>JADDOH010003291.1:0-111475 GCA_016648135.1 Agrypnia vestita | reverse complement strand
AACAAATAAACTTCACAACTAAACTGAATTTCACATTACATTATTCTATGAAACTCCTCACGATGGGGACAAACCTGACAATATTAAAGTACGAAAAAAAAATTTATACTTAAATATTTTTGAGCGCGTTGCAAAAATTTCATGACTGTTTTATACGTTTAATCTTGCATTTTATTTTCACTTTTACTGGTTTCAGAATCTGGATCAGGATCAGTCACTTCTAATTTTTTTTAAATTAAAAATATTTCAGAGGCGCCGAATATCGATCTCGGTAGCGTTACAATTTTATGCAGTGATTTATATTTTTGACATAATATTATCACAGATTCGCGACGATGGGAGTTGGAATGAAACACTTAAAATGAATTTAAGTTTTATTTATAAACAAAGACCTTGGACACTTTCTTAACTACAACACTGTTTTGTAATTTGCATTAATCATCGCACATACTAGAATACTCCACAAACAGTTCGGTACTCTTTATTCGGGTCCGTTTCTACAGTAAATCGCACAGTTTGCTTCTATTCGCTCATTTCTATCGTTTCGATTTCGCCAGCTGTCAAACATAAGACTGTAGCGCCTTTCGCACCCCCTGCATGTTTATACAAAAAGATTTCTTTCGAATCTTCTGGTATAATTTAGCATATTCCTGTTCTTTCTAAAATCTTCTAGATTGTTCAGAAGGCTTCGATTGTTTGTATTCTTATTGTTTTAGAGTTTCTCGACAGTATGTACTTTATTGGTTATTAATTGAAAATTAATTACACCTGGTAAACTTTCTAGCAAGCTTGTATTAATAAAGAGCTTAAGTAAAAGCTTATTTGTAAATTTCGATCACGTCTCACTCGTATTCTTCGGCAATGAAACGATATCATTCGGATCTTCACGAGGAAGATTTTTATTTTTATTTTATTCATTTAACTGAATGAACATATGTATTTTAAACTTGTTTTACGTTTTTCGCGATTTAGTACCTACAGCACTGTCGGAAGAAAAATCACTAACACAAGCGTTTAAATGAAAACCGTGCAGAAATTTCGATTAGATTTTTTGGAGGATTTTTATAATTTTATTTGACATGTATTAAATGAATTTTTCATATCGATACATTAATGATTTTCCAACATTTTACAGAAAATAAGTCCGAAAATTGAATGCAAACTTTAATGTCGCCTACCTCCGGAATAACTATTGATATTGATATTAAGGATGCTTGAAAATTTTCGACCTATAAAATATATGACTAGCTTTGTTAACCCAGTACATAAAAATGTAAATCTAAAGCGAAGCCGGGTAGAAATTGTGTGTAATTGAATAATTAAAATGACACCAACTGAAGAAATCCATATACCAAAAAACACAACAACTCAACATCATAAACTTTACAAATATTGCAACCCTGAAATTTATACACAAGCTAGGAAATAGTGAAATAAAGACAGGAAATCAAATTTTTTAAAAATTCATGAAATCCATCAACATAAATCATTCGAAAATTAAAATTAAACTAATTCTGAACTAAATTTAAATTAATTCTAAAGAAGACAACTTAGAAGTAAGAAGTTCACAGACATGTCCACAATCTATTTATCCCTTTTTCTATTTTTTAATATATATGATTCATTCATTCACAATAAAAATTGCAACTCAAATATGTTTAAAAATTATGATAAAGTAATGATTAAATAATACAGTGCAAGAAATAAAATCATTTTGTACATAACAACGAATAAAAATAAAAAAAAGGATGAAATAGACAAGGCAAACAAAATAAAATTACAAACAATATTAAGTTCTCAGTTAACCAAGCTTATATAATATATAATTAGCACACTTGTTTTTTTGAAAAACGGCTATGTAAATTTTACATTTTATTTTACTACAATCCAAAATCACTTTAGTTATCTAACTGACACCAAAACCATGAAAGCCAGCGCACCAAAACAACCGAGATGTTGGAAGCTATCGATATTTAAAAGCTGAGATGATGGGAAGAGCCTTAAATATTTCACAATTTTTTATTATGTAGATGCTTATACATGTATGAAAATGAAAATTTAATATTTATAGGTTCTCCCACATCTTTTTTTTAATAATAAAAAAAATAAAACCTACGTGGCACAACAAAATTATGAAAATCCCTGGTACACGGTGGCCTTTTGGACAAGGGCACCGGGGGACGCTGACTGGCCGCGATAAGGGATGGGGATGGAAAAATATTGCAATTGTAATGCAAAAAATTTGCATGCGGAGGCACTTGCATCCACACACCCACACAGCCGCACATCCGCGCGCCCGCACATACGTCTTCCGCCGAGAGAAATGCTTTTTATTTTCCGATGCAGCTACTATGAAAACATTCGATTTATCAATGTCCAAAACAGCAGTGATAGCGGAACTCGTTCTCATTTTTTGGGCGTGTCTGTACTCGGGGACATTTTATTTGCATGTGTTGGACTGGGTGGAGAGGAAAAAATGACCGAACTTGGTTGTCACATTATACCGTTACTACACGTCTATGGTATATTACAATATGAAACTACAAAGCAAAAATTATAGAAATAAAATATTGTACACATTGAAACTTACGTAATTAAATTAACGTACTCCTAGGTAATGCACAAACTTCTCCCAGTGGTCATGGACAAACCGTTATTTTAACCGGTTACACGTGATACAGTTATTTAGATTTGTATCTGATTTGCCGGTCATGGCCCGACGAACTGCGAAAAATCAATAAAAGTCATTGACACAATCAGAGACAAATCTCAAATAACGAATAGTGTGTCACCGGTTAAAATCCCATCACTTGATCTCTTAGCGGTCCCGCCATTGCTGGATACATTTCTGGAACGCATCTTTTGGAATGGTGTTCAGCTGAGCCGTCGCGTTCCGCATAATATATTTTATTGATTATAATTGTGTCCCTTTCAGCGGCATTTTTAACTTGGGGATTAGTCAAAAATCACACGGAGCCATGTCAGGAAAGTATGAAGGTTGACATACCAAGAAAGCCTGAATTAGATGCGAAGAATGGGCTGATGCATTATCATGATGGAGCTGTTCCATCGTATGTAGTTTCGGCACGAATTTTGCAAAGTCTCTCTTCAAGCCTATTCAGGTTTTTAAAAGAATAATATCTATCATAATTCACAGAAGATTTCCTACTGCCTTATTCAAAACATGCCATCTAATCAATTTTATTTGATAACTGACATCAGAGCACTAAACGATTCCGGCGATACTTGTCCTTAAAAAATGCAGTTAGTCCTCTTTCCATTTAAGAAAGACAATCGAATTAGTATGTGTAAGCTGTGCATACGAGACACATTTTTTCCTTGTGTTCGTGTTAATACCCGTAAACACCGACACAACGAAACCATGTGTGTCGTATGCATACATACGCATGTTAATTCGATTATCTTCTTTAAATTGAATGAGGTCTGTCCGCCGTATTCTTCAATTATGTCGTAATTTTTTTTATATAAAAGCGCGAATACGTGCATTAATAATGTAAGTGAGGGTAATTCAAATTTCAAATAAAACAATATTTTAAAAAGCTGACATACGTGAGGTTAGAATAAGACTATATGTTATAATTTATCTACTTATTTGTACTGATCGAAGACAGAAGAAATCATCCACATCGCCGACATATTCCAAAATAAACAATATGCTTAGCAAGTGATACGCTTGTACATTTTATATTTATGAGTCAAATTCTACCGTTACAATTTACGGGTGAATTCGGTTAACCCTTTCGCCCCATCCTTGTTTACCCGGAACAAATATCAACTGATGAAATATTCTTTACCTGCATCCCTTAATATTTTTTACTTTTGAGTTCCCACGTTCCTTAAAAAGGAGATGAATGGCAATCAGTGAAGCAAAAACAAAATAACTCATCGCGAATACTGTATTTTTTTTTGTAATCTAAACCCTTTTTTCGGAAATGGTTCTACAAATACACAGTTTCCTTCTTTTTCAATCATACTTTTTTTTAAATCTCAAGGATTGGTTTCCGTCAGGAAAATATTTTTTATAATTTCGTAACACACACGTGCAAGAGACTAATTTTTCGTTATTTTAATGAAAAGTGTACTCAAATATAATGTCAGTGAGACAATTAGATGTTATATCAATAATAATATAACGATTACCGAAAATATGACTTAGGTTCTTGTAGGTTGTACTAGTTTGATTGGATTAGAGTTCAAAGCAATATCGCCAGTAAAGTGTATGGATATGCGGTCGCAGATTTATAAATATTTGTCCACACACATGTTTTCAACCCCAAACACAGAAAGAAATATGCGAAACCAGATTTTAGATTTGCCTTAATAGACCGAGCATTGAATATATTAGAAATGATTGACCTATTGAATTCTAACGACATGAATAATCAATATAGGATTATAATATAATACATTTAACATAAAGATAATGATTTTCTAATTAGATTTTTACTTACGCAGTGTAATAGTTTATGAGTGTTAAGATAGGTGCTCATTTGGGCACATTTTTTTTACAAAATTTACCGCTCGGGTGAGTTTATAGTCCACACATATAACAGAAAAAAATGTGGGAACGATGGTTCGGTCAATATAAGTTAATGCATGAGTTTTGTGTACACTGTATATAGAAAAGAGTATTTCTAAGCACCTCATTTAAAAAAAAGTATCTACTGGAGAGCGATATCTTATATGCAGAGTAAGTAAAATGCCTTTGAATGTTTCATTTCTCTCAACTTTTTCAATTAGACGATTTACTAAGCAAATTACAAAAATTGAGCGCAGTTGAATTATAATTTATATCTATCATATAATGTTAAGTAATATGGTGGTGACTGAAGACAATCAAGGTTTGTTAATTGTTGTCAAATTATAAAAATGTAATTGATAATTCCCTTCGTAAATCCTTTTGAAAAAACTGAATAATATGGAACACGTGAGTCAAAATTGGTACGCATTTAAAGTAAGAATAAGAAGAATTGAGAACATTTCAGACAGAGATGATATTTTAATATATAAAAGTTTAGAGTTTTATTATATGTACATATCTGAATGGGCCCAAGGTGACGTTTGAAATTTAAGTAATATCTAATACACACGATTCATCTCCACCATAAATCTCTTAAGTGTCTAATCCTCAATTAATGACACGGAAATAACTGTGTAAAAAAACTACCGTTCGCATTACACCTTGCTTTTGGGGTTCTTTGTCCCGTTTTTTGTGAGGATTTTTGTAGGGCGAAACATCCCCCGAGGAGCCGGGCCCGCGCGGGTAGCGGCGCATCTGTGTCGCCAGCATTGTCTTCTGAACCCTTCAATAAAACTCTTCGCTCTTGAGCATTCACGCTTTTTTTATCGGCATTAGGTATTCAATTTACGAGCGGAAGCATAGCTCAATAATAATATTAATTTTATTATCATACAGATCAATGCGTTAAATATTTCTAACGTAAATCTAACCGTTGAAAATTTCTTTAATTATTGGTACGTACGTAAATTGGTACGTACAAGTAGGTCCAAACCATTGCCATAATCTATGACAGCAGATTGTTTTTTTTCTTTCTCGTATTAAAGTACTAGGTTTTGACGATGCAATAATTGTCATCAACTGCATTTAAATTAATCCAAAAACAAATTGCTTTTGCTTATCCAATAATGACAATTCAAACAATCATAGTTATTCATAGTATACTGTAAAAAACTAAGTATTTTTGCAATCTTTGATATGCAATGGAGCGATAGATAACAGCGAAATAATCGAGCGAGTACTTACCAAAAGTGTTGAAACCGGTACGGTCAAAAAAATTTGTGTGAAAATGTTCAAAAGTGTTTTAATTTAACTATTAAAATGGACTTCTACCAAAAACATACAAAAACATCTGTAAAAGAATTGAATGCTCTACGAGCGATAAATAAAGTGTTCCCAGCGATAATAAAGTATTTTTATACGAGTGATATATTGGGAATTAGTGTTATTTTAAGAATACCGCTAAATTTAATTCATGTTAAGTGACCTTGTTAATTTATTAAATTAATTAATCACTAAATAATAAATCACTAAATAAGTTTCATTTGCTTCCCGCAGCCACGACCTGTGACAATGTCAAAATAATGATTTTAATTATTAGCATACTATTTTTTATTTATTTGCATACGTATAGTATACTGATGAAGGTACCATTGGCTCCATGTTGATAAATCAATAAATTAGTAGTTTATACAAAGTGTTTTCTTGTTCATCATATACCTGAAATTATATTCACAATTAAGTACTTAAGCAAAGGGTCACAAAATATCTCCCTTTAAAAATAAAATATATAGAAACAAGTATGCAGAAATTCCAGATATTCTCAGCGTTAACTTAGGTCGTTACAAAAATCTCCTTAACGAACATTTTACCGTTAATTTATTAAATTAAACTTTGTTAATACATACTGATATACGTCTTTACTTAATTTGTGATATATGTACTTAGCAAAAATATGTTGTTTTAAACATTCTGTCACAGAGTATTAATTTGTAAAGAGATGAACAAAACCCCGTTTTCATGAGAGGGGATGGGATCAGTGCAGAAGAATGTCGCCCTTGCATCTATTTAAGGCATATTTTACATACGCATTATTCTAGCATAACCAAATCCCCTAGAAAACAAAAAAACAACGAGACAACAATTATTATAAAATATATTGTTTTATAAATTTCATATGCATGTATATATGTATATGTATACATTTGTAAACGATCATGTATGCAGATATATATTTATTTTTTTATTTAATTCGGTCATCCAACAGCGAGACACAATTGCTTGATAAGGTGAAATACAAAAAAATAGTTAAATACCTCCCTCAATTAAAGGATAACACAAATAGGATATAATCATAGATAAGTCAATTTGACAATGATAGATAAAACATCATTTAAACGATTGTTCCAAATTTAGCTTTAACATAGACATAAAGGGGCTCGTGATGTATATAATATACATGATCAGGGAGGTGGACGAGTTTCTAGTATCTGCTTCACCATATGACGATACTCTTCATATTTAGTGTTAAAAATATCTATTGAATTTAGGAGGTAATGGGACGTGGAAAGCTAGCAAGCTGGTTATTTCAGGAGAATCAATAAGGTTATGAATTATTTGGAAAAAAAGGATTGATCTGACAATATTCGCCTGTTTTCTAGAGTTTCCAATTTATGAAAATTTATTGAGTCCAAATAGTTAAAATTCAAATTAAATTTGTAGTTAATACGCTTATTTACATATATAATGTACTCTGTTATGTGTATAAGATTTTTATTTTTTTGTAATAGGTGTAAACAGTAGAAATAAAATAAACAAAAAAATTAATAAAATAAAAGAAGTAGTGTGGTCCCGGAAGGGTTAAGGGTCGAGGAGCGGCCCGCGGAGCGACCAACCCGCTAAGCTAACATGCGTGCACCACGTCCCGGCACACTATTGTGCCAATTTCCTCCCAAGAGAAATTAGATATCCCAGCCTCCCTTTGTTGCGTAGCTGTTAAGGGATGATGGTGTTTTTTACCGCGACGCCAAGTGAAAAGGAGCAAATAACGTCCCGGCCACTGGGACCCAAAGGGTTGACCTAACGGTTTCGTCCTTCAAAAGGAGTTCGAGTTTCACCGTTTTTATTGTCTTAATTTTTTTCTTGGTGCGCTGAAATTTGATATATCGTCCACACATCAATTTACCTATTGTCGTCTGAAATGTACTAAGAAAAAGGTTAGCATTTTTTCAAGTAAAGGATTCGATTCTGTTATCCGTAAATATAACGTACGATCGATAGAACCGAAAATAATTTAATTTCAATATGTATAACTGTGTATATAATTAACTGTTTTGTTGCTTAATTATTTTTTATTAAATTTTATAAATTTGTCTTTAAAAAAAATTATCTAATTTCCAGGTTCGATTCCTGGTGAGATAACTAACTAACTAACTAACTATCACGCCGTTTCCCCGCGGAGGTAGGCAGAGAGGATTGAACGCCACACTCTTCTGTCCTGGCATACCACTTTTGCTTCGGCCATATTCATCCATCTTCTCATACAAGTTCTACGGTTGTTGCGTCTTTTAACGGGGCCATCCTCAAACACTTGTTGTATCTGATAATGCCAGGTCTTTCGCGGACGCCCTCTATTTTTGTTGCCTTTAACACTCGCCTCATATATTTTCTTAACCATCCTTTCCTTGTTCAAACGTTCCACATGACCAATCCATCTCAGCACTCCTTTCTTTATTCTATCTACCACACTACAAGCAGCATTGCATTCACGTCTAATTTTTTCATTCCTTACTCTATCGACCAAAGATTTTTCTGGTGAGATTCTAATACATAAATGTAATTTCCTCAAGGATCGGTATTTTTGTAATGTATGTCAGCTGCAGTAATTTGGCCACAGTCATTTAAAAATTAAAAAAATTAAATAAAGATAGGTACATTCAAAATAATTGGAATGAAATTCTGTCACACTTAAATAGTAAATACAATGTATAATTAAACTCAAGTAGATTAATAACATAGTTTTATTCCATCCATCCAAAATAACGATGACTGCAAAAGATATATCTATTTAGTATGGAGTAACTAACTTTCCCTGACATTGTTTTCACGCAGAGAAGATAGAACACTACACACTCCTGACATGACTACCACTCTTGCCTCATCCACTTTCATACATATTCCCTTGCATGATCTTTGGTTGTCAAAACTTTTAACAGGGTCGTACTCCAATCTTTGGTTTATCTGATAACTCTTCCGTGGATGTCCTCTGTTCATGCTGCCTTTAACATACACCTCATATATTTTATTTTCCAGTCTTTTCTCGCTCGTACGTTCACGAGACCAAACTATCTCACCAACCATTTTCTTATTCTATCGGCAACGCTACAGACAATTCAAACTCACTTCTATTTCGTACATTGTTCACTCAATCATACAAATATGCGCCATATTCCCACCGCATTCAGTCTAATTCCATTCTAACGTTATTGCGTTTTACCCCGAATGCTTACTTTCCGAAACAACATACAATTTATTTGAAAAACTCTTCAAACATTGATTGTCGCCTCAGGATATTGTCACGAAATGGCAAGCAAAAGGAATTGCGCACTGTTCGAAACGAAAGAACGACCTATAGTAATCTAGAGTCATCTACAACATTCGGAAAACGCCTGGAACAACCGAGAAGCGACGTGAAACTTCTAAATATAAGAATAATCTAGAAAGTTCGATAAAACCAGCTTTTGCAAGTTTTATCGAACTTCCTAGCGCGGATCTAGGCCGCCGCGTAGTTGTCGTATTTTGACAGTTCGTTCGATATGAAGTCGGCCGCAGAGGTATCGGCCAAGGCGGCCAGTCGTGAGATAATCGGAGCGATAAATAAAGCGAAATAATCGAACGGAGTAGGTACCTAAGTGGCGAAATAAACCAGACAAATTGCACGAAATGTTTTAATGAATGTTAAATAATAAATAAAAAATAAATAAAGTGTTCCAGCGATAAAAAGTGTTCATTAACGAGTGATATATAAGAGTGTTAATTTTAAGAATAGCGTTAAGTTTAAATTGTTTTAACTGACTTTGTACGTTGAATAATTAATTAATCATTTATTAATAAATCGCTTCATTTGTTTCCCACGCCATGCGTGACAATATTTATATTGGTTACTTCCTAATCATCCATAGACGAAAGCCTGTCGAGATGTTCTTCCCGTCACTTTTGTCCATGTAGGAAAAATAAATTATATCCTTCAATTAAAAGTATGTTTCAAAGAAAATGAGTACTGTGTACGAGATATCTGAATTAACAGCGATAACCGAAGTTTGAAAATACTAGGCACAATATATTCAACAAATTTTATATCGATGGTTTGGGACTATGATAATAATAATATAGCCGACTGATAACATTACGCGCGATTACAATAACCAGATTTCACTGTATTTTAAAAATATTTTTTTTACAAATCCGCAATCTCTATCTGTTTATCCTGATTTCTTAAAGACATTCACGAATTCTAAAATAGATCCCGTTTGTGATTCTGTAAGGTTGTATTCGGGTACGCAGGGCTAAGCGGCTTATAGGAAATGAAAAGGCCTTTGTCCGACCTACGACCGCTAATCCCGCCATCTTATTTCATTCAGATTTGACCCTTCACCTTCAGGGAGTTTCGAAAAGGGGTACTTTTATTATATTAATTCCGAGATCTGCGCTTAGAATGGAGGATATTGTATTATAAATGTAATTCAGAGATATAAAAATATCGTTTAAAATATATTCCATAGTTGCCGATTTCCATGGAAGACCTCGCTTAAGAGTCTCATTCTATAGAAATATTTTTATTCAGACATCATACGTTGCCATGAGACACACACACAATGTGTATAATATTATAATATAATTTATTATCTCCATTCGCTCTCTGAAGTGAAATGTTACGAAAATTTGTTTTAATTATCATTTAAACTAAATTATTATCAATATTTAATGCAAAAGTATTATTGTTATTTTCAAAAAAATATATTTCTTCAGTTGCACATCCGTCTTGATGAAGATATGTTGTATAGAAACTGCTTGATGTTAAAAATAATCAATACAGTTTACAAGTTATTTAAAAGTTTGAAAATAATTGTCATAAAGAAAAAAACACATTGTGGATAGTCCTTTTTAATCAAAATATACGATTCTCCTTGTAATAATGTCTGTCACGAACAATTTCGAAATCAACGATGACGTTTGAAAAACAAAAGCTAAAAAAATCATAACTCTCTTTGTAACAATATCTGTCACTAACGCTTTCAAATGGCGCAAATGATGTGAAGGTATAAAAATTAAAAGATAAGAAATGGATCATTCTCTAAGTGATAATGTCCGTCACTAAAGTATATAATGAGCTAAAATATAAAAAATAAAGAGTTATAAACGGGTTCAGATTTTTTGTGAATTTGTGTGTAAAATTTGTAAACCCTTAATAATATCAAAGAAATGAACCATTTCAAAAACAAGATTAGCAAATTCGGAATAATAATTGCTACTTAAACACATTAATTATAATTACAAATCAATGTATAGACCACCGATTTTTTTTTAATTATCATCCTTATCTTTATTATTTAATATGTACTTTTTTATTCATTATTAGTATAGAAAACTGGTTGAATGGAATCAAATAATATAGGAGTACAGTTAGATAAATAAGAAATTTTCAAAAAAAGACAATGTGTTAATATTAAATTAAATATTGTAAATAATCATTTAATTTTTTTTCATATTAAAAAGTACTTAATTCATCTCCCATATTTTTATTTTTTTTGTTAATGTCAGTATTTTTTTATTAATTTTTAATATAGGTCGTTGTTTCCTGATGAGAACATTGGCCCCGAAACATGTTAGTATTTTCAACTAACTAGTGGTCTAAACAAAGTATATTCTTGTTAATAATATTGATAATGTCACCACAAATCATTATGCATTTATTGAAGAACATGAATTTAATACATGAATTTAATGCTAAAATCCAGAAGTAATACCTACTGCATTCCACACAAAATAAATTATTCTTTAATTTATAATATACTAACATTGTTTAAATATAATATTGTTATTTAAAATCAAAAAACTCAACATTCTATTTCCCTTGTATTTCTTTTTTCTGTTCTTACAAAAAATACAAACAAATTTATCCAGATGGCTTTAAATTGAACTCTCAAAGGATGTTCTGCAGCTAACGGTGTATAAAAAAAAGTCCACTCCATCCAATAGTCAGCCTGTGCACCCAAACTCAATGAGTCAATAGTGACTTGCATTATTAACCATCTTCAACCCTTTCCGCAACGGATTACTTCCTGATGCACTTCTACCCCTCACACCCTTCCCAATAATCTTATAAAAAACACACAAAACATTTTTTATTTTGCTGTCACTTTCTCACGGCGGCTCATGGTGCAAGTTTTTTTTGCGATATTGATACAATGCCTACAGATGTAACAGTTATTTCGTTTACCTGCAGTATTTACGGTTCCAAAAATAGTGAGGTGTTTCGCACTTGAGAGAAGATCAATGAGTGAACAATTGAAATTATGAAAAAATGTTATTAGTATTAAGTATTGAGATTGATAACTACTTTTCTATTGTGCGCTAATTAATTCAGAGAGATTAGAAAGTCGATCGCGAAATTTTATATTTATTTATCTTAGGCAAGACTAGCGATTCACAATGTAATTCTGGTATCAAGACTGATGCATGTAAGTGAAGTCTTGAGTTGATAGAAGAGGATAGAAAGTAAACTAAATGCAGGGCAAATTAAAGTATGAGTAAATAAAAACAACTCAGGAAAGAATGGTGAGAAATGAATTAAAGTAGGATCGCTAAAGTTGGTTTAAGCATATAAAGTGAATAAATGAAAAAAATAATGGTAAAAAAGGTATACGATTCAAGAGCTGACGGCGCCAGAAAGAGAGGGCGACCCTGGAAGATTTGGCGTGGCCAGGTTAACCAGATACTGAAAGATGGTCTAGTTAGGAGCCTCAACAATCGTATATGCAAAGATGTATGCATGTAGATGAGGCGAGAGTTGTGTGTAACGACAGAAGGATGTGGGGCTCTATCCTATCTGCCTAACCCCGCGTGGAAGTGATGTAAAGTTAAGTAAGTAATCCATTAAGAATTCAATTTCTTAGCATCTTAACGGAGAATTTTGATGGTTCTCAGTTTTTCTACATAGGAAATCAGTGGCTAAGTCAATTATTTATATGTTGACTGTGAGGAAATTATATCTACCGATGTGTAACTACTGTGTTGCCATATTCTAGAATCGCAACAACATAATAAAATGTTTGCAAAAAAAATGTGAATATTTAAAATTTAATTACTGTTGCACTATCAAGGAAACTATTCAAATATATTGAAACCTTATAAGGATTGTGGACATATTTTTTAACGTGACATTTCAAATAATAATGTTCTCATGATCCTTCTCCTGATAAATGGTTACAATGACTATTGATTTCAATTCATGTTTTTGGCCCATCATTATGTAGAAATGAAATTTTCATTTGATTCCTCTTTCAAAATAGCAGAGTAATGCACTTTTTTAAAATTAATATTTTATTTATGTGTTTTGTAACAAAAAAACTTCTCAGTGGTATCGGTTTTTTATTTTTATTTTATTTTAGAATATACGTAGGTATATTTTCCTTTTTCATTACATGCAATTCGTGTTTTATTTTTTGCTTTACTAGGTCTTAATTTTACTTTACAATGTCCTCTTTTAAAGCAAAAAACTTTTTTTATATATATTGTTTGTGTTTAGTGTCCTTTTATGCCTGAGTTTCAACTCCTGGCTTACTCAATGCTCCAAAATACTATAGAGAAACGGCCTGGATGAAAGCGACACCCAGAATCGAAGAAGATACAGCCTAAGAACGAGAAGAGACGACTCCAAAAGCCTACCTAGGCAATGAGTTGCCAAGAAGATTTTTTTACATGTCTTCCATTTTTTCTTGTATGAGGAACAATAACATTATTAGAGCTATTATTTATTGATTAGAGTAACCAGATTTTCGGCACAGTATAGTAAACACTTTGGGTGTCCTCTGCATCCTTGTCAATGATCTATTTTGATCGCTATTTACATTGTTCCTCAATTCTTTGAGCCAGGAATTTATGGCTTCTCTGACCAAATGCTGTGAACGTTTAAGGTTTTTTTAATTGGTTCCTGTTCCTTGATCTTATTTCTCGATGTTTATAGGTAGTTCATTTCCTATGTTTCTTTATTACGATATGCATGACTTAGGATTTTGGAGTAAATTTGGTGTAGGTACATGTGACACCTTCCCCAAATACTTATTTTCATTGTTATACATAAGTTGTAGTCATATTTACCATTTTCTATCACTTGCTGAATGGTGGCCTCTCTTTTTTCTCTGTCAACTCTTATTCGCTGTCACTTATTTGATGATTCTGTTAGTACAGCGGGCGACCTGCAGGCCTCTTGATTTCTTTCGGTACCGCTGGATGACAAATTCCTCCAATGACTCTCCATTCTTCAAGAAGTGTAGCCCGCCAATGCAATTTTATTTACTTGGTGCATCCATTAACACCAAGTTCTTATCTACTTGTTTTTTCCCTACCTCCTCATTTGATGAGGCCTTACACACATCATATCATGCTTCTTTGGGTTTCCTGAGATCTTTGACACCTCTTTTATTGAGCCATTTTTCGCAGCTATCACAAGCACTGGAAGTAAGCATGGATGGAATAATTTTCATTTTAGACATAATGGAAGATAACTTGCGTAAATCATAGTAGACATCTGAATGCACTTCGGCCCAGCTTTCGTCTACGGACAATTTTTCAGGACATAATTATCGACTTTTTCATCCTGGGTTCCATAATTTTCATACTAGGTATAATATGCTGTTATAACATGTGTGTACTTTATGCAGTCACTTGGCCGAAATGAACGCAATTTTTGTGTCGCAGTTCGTAAAACTGAAGAATTTTTTTACGCATCACAAGGTCCTGCCCCTTATCTTCACCGAGCAGGCAAGGAGCACCTAAAGTCCCTTTAATACTTTTGTATCGCGCTCACCAAAAACCAAATACGTTACATTTTTGCGCAAATAAATTAAATTAATTTCATTATACTTTTAAATCAGAATGTAGAAAAATTTTGTTCTAAAGTTATTCTGTTTTTATAAATTATGTTATTTTTTAATTTTTTAAATTTTATATCATTACCTATAAATATTTATTTTGTTAGTTTGGAAAATATTATGTTATTATTTAGAATCAACTATTGGATACAACAGATTGGATAAAACCTGACTCTTTCACCACATATCTCGGTCTAGCTAAGAATTATTTTTTTTTAATTCATATTTTAAAAAACGGAATATGTGTCGGATCAATATTCTTACTATTTTTAAACTAAACTAAACGCTTGTGCTATGAAAATAGGACTAATTTACTGGTATCTTGGAATGGGACTCAGACCACAATAATGTAAATCACTGAAAAATTACACAAATGAAATGTAAAAGTATATGATTCTGTACTCACTATGTACCTATGCTAAAATTAACAAATAAAGGAAAAATAAAGTGTCCTTGCAATATCCTGTTGTTGATTTGATGATTTAAAAATTGCAGAATAAATATCAGCATTAAACGTGTGATCGAGTAAAAATCGTCTTTGATTATAAAGCTTTTAAATTTAAATTTTTATATTTCTAGTAAAAATACCACAGAATATGTTAGAATATTATAGAACTTTCTGTAAAATTGTGGGTAAATGAAATTTTTTAAAGAATATTTATAAAAAATCAACTTCAGCCGTTAGGAAAAATGATTTATGATTATTTTAAATTAAGACATTTTTTGTTCCTTTCTTATTCTCTCTGGCATTTTATTAAAGATCTTCACTGCACTCAGATATCAGATAGTTTTTTGGGATTTTCACTTTATCGTAAATGATATTCCAATTTCTCTTCTTGTTTTGTTTCTCATGTTGAATCGAATCAAATATTCTTCTAAATTCTGCCGAGATATTTCAGGGGGGATTTTAAAAACAAATACCATTACGTTGAAATAATATATGTTTATATATTGTCCTTTTAAACAAGAAACAATTATAGAATTGTATACCTACTATGTATATCAATATAAATATAAAATACTGTATTGTGTGTATATTGAATGGATAAAATCATGCCCAGTAATATTTCAAAAACATTTTCTAAAGACATATTGATTTTATATATAATGTAATAATGTAATCTAAAGAATTCACCGGGTATGTATATGATGCATGTATGTACATAAATGTAAGATGTAAAAAGTGCACGAGTATATGTTTTTGTTCGCGAGGGGTAGGTAAATATCTGATATTTTTTTATTTGATCACAGAATTCACTGAATCCAGTATATGTTAATTTTACATTACCGAAATTAAACAAAACTTATTTGTTTTGAAACATATAAAAAAAAAATTAACTTTAAACAGTTAAAAAAACTAACCCATAAAAACCAAGTTTTTATTATACTCCCTTTCTCATTTACTAGTGGAAACTGGTGTGGCGCTTAACCTACGCGTTGGGCCTCGGTCGGGCGACGCTACGAAAGGGAGAAACCATTAAAAATTTGAAAAATCCAAAATTATAATATAATAATTATTTTTTTAACGATAATTTGATAAATCTTCTTGATCATTGCCACGAGTCTACTTGCAAAGTTTCAGCTCGATTGGATCACGGCAAAAGGGTTAAAAATCGATCCAAAGTTTTTTCGTCAAGCAAGCAGACGCCACGAGTTAAAAGAAAGGAAGTAATAAAAAGTAACCCACAAAATCCAAGTTTTTACAATACTCTCTTTCTCATTTTCGGGTTTCGTGTCCTATGTTAGTTTCGTGTTATGCGTCGGAATCTCCATACAACTTACTGATTTGTATGAAAAAAACCATTAAAAATTTGAAAAATCCAAAATTGTACTATAATTATTTTTTTTAACGAAAATTTGATAGATCTTCTTGCTCGTCGCTACGAGTCTACTTACAAAGTTTCAGCTCGATTGGATTACGGGAAAAGGGTTAAAAATCGATCCAAAGTTTTTTCGTCAGACAAGTACACAAGCAGACGCCACGAGTTAAAAGAAAGGAAGTAAAAAGAGTTGTAATCTTCTAACTAAAGAGTAAATTCTTCACATCACCAACAAATATAGATTGATGGCATTTGGATCGTGATTGAAAATATGGATCGAAGTTGAAAAATAAATGACCTGATTTCGTACGAAATTTTATGCTCACGACCAATTTGGAGGGGGTAATAATAAAATCAATTATGCTTAATGAATCAATCATTCTCATAATCTAGGATATTTTTTTTTTAATATTTGTTCTTCTTTCCAATTTATTATATACTATTACTGTTCCTTTAGTATTTAAATTTGTTGATTTAAGAGTCACTTCTTAAGATATTATAAATTGTGTGTTAATTACATAGTTTATAAATGTGTTCTACTGTATGGATTTAGCTACAGATAAACATCTGAGATTTTTTTAGGTCTAGTTTTTATACCTACTATTTTTTAAATAATATTAATTTTATAAAAAATGAAATAAAATTTTGAAATTTAAATGTCGACAACATTATGACTACTCTCAATTCAATAGATGCAGACTGCATAATTTAAAATATGCATACACTCAAACATATCGTGAATGGTAAAAAAAGTCCATTATAAAAAGTCCCCGCGGGGATGCTCTATTGATGATTTAAATACGTAGAGAAAAAACCCCGACGTGCCACAAAAGGGTTGAACCGAATTACGCGCACCCCAGGGATGTTATGAACCATAGTAACGGAGTTAACCCTCGGCTAAAAAAAGGTTCAGCGGCGTGGGGTCGTGCGGAACTCCATTAATTCTAAAGTAGGTATTAACATTAGCAAAATGAAAACATTTTTTTTTACAAAAATTTGTTTGTAAATAACTTTATTATCTTAATTAAAAAGCGGAAAGGTTTGTGCAAAGCAGCAAAAATACTCTAATGATGCACTTTGATGTCGTCATATTTAAGCTATTTATTCTGTGTGAAATTACTAGTCAACCTGACTATAACGTTATTTCTAGCTTGAGATATGAAGCTTTGAAATAATCAATTAACTGTCAAAAATTAACACACGTTCTATACATTTTTTAACATATTTCGAAAAAGAGTACTGATACTAAGAGAAAATTGTTTCGTTTGCACTGCTAGTATATTTATTCAAATCAGAAATGCTCGTTGCAGGAATGCACCAAAAATATTTATCAGTATAAATATAACAGCGATGTTCCATATTTGCTAAAAGTTTTTACTGCCGATTTTATCCTCTAAAATGTAACTTGCAAATTCAACATTCTTTTGTGTAAAAAGCTTTTATGTCTGTGGATCAAATATATTATTATTATATCAAAATAATAAATACGATTCTGAAAATCTACGATGAAAAGAAATTACAAATTAACAAATTTTTAATTTCTTTTGGCTTTTTCAGATTTAAAAGCATTTTCTACACTTAGTACACTACACAACACTTAACTGGGCAGTAAAAGTAGGATCTAATAGCAAAACGGAAAAAATAGCGTTAAAGATTCATTCAACTCTTCATTATTATGTATTTCTTCAAAATTATTTCTATGTGAGATATGTTAGGATATAAGTTAATATGTTAATTACTAACTATTTACACTCCCATATATTTATATATATCATTTTCTTATATCTGTTAATATTTCCAAATTAACAAATAAATAAACTCTTTATGAGTAATTTTTGAAAAACAATATTATGTCCTGTTAACTAACAAAACTATGTTACTAACTAAACTATACGACTAACTAACGTATATATGATGTCAGATTATGGAGATGGGACAACTAGGAAAAGTTTAGTTCTTGGTGCAGAAGGAATCGTACAAACGGGATAGTGGAACGTAATAATTACGCTACAGTCTACACTCTAAGTCATGCATAAAGCTAGTTCAGTGACAACTGTAGTTTACCATATTCTATATGTACCGATATTATATTAATGTATACAAATTATAAAACTTATTGTAAATATAATTATCTCTGTTTGGTCAAGTGCGTATATTTATTTTCTTATTCAGTTGTACAATATTATTATTTTTAATTAAAATTTTAATCTGTATCAAATTAATAATGGCGTACGGCGCACATTATGATGACACGTAAATACGATAGACACAATGATCATTCGGTAATATAATATAATTTTACGACTTTTAACCACTATGTAGTATGAAAATTTAGTATATATCACATCACCTAAAATAAATAATAATAAAAAAATTTAAAAACCAGAGATAGATCCGTAATATGTTTCTCTAGTTTTATTTCTATATATTAAAAAAAAGTCACATTTATTATTTATAAAAATTATGTAATTCTATTATAAATAATTATAAAATTATAAATATATATATTATAATTAAAATTATATAAAAATTTGAAAACATTAACTGACAATTCTTTTGCTGACTGTACAGCATTCGATCAATATTAACCCATTCGATCCGCCATCATCGATTTGTAAAAAAGGACCTTTTTTAAATTTAAAACCCCGATGACGCTACGTTTTTTTTTTATTATTATTTAACCCTTTCGAGTCCGTCCACCTTCGTACGTGATCTTTTATTCAAGCTTGAAGCTTTACAAATAGTCTATTGTTGAAGAGGCACTATGTATTCTATGCGGTGGATTTTGTTATTACATTAAGAGGCGAAATTTGTTTAGTTACATTTGGGATGTGACGGAGTTAAGTTTAATTATTTGTTAGAAACTATTTGAAAGTGTTTCATACTCGTATGTAGTGTTTAATAATCTTGCTGCTAACAAAGAATTCTTAAATGCTGTGTTTTTAAATATTAAGAAGTGTAATTTGTAAGGATCTAGTGTTTAAAATACACATTAGAATAGATGCAAAAAACGTACATAAGTCGGTTTATGTGAAAAAATAATTATCTTAATAATTTTACATATCTTCAGTACGGTAATATTAAAGTGTTAAATTTCTGACAATAATAGAAATGGTGTTCTTTTATTTTATATTTGAATAATGTACCTTCGAAATTATTAAAATTTTCTACGCAAATGAGGGATATCGAGATATTACATTACATATAATAATTTTACATATCTTCAGTACAGTAATATTACAGTGTTAAATTTCTGACAATAATAGAAATGGTGTTCTTTTATTTTATATTTGAATAATGTACCTTCGGAATTATTAACATTTTCTGCGCAAATGAGGGATATCGAGATATTACATTACATATAATAATTTTACATATCTTCAGTACGGTAATATTACAGTGTTAAATTTCTGACAATAATAGAAATGGTGTTCTTTTATTTTATATTTGAATAATGTACCTTCGGAATTATTCAAATTTTCTACGCAAATGAAGGATATCGAGATATTATATTACATATAAAAATAACTTCTTCATATATCCTATATATGAAAATAATAACGCCTTCAAGTGAAATCAGTTTTGTAATTTAAACGCAACAAAAAATATATAACTCTTTATTTTAATGAAATTTATAATAAACATTATTTTATGTAGGTATTTGCGATAAATATTAAAAATACTTTATGTTTTTTTTCAAACTTTTTTTAGCAGTATAAATTAATTAATAATACTTTCAGTATTTGTACTTTCCTTGAACTTGACAAATCTAATATCTAAATATCTTCTTGAAGATGGACCTCTCGCTCTCTCTTCCTCATACATTACGAGTGATCACCATTGAATTAGGGTGCCGAATTAAGATTTTAATATTTAATAAATATATTCATTATCTTGTATATTATTGACTTGAAGACCAAAAGTATATAAACCATTATTAATACTATTTTAAGCTCGATCACGGGCAAATATTTTTTATTCATAACGGTAGTAATAATAATAATATTGCATAATTCATTTAGCGCCATTTTCGTAAAAAAATTCCTCAAAAATATCCGAGGAAAAAAAAAATTTTTAATGAAATTTTTCTTACACATTATTGAAACTATTATAAACGAAATATCAATCGTCTTTATTTTGAAATTTTATAACCCCTGTATTTTAGATAGTTATCTTGCAATAAAATTAAAATAATAGTTAATATGTGTGTAACGATGTGTTGAAACATTTTCTTAAGTAATAAAACCATATTTTTTAAACTTAAATATCATTCCTTCACGTGCTATTATAATAAGAATATCATCATCTCTGCCTTGTACCTTAAATATGCATTTTTAGTACTTTTATACTACATATATAACAGACTATTTCTGACGAATATTAATTTAGATTTTTTCTTTCACTTGACATGATATTGAACTACATATTTAAATAATTTTCCCCTAAATATAAGAACAAGCCCAGCCTTTCAAAAAATTTAATATCCCTTTAGATAACCAAATTCATTTAAAACCGATTGGAACTTTGATTAGGTGTCAATATTCATTTTTCCGATTTTAACATGAGGTATCTCTCTGTAAATTGTCGCAGTTCTGCTTTTATTATTCAATCGTCGACGATCCCGATCTATTAACCCTGATGAATTATTATACAATTTAAATTTTATACCCGTATGTAAATATCCAGGCTTCTAATTACATTCTCCAATCCGCAATGTCTAGATTGCATTGAATTGTAGAGCCTTGCTCTTATTTAGCTGTACCTAAGGCTAAGTTATTAATGGAGTAGATTTTTGAACTTGGTTGTTATTTATAAAATATCTCAATACTTTGCCATTGCTATATATTTTTCATGTATATTTAATTTTTTTAAATTACATATTACTTAATAAATAAGTATTTCTTTGTGTTTCAAATACGTTCATAATATAGTATATCTTTGTATCACAAATCAATATTACATTTAAAAAATAAATTTTACTTGTAAAAATCATAATTGATAATTATTGACCTTTGCCATTTGGACAAATCTTTCTTAAACATGGAGCTGTGCCTTAACAACGTTTATATTGTGAAAAAGTTTCCTTTTCTATGCACAAGATTTTTCTGACTAAAACGAAAATTCTAAAATTCTAACACCTTGTTATTAATATTATAACGATTATATCAAAGGTATACATTGGTAGGTCAATCTGCTACATAACAAAATGTTATATATGACGAATGACTCCTCTAGTAAATTATATATGCACACAGTGCTTTACCGTCATGGTGGATGCACACGAATGAAACTGAAAATAGATTACTATACTCGTAGTACATGAGCGACAAAATGTGCTTTGTAAGATTTTTTCACATTTTTTTGAATTATTACATTTTGGGAAATTCTTATAAAAAAAATAAAAATTGGTTTTATCAAAATAAAATTTAACTAATATTGATGATAGAAAAGTGTGTAAAATGTTCTAAAATGTCATAGGTAACCAAGTAAAATTAAATACCTTTCTAAAAATATTTTCAATGATTTCAACGATTTTTAATTTTAATTTTCCGCATGTATTTGAATAAAAAATTCTGACCACAACGTTTTTGCATTAAATACTGAAAATACAATTAATTTTTGGTGAGTTTTTTTAAGGTGTACGGTGTATAGCCATTATTTGAAAATGCCCGCAATCCGGGTCCAAATAAAAGTAAAATAAAACATTTGCAGCATCATCGTTCTGGCGGGTAATCTGAGAGTGTAAATATCAAATTATGGCCGAATCCCCGTAAAATAGCTTTCGAAATTCACGTCACGGCCCAATCTGATCCTCGACAGTCATAAAAACAGACGACGTCCATAAAAATTTGAAAATCCCGCAATTTTGGGAACGTTTTCACGAGATCAATAATACATATTGTATTTGGATTCAGGATTCGATCCCCCCGCCCGTGACTAAAAAACAGCTTCGGCGGTCCTAATACGTCCACGCTCACCCCCACGCCATCCCCTATTGCTGCCAGACCTTATTACTGGAGTAAATGTATTGTAAAACTAGCCAGAAGACTTGACTAGCTGCGATGAATAAGTCAACGGACGGCGTTGCTCGGATGTCTGCAGAGCTCCACCCTCGGTGGAACTGTTATAAAATGAATAAAATAAATCATAATACGCAACACCCTTCGGTGCACGATTTCCCTCCCTCGAAAAAAGGGGTTTCGCGTCCATCGGACATTTGCAATGCAACAGACATTTTGTGACGCCAATATAATAAATAGGACCATCGATTTTATGTATTATTTATTTTTCTTGGAATGTTACTTATCAACGGATTTTTGCGACCGTTCTTGCTATTCGAAATTTTTTAACAGCATTTACACGACTATGTTTATACAGTTGAAAACTTACATTAAAATTTTCTACACAAGTTTCTGAATGCTGCAGAATGGCGAGTTGTAATCGGCATTGATAATATCTATTATTGATACAACAAAATAGTGGAGGCGCGCCTGTGTTTTTAAAATCATGTTTAAGAGTGCAGGACTGTCAGTCATGTTATGTTACATTTTGAAGAGAAAAATTAGATCGGATATTTTTCGTCGGTTTAATTCAGTGACATTAAAATTCAAGTTAGTGACAAAACAAATTGTTTTTAATATATTCACTCAGAATATTCCATTTATAAAGCAATATTTTTTGTCGGATATATTCAATGGTTTTTACGTGACGTATATCAGTTGATTATTCTTTTATGACAACGTGTAATGTCTCTTGCACTATTAGTCCAGTGTATTTTTAACACAAATCTACATTTCTAACGCTTCAGGTACCATGTTGATTCCTACAATTAGGGTGCAACATTCCACACAACTTAAGTGTCTGATCAAGTTGGTGACAACATTTTTTTTCATTTTAATGAAGTTAGCCCTAGCTTTTCTGTATGAATGTACCTATATTCTCCTTTCAAAAATCATTTCTGGAATAATGTGGAATCCATGTCATTAGATTTACTTGAATTATGAAATGTTTGATTTTTTTTATTATTTTGATAAATAAAACATTTTAATATAGACTTAATAGATAATAAATATTATTATAATTTTTTTTAAATACATGATAAGAAGTACTACGCACAGTTAAATATTTTTTATATATAAGTATAAAGAATAAAAATAAAGATGTGGATGATGAACAACGATGTCGCACGAAATGTACATTACTTTCGTATTTTCACATTGTTTCAAAGTAAGTTAATTAATTTATAATAGGTGTAACTGGATGGTCTATATGAGGATTCCCGATAACTTGATCACACCAGGTGAGTGTCTTGTTACAAGCACTCAAATATTATTCTCATTCAATAAATCAGTGTACAAAATTGCTTACTTGGTTTGCTAATATATTTTTTTAATAGAGATGCGAACAAGGAATACGTGTCACGTTAATATTCTAACTATTCTCAAACTGAGCTAAAATCCTGTGCTGTGAAATTAGGACTAACTTGCTGGTGTCCTGAAATGGAGCTCGAACCACCGATCACGACCACTACACCAACAAGCTACTCACATTATGTCTAAATTTCGTATAAGATTCTAGGAACAAGAAGTACTACAGGTAATCGAGGATTTTCCAACACTCCGGATGTTTTAGAATAGATTGGAAACATCCAGAAACTAGCAGAACATAAAGAAATATACGTTTGTGTCTGTGTTTAAAAATAGAAACAATAAGTTTTGGTGAAAACAAAGTTTATTTCTATTAATTATATTAATAATGACACCACAAAATTATTTTGCTGTGTTTGAAGAAATATTGAAGAAAATGCGTACATTAAAGTCATTTAGCTCCTTAATTATTTATACTAGAACATTGTTGTTTGAGCATTTGTAAAGTATCGAAGACAAGTTATTTTACACCTTTATTATGTAGAAATAATAATTAAAAATAAAATAATCGCTCCTAATTAAAACATAGAGAAACATATTGCGAAAAATATTTCGAACCTATTGAATAAATATTACTTTTTATATATTATATACATCTAATATAGTACAATATGTGAGATATAAATGATGCCACCATAAAAAAAATTTTTAACAATAAACTTATTTGTGTCGAGATCCTCCCATTCTTCCTTCTCTCCTTCTAATACTATTCTTCCTCTAATCAGAGGGTAGGTGTTTCTTTGACATACTCTGACTTTTTTTATTTTCGAAACATCCTTAGTTTCTGGAAAACAAATAAACATTACTAACTCGGGAACAGCTCAACTTCTTCTCTGTGAAATCTTTGTACACGTTATCCTTATTTGATTTCTCAAAATTTTCATCATTCCCGAAATATTACTTACATACCACGTGATCTGAGGTATTTGTGTTGTATATAGAGATAAAACACAAAAAAAACATATCATAGTAAAAATTGTCAGGTATGTTTATTTTAATTCTGTTTTCTTTCAATGAAAAATATTATGTTCTCTCAGTATAAAATATGGAGTATCCCAACACTTCCAATTATTATTATTTTTTAAATAAACCTTACACATGTACAAATAAGCAAACAATATTCATCAATTCTTAACCTATCTAAAATTTACTACACTTATATTCAAAAAAACATTTTTCGTTTCTTTATTATTTTTTGGCGTTTCATTAAAACTGTACTTTATCGATTTAAAAGATAAGCTCTTATTCCTGAATGGAAGTCTCTCTCGTTCTATATTTTCTTCTAATATCATTACATTAGTAATGTCTTTAAAAATATATATAACAAACCGACAAATTTTCGTAACGATATATTTAACTTACAATCTTTTTTTCTTTGCTTCAGTTTGTGAAATAAAATGAAAGAAGGTATATATACTGAATGCGGTGGAAGTCAGGAATACAAGCGCATGAGAACAAGTGGAATGGTTGGTAAAGGATCAGAGGGTCTATGTTAAAAACCTGTGGCGGCCCTGATAGAAGAATAGATATTAAAAAGGAACGAAGCAGCAGTGGTGTGCGAAGGGCAGAAGTGTGTGACTAGCTATCCTCTCTACCTAGTACCTACTTCTGCGAGAAAACACCGTGCCGGTTTGTGAGTTAGTTGACTGTGTACCATGCTCCTCTAAAAGGATTGTCTTTACAACCTTTGGTGCCGAGTGGTCATGATAACTACCCTTCATAACAAGGGTGGATGGATATCTTGAATAATATTTAAAGTAGTATTTAAGATTTTCTTTTGAAATTTATTTTTTCAATAGGTACTTAACCGTAGTAAAGCAATGCATTTAACCTGTTGGTTTGTTCATTTTATAGAGTATTATCTATGTAAGTAATAAAATAAAATGAGACAATATAATAAAATCATTTTTATCGTTTTATTTTCCAGAGAAAAAACATCACCATCATCATCATCATCATCATATTCATCTCCTTGTTCTAGTAGGGTCAGGGGCCCAAGATTGGACAAGGTGTTTCCATATTTCCCTGTCTTGTGCTGCTTTATCTGAACCTGACATATTAATCAAATAGTGTTTAAAAAACCGGAAAAAATTACAGCAATTTGTATACGAGAATGGAGCGGAAGGAACCAGAAAAATATATGGTAAGCAGGGGTGGTACGATACATATGTCTGAGACATGTAACGTATCTAAAAAAAATTAAGATAAATTAATAGATAATAATAATAATAATTGGATGATTTGTATAGCGCCGTTTTCGCGAAATACTCACCTCAAGGGCGCATGTCTCACAGAAACGAAGTTATGAATATGAGGTATGCCCAGGGCTCGCAACCTGTATTAACTGGCTTAAGTAAACTTGCAATGTTCACCAATACCATCGTAAGAACATCCGCACATTATCAAATTTTGAAAGTTTTACGAGTATATAGGTATATGTTCAAATCTGAGAATATTTCGTTTATTTGAAAAGACTAGGCTAGAAACATCTGTAGTCTTTTCTCATGAACTAGTTTTTCGCAGCTGGTAATGATAACTCTATATTTTTTATATATTTGCATTGAATTAGAGTGATCACTTAAGCCAGCTCATACAGGTGGTAAGCCCTGGGCCATCATATAAAAAGATTTCCACATATGTTTCTCATGTTCTTCTCTCAGCGCCGTTTCTGTTTTATTTATCTTATTTGATTAATCATCCCTTTGAGGACAAAATCCGGTAACTGTGTTCTTAGAACATACACCTACATTTACATACAGAATTAAGAAATGTGTATAATGAAAATAATCCAATTACCTACGTCTTATTTTTATGTAATTATTATTTTTATTAATTATTGTAATTACTATATATCAAAATAAGGTTACTTCTTCAATGAACGGTTTATAACTATAACATATTTAATAATTAAATAAAACACGACTAAATACCAAGTCGTGTTTTATTTAATTATTAAAATAATGTTAATTTAATTTATTTATTCTATTTATATTTTCTGCGCTAACTGTACTGTATTGAAGAGGGATTTGCGTATTTGAGAAGTGTGTTACTAAAATTAAGTCACGCCAAACTAAAGTAAGGCATATTTATGCGACTACAAATACGACTATATAGGGTGCTTGTGAAAAACGATAACTTTGATTTAAAGTTAGGTACCAAAGAACTTTGAAGTCATTAAAAGCCCTTATAACAGGGTTTTCAATAATTACCGAGCTATTAATGCTAGAAATTTAGTTACTAATCTATTGAAAGCCTTTCAATATCTTGGATACAGAGTGTCATTGAAAGTTGGTAAGTTTCCAACGTTCGAACTTTGTTTTTTTTCCTCAAATCTTGCCATGATGTATGATAAACAAGGAGAAAGGTTTCATCAATATATAAATAAAATCTAAGAACGTTATCCAGTTTAATTACTGTTGATTTTTAATTCAAGATAATTGTAAAACAGTGTCATACAGAATGTTACATGTTATATTTAAATTGAAAGTAATGATAAATAGATTAAAATAGTTTTTATCAGAATTTAGATGATTTTGCTTTGATATTATAAATTTAGATGCGATTGATAGAACAACAAGCGATTTATTTATTGTAGCCGTAACACAAAAACGGTACGTGTCTCATAATTTTTATCGTAATATTTTGTAATCTTGCAAATTGAAAAAGAATTAGCTTATTTGTGGAATATGCTTAAGATATCCAATTGCCTTTTTTTTGTTTTTCTAATATCAAATTTCAATGTAAATTTTTAGAATACCTATATAATGAAAAGAATGCCTATATAATGATAGTTGAAAGGCTATTGGCCCCAAAACATGTTGATTATTCAATAAATAGTGGTTTTATACAAAGTGTCTTCTTTTTTAAATATGAATAATATTACCACAAGGTCTTTTGCTAATATTAAAGAAATGTTACAAAAAAAGTTAATATGTTACGCAGTGTTATAAGTTCCCCCGAAATAGGTAGTACCTGCCACCACTTGACTGGCCACACCCCACCCCCGCCTCGATATACCCCCACCCGCTCATAATTTCTCCCCTAATTCCGTCTTAAATCCCACCCCGGCTCCAGCATCCCCCTGCCACCCGATAGTGATACCTATAAACCGGATTATACAGGACATTGAGCCGATATTGGCTCGAAGTAAACTGTCCACCCCTCATAAATTTTTATGTTATTGGGGTTAATATTTAACGCCGGGTCCATACTAAATGATATATGTTATATCTTTGGCCGTATGATCGCGCATGGGTTTTTTCACGCATCAAACGCCTTCCGAAATTTGAAAGAGTACCTCATCCCATGGAAACAGGTTAACATATCTCCCTCAATACATTATCGTTTATTTGCGTTCAAAAAATTTATATCGATTTCATATCGATGTTCACGTGGAAATATAAATAGGTCAGTAATAAAATAAGCTTATCAAGTCTTGTGGAAAAATGTGTATTTAAATAAAATAAAATTCTGATTCCGCTGTAGACTCCATCTTCAGAACTGTTTTCGCTAATGCCATAAGTTGCCACACGATTACAGTTAGATACAAACTGCAGAATAACTTTCATAAAATTCATAAAAAACTTTGTGTAAACCACACTGATAATTTTTAACGTCTACCACTATATCTTTCTCAGGTTGCACGTAAAATAACAATCTTAATTAGGTATATAATTTATCAATAAAATGAATCTCCCAGTAAATACATACCTGTATAAATGATTCACTTATCTTACATTTATTGTATTATTTCTTTTTAATCGGTCAAATGGTTCTTTTTTGAACCAAATAACGTTAAATAACATTTATGCAGTTTCTATTTCATCCCCTGCTTGACTATGGTGATGTGTATTATCTGAAAGTCAATATAGAGCATCTCAATAAACTGGAACACCTCCGAAACGTTTGTGTCCTATGCATCTTCAACCTCTAAAAATTCGATCACATCTCATCTTTCCGCAATCCTCATGTTTTATCTCTACTTTATAATATCCTGTTTGATCCTCACTCATCTCAGTACCTGAAATCTAAATTCAACTTTCTATCCAATCATAGACTTCCTCTCCGTTCAGCTGACAGTACTTCACTATCCATCCCCCTATCCATCCCCCTATCCACCCCCCTATCCATCCCCATATCCATCCCCCTATCCATCCCCCTATCCATCCCCCTATCCATCACCCTATCCATACCCCTATCCATCCCCCTATCCATCTTCCTATCCATCCCCCTATCCATATCCCTATCCATCCCCTTATCCATTCTCCTATCCCTCCCACTATCTATACTGAATTCTTCAGTTCCTCATTCGAAATGCAGTCAACTAGGCTGTGGAATTAACAACAAAAAGTTTAAAAGCAGACTCAGCAATATTACCGTTCTCAAAACTTAGTTTAACCCTTCTGGTTATGTGGAACAGCGTGTAAATAGCCGATCCACTGTATTGAATTTGATATCCAATTATTGATACCTCTCAAGAAGATATCATGCAGAATACCTGTTCAATGAGAATTTCGCTTTCCCTCTCAGTAAACGCAGATGAGAAAACTAAAAGAATGCATCAACAAATGAACACTGACCTGCATAGCGGCGGTCTATTCAGCTCCGACAGTCGAGATCCTCCTTGTGCCGGCCTTTCAAAGCAAGATATCTCGAGATGATACAAAATTCCTCACGTTACAAATAACAGACAAAAGAATGTAATTTATGAACTCTCGGAATTAAACTATTACAAAACGTACTGATACAATTATTATATGAAAAAAAAAAATGTGCATATAATGTCTACGCGAAAAGAAGCGCCAGCGATTTTTTCGCGCTGCCAGAAAAAATATGTGTTACAATAAAAAAAATTTCACCACAGTCCGGCTGGCGCTCACTGCCATCTAGCGTCAGATTTCGCTCAAAACAAGCATCGTCACTGCAACATTGTGTACGGAAATATATTTCAATTATTCAACTAAATTGTATGGTTGTTTGGAAGAAATTGCCAACTGGCTGTAAACCCGCCATTTTAATAATATTTATACAAAAAGCGAACAAATAAATAATTTGGGAACATGATGCCTAGTGGTAATCAGTGAGAACAAGAAGCGTAGATTTTTCTAAGCGTATATTTTGAAAATAAATAGCAATAAGAGACATGTCTCATAATATTCCTATCACAATAATTATTCAAATTTTAATATTTCGTAATATTCAGCCAGATAAATATTTAATTTTTATTTTTTTCCCAAATATATGTTTAATTAAAAGTCATCCTACAATGTTCTCACTGTACGCACCTGGTAGTTATTATATTATATAAACTTATACTGCAGGCATTTATAACAAAAACTTGATCAAAAATTATAATTAAAACAAACTATTTTATAAAGATAAATTATAAAAGTCTCACAGAGACGAAACTATTCATATTGAAAACATATATGTAAGACTTTATAGGGTGGTCTAAGGCTTATGACTTGAATGAGCTGGCCTAATTTTTCACTTTACACGATGCAACGATCACCAATTGCACTGTAAGAACATCCACACGATCAAGTTTTTATAATTTTTTAAAAATTTATTTATATGTATATGTTCTAAATTAGCAATATTATTTTTAATGTCTTTTTTTTATTTTATTATTTATTTAATAGGTTTAGTCATATCATACCTACAAAATTTCATGAATTCGATAATACATTCATACAATAAAAACGTTTTACTATACGCCATAAAAGAGCGGACGCTCGTATGGGAGTATTAGTCAGATCAATTCATTTCATGGATATTAAAATTGTAATAATAAGGTGTTAAGAATATTGACAAAATAAATAAATATGTAGCGAAGCGCATGGGAATTTCAAGGAGTTTTATACTGATTTTAAGTTCATTTTTGAATGAGGTAAAGTCTAGAATTTTTAAAATTTAATTAGATGATATTGTTTAAATACAGGTCGTCCAGGACCACCCTATAAAGACTTCCATCACGGCGATTCGATACCACGCAGAACACGGAAGAAGCCGTGTGTTAGAGGTGGAAAATACAGGCAGCACAAAACGACTGTTCAAAAATTCTTTCAGGAAACAGAAACAAGAATTTTTTGGAAAGTAGCCGATTGAAATAATTTCCTATCTGAGACAGAATCCAGGCCAGGTGACCTCTGCGCGCCCATTATATTTCATACTTAAATGGTTACGGCACCGTCAGACATAAACCACCCACACGCGTGTACATGCACGTGTGTACGTGTGTGTACCTCTCTGTCATAATACGAAATTGGTTCCCGGACGATGCTCCGGCCTTTTATGAGGGAACATCAAATGAATTCGCGTAGAAAATCGAATTTATAAAGCGGAGAACGGATACTGCGCGACACAAAGGACGAGAGAAGGCAGACTCGGCGGTGATCGAAGGCTGCAGAGGAGTCCAAAACGAACAGTATTTAAATAATCGCATCCATCCGCAAAAATCATCACGAAAACCAATGGTGTCTCTCGCTTTTGAAATATTTCAGAGCTGCAAAAAATTTACCTTAAAAATTTACTTAAGTTGTGTACATGTTCCAAATTGAAACCTTCCATATAAGGACTATGCTAGGGACATCCGTGTAGTCCTTCTCGTTAATTGTATACACAGATGCGCAGCTGATAATCTATATTTTTGTAATATGGAGTATTAAGCAATTTTTTTTCTTAATGTAGATATATATTATGGTATTTTCCGAATTATTTAACATATGCCCTAGAATACGCCTGAAAATATTATTTTTCTATTTTTACCCATTTTATAGGCCAGTATATATTTTTAACAATATTTTTTAATTGTATATTCTGTGAACACAATCACTGGATTTGTCCATTGCGGGATTATTATTTAATTATGATTAATTATAGAAGTATCAGAAGGACAAAGCTATTAATATGAGAAGAATAAAATTATGATGCTGCTGCCTGGACAAATTATGGTGAAGAAGCGGCGCGCTGAACAGAATGAGCCGGCGGAACGCCCGTCATCACTGCGCTTAGATGACGCGATGACAGTACCATATTTAACTGTAAATGGTTACGGATATTTTACACGAACCGCATGTTTTTCTGAGAAAAGATTCTCGACGTTTCGTTGAAGTCGTATTCAACTTCATCAGGAGAATGACGAAAAACATACGGTTCGTATAAAATAACCGTAACCATTTACATTTAATTATGTCTAACTACAGTAATAATAACCTTAACTGTTTAATGACAGTTTGCCTTCGTTTTAGATAGTAATAAATATATGCTCCGTTTCTTTTTTGCACTTTATTAAATAATGCTTTTACTCTACTTAATTTTCAGATCACGTGCATATTATAACCAACCGTAAAAATGTAAATTATTCAAAGTTTAAAAAAAAACAATGTAAAATGTTAAATGTAATATTTTAAAAGTATCAAAAAGCTATTTTAAATAATTAATTCATTTTTACGAACTTAATTTATAGAGGTCTTTCTATATTTAGCTGATTTTTAAAAAGGCTGTACAAACCGATCACTGCCTATAAAATGAATAAAACAAATTACTCTTTATTTGTTTTTCAGTAGTTCAAAAATGTTTTTTTTTTTCTGAAACTTTCTCGATGTAACAGTAAATGATAAATGTATTTTATTTCCATATCATTTTGTCAATAAGTGCATCGCTCACTGACAAGTTATATAGGACGTAAATATAAACTCTCCCTTGCGGTACATTTAAGTCATAATTCGAACCCACCCGCATGCTGGATCCATCCAACTAAAATTGACAAATTTGAATGGACAGTTGCCACACTGCCTTTTCATGTAAACTCATCCGTCAAACTCAATTTCAAAGAATTTACTATTTATGTGCATGTATGAGAAGAGATATTAATGTGAATGAGATGAGATATCAGGAGCACGCAGCGCATGAAAAGACTTGGATAAAAAAGAAAAAACCTATGGCTGGAGGTTTTATTTTCCACTTTTTCTGTATACAACTTCTTACCGATACTTCTATTTTACTTATTTACGTGCATCAAATTTGTTTCTTGAATCTGGAAGAGAGTATTAGTTAACTGAATATTCTCTTTCTCCCTCGTAGATTCCTGATCGTTATGTAGGATAGTTAGTGCATGCTTGTCCTTGAAAAGATTAACATGCATGTGATAAATTGGTGAAAAGTTAACAATAAATTATGGTTGTGGTGTATAGGTATATGTGTTATGAACATAGTAGTATAGTTTTGGCCCTGATGAAGAAACGGGTACGTCTCGAAACCGGTAGACCTAAAATCTGTTAGTGGTTTACACTAATTTAACTTACACTCTGAATATTTTCCTTCTGAAGCCATATTATACTCACCTTATCTTTATGTCTTCAGTTTTATTTAGTTAGCTAGTAAATTTTTCGTTCTTTAGCGCGTTTCTTCGAAAGTAATATTTTTTATATGAACTGCGCGCACGTCACATGGATATTACAATGTTACTAATTACATATCTACTGATATACCTACTCAATATTTTGTGTATATTCCAACAGTCAATTTGTTTGTCAATCATTTGCAGTTTTCTGCTAGTAGAGTGGCATTGCTTAAATCGATTACTTTTATCTCATAAGTGTTCATTCATTACATTGAATAGTGTAAATTCAGGCTATTTCTGTTTATATTAATAGTTTTTAGTAATTTGTAAAGAAAGCTCGTTAAATGTAAGTTTTTAACATCTTTAATGCATTTAGAAAATGTTTATTCAACGACGACATTGTCATCGACATCATAAAATTTTTTGATTTATCACCATTTTCTCGTTCGTCGCATAGTGAAAAGAAACCTAGAATTGAAAATACTCCAATTCCCGATTTTATTATTTCTAAACCATCTTTGAAATATTTTAGACATTTCGGCGTAGTGCGTATAAAATATAGGTACATATAATGTACATTAAAATAAATATATTTTTTATACATAGTTTGAAATGGCATAACCTAAGTTTTTACCTACTGCACGCTACTGCGAGATATGCTTGCTGATTAGAAGAGAATAGCGCTATATTGTCTAATTATGTAATCAACATCCATTGGGAATTGATTTCAAAATGATTTGCACAATTTTTATAAAAAATCTTTATATTATTGCGTCAAATAGTATTCCAACAAAGAATGTGAGGGTCACATGGAGGTCAAACAGAGGATCGCAACAGGAAAATAGGCATTCTTCTCTCTCCTCCGAGCGCTCAAATCAAGAAATGTCCACAGGAAAACAAAGATAACCCTCTACAAACCCTCATCTTAAGAACAGTAATGACGTATGGGTGCGAAGCGTGAACAATAACAGCAAGAGCTGCGGAAATGCTGGACATATTTGAGAAAAGAGGGCTATGCAAAATCCTGAGATCCGTGAACGATGGCGAAACTTGGAGATTAAGATACAACGACTAGCTATTTAAAATCTTTAAGGCTCTCAAGCTCTCTGTATACGCTAGACTGAGCAGGCTGAGATGGGAGGGGCATGTGCAGAGAATGCCATCGTCGCGGATTCCCAGGAGGAACCTCGAGGGACAAGAGAACAAGGGTGGAAAAAGAAGAGTCGGCAAATCTAGGTTGCGATAGGAAGACAAAGCTAGAAGGGATGCGGATGACAAACTGGAGGACCGCAGCGGCAGACAGAAGAACTTGGAGGCCGAGACTCGATATGGGCTGAAGAGCCATTGAAGCAGAAGAAGAAAACATTATTTAGAGTAACAACTACACGCTTTTACATTACTGTGAGTAGTAATGACATTTCTTTAATATAAAACAATAGAGATACACAAATACATATTACAATATTCTTACTATTTTCAAACCGAACTAAATGCTATGCGAATATTTTTCTTATCTCCTGGAATAAGCTTTGAACCACGACCACGGGAAAATCAGACAAGTGCCTTAACCACTACACCAACAAACACGTCAACTCAATATTTTTATTATTAATCATTCAGAGAATTCCACTTTTATTGTTAACGCTACAACAGAACGAAAGTAACGGAACACGTCTCAAACCTCTCAAGCTTGAGAAAATTATCTCAATTTTTGTGTAACTTTAAGAGCCGGAAGATTACTTTTATATGTTCCCATTATTATGTTGTGAAAAGAAATAAATATGTAATTGACAGGATTTCGATACTGAAGGTTATAAATAATCACTCGCTATGTACATCAAACCTTTAGTGGGTAAGAGTAAAACTAGATATTTCCATTATTACATTATTCTGAATAATAACTAGTCATGTCGTTTTCATTTTTGCAAAACATTCCGCGTTTCTCGTTCGGTCCCTGATAGAGTTTCATTTTTCAATAAAGAAATAATCTCCCCGTGCTTTCAGGATTCCTGCAACTAATTGGGCATGTACATAATATTTCAGGTATGCCGTGTCTCACAGCGCATACGGAGAATACCTTTCCGCGTCGGTACTCGAAAAGATGTCAAAACAAAAATCTCATATCAAAGAATTCCTCGACCCCGCTCCGGACTTTTCGTTTATAAAACGTGTAACCTTAGAGCAGAGCAGAGGTCCTCAACTTGTGAGGATATCTAAACTGTTTTTTATTTGTTTATTTATTAAGGAATCTTAACAGTTTCAATCATTATAATGTTAGAGCGGTGTACATTGCATAAATCAATTAAAAAGATTGACAGATTATTTATTTTCACAGGCGTAGTAAATCAAGTACAATGTTGGATAAGAGAATATGTAAAACCTAGGAAAATATTACAGTAAGCAGCAAACAATATTAATTAATGTGTGTTGATAGTAACACGGGAAAAAGGATGAGGGAAAAGGGTGAGGAGGTAGGAGTCAGAGTAGAGGTGAAGGAAGAGAAGATTACATGCAGTGAGTGATTGGCCAATGTCGATTTAGTGATGATGCTTTAAATGCGTAAGTCGAGTAATGCTATGGTGAAATAGTTTAGTAGTGCTAGAATATAGTAATATGTAGCATCTGGATACTGTCGCTTTTGCATCTTTGCGCCACATATAATCTATAGCATTATTTTCATATGGTTAGACCAATATTGAAGAGGTCAATATCGATACAATTATGCCTTGCATGTGCAAAATAAAAATGTATTTTGGGATGCATAATAAAAACGAATTTTGGGATCTTCTATGTTGGGATGCTGTATTTCTCAGTAGGTGTATGGAAGAGTTCTGTCGAGTTTATCTACAGGGAACATGAAAAGAGATTAGGTCCAGTTGACTTTGATAGTCGAGATATCCTTGCAGTAGTTTAAATAACAATATTAGATCAGCACGTGTTCTTCAATGTTCCAGAGATTTCACGTTGTGGATATTTATTTCTTCAGGATGAGGGTTAAAAGATACACGTAGATATAAAAGTCACATCTAGCGTCAAGGTGGCGAAGAAACTTTTTTTGTATCCGTTGCAATCTCGCAATGTACTTAATTTTCTGCGGGTTCCACACTTGCATATTCCAGATTGCTATGAACAGACGCATGGTACAGTATAATTTAAGGGAGAACAGATTTTTAAGGTTTTTGCAGGTACGCAGTGTGAAACCTAGCATGCTATAGGTCTGTGACGTGATTTGATCGATATGGTTCTTAAAAAAAGTTCGTTATCGAGAATCAACCTTTATTTCACTTTTAATTTCTAGTGGGATTCACCTTTTTGAAAATGAACAAACTTGAATCCCGAAGGAAAATATCCAATCTTGCAGTGCTACACAAGATACCCAGTTGAGCTATTGATTTTATTTCTTTAACTTACAAATTAGCATTCTGAACCATGTATAAGGAACCCGGATTTCTTTAGAATAAATCAGCATCCTTGTTTGTGCAAATAATTATTGTATTTTTGTCTGTCATGTCAATTGCGATATTTGTTCGACCGGAGATCATCCGGCTAGACGGCTTGGGATGCGACGATAGATGTCGCATTAGTATGACAGCTCACTTCGCATTCTGACCTTGAAGCGTGGGCAGTTAGTTACGCATCGCATTCTTTTTTATATAAATTTATAAACCTTGCCATCACACTGTGATTTATAATATTGCTGGTAAATTTGGGGAGTGAATCGCGCCGCTGTGTATTGGTCCGCTCGCGCCAGCACGCGTGTTATATCTCCACTACCGTTATAATATTTTGGAACTTATTCAAACTAGAATATTAATACAAATACTTTTAGTTTAGGTTAGCCATTCCGGTCAATGAACTCATTGTTTATGTTAGTCCCTCGGTTGGAGGATTCCATATGAAGACAAAGACCTTTAACCTGTTCAGCCGTTTAGGTCATTGAACTCATTAAATTGTTTATATTAACATCAAAAATCCCTTCCAAACAAAGAATGTTTATATTAATTTGAGAACAAAGGAAATAGGGTATAAATAATACGAAGGGGTCTAAGATGCATCACTGTGTTTCTGATTTTTGCTCTGTAAAGTTCTTCACAAATAAATTTATTAATTCTCCTGTAGTGTTTAACTGATGTAAAATCCTTTAAATACTGATAGATCCCGCCAGGGAAATTTAATTCGCGGTGTATAATATATATTGAATCAGCGCCGCAACGTACCTACCTACAAGTGCAAGACATAACTATCGAATTCTAAATTAAATTAAATAATCGCATGGGAGGAACGTCGCAGTTTTTTGCAAGAGATCCAGAATCCAGCCATTTGGTAAGTCAGTGGATGTTCATTCTTGGGTGGTTTTGAGTCTGACCTTTATCCTGATTGACTTGTTTTTAAATACGATTATAATTTGCACAGATAAATTATCTCCCTGGAGCTGTGCCTATTTACACGGCATAGCTCCAATAATCGCCCTATATCATTCAATCCTAGTAAGGTTGTTTATTTTTCTTCTGTTACAATAATGTGTCGTAGTCGTAAATATAAGATGCAGATACCCCATCATCAATTCACTCCTACAAAACATTCATATTATTGACAATAACCTGAACATACAATATTTATTATTTCGTACATGATCGCATTGCATTGATATATTAAATATGTGCATGTTAAAAATAAATGAATAAATAAATAATACATATAAGTGACGTCAGCACCTAACGTCATGAAATTCTGTGGGCGAAAGGAACAACCGAATCAGTAAAAAATGCAGGTTTTCAGTGGAGCCAAAACAAAATTTGTAAATTTCGTTTGTTTACGAAATATCTCTTAAAGCTTTTGTTATATTTATCTAATTTTTGTACCAGTAGTTTTATTTTTTTGCACAAGAACCTTGAACCAAGATGAGTAAATGTCTTTGTTTCTTGCCAATTTTTTCAAATAATTAATAATATCATTTGTCTTTTTTTTAATTAAAAAATAGTAGCATTTTAATTCATTTTCTGACTATGTCTGAAAATTCTGAATTATGTCATTTGCGCTCTTCAAAAAATAAAAAAATAGTCGCCTTTTATTTTATTTTCTGACTCATCTAATTTTTCCTTCCTAGATATGTATTTAAAGAGCAACTCTGCATACTTAACTCAAAACTCGATTTTATTGACTCATTTGGTTGTTTCGCCCACAAAATTATTATATGTAATAGCTGTAAGCCGTCAATAATAACGGTACTTTTACATGTCGTTTCCTTATATTTTTTATTATAATTTAATTTAATTTAATATTTTTTATTAATTAAAAAAAAAGTTTTTATAAAAGAAGTAACGGACTATTATTACTATTGAAAATTTCATTCGATAAAACTCGATTATTTTCTATTAATACTATATATATACATATTTATATTACCAATAGTTACCGTAAGAAAAGATGTAGTTCGTAAAGTAGAGATATATTTGTTCTCCGTGTGAGGATCTCTGGCGAACATTCCACGGTCCGCGGGTCCACAGGGCGGGTCCTCGAGTCCTCCCGTGCAATAAGGATCTCGGAGGACGATACCAGATGTTCTACCCAGGACAAGTCAAGCGGACGACACGAGGATCCAGTCGTTTGGAATGAAAATTGGAAAATTCATATCATGTTTAATATTGTACCTGCGTTTCTAGCAACATGGCGCAATCTGTTTGTATGATGACCGATACTTCTGCGCATAAATCTTTTAGTCGACGATAAATATGTGCAATGATTTAATTATGTTATTGATTTAATTCTAGCACCCTCTAACGGCAGATACACATAGTAATTTGTGACCATCGCATTGCCAAAGAGTGTATTGCTAAAAATGGATAATGTGTGTTCAATTAATATTAAGAGACTTACATAAAAGGTCGAAATATTTACGGAAATGTACGAGGCTGCTGTAGCGTAATTGAATATTTTTTGATAGATAGAAGATCCGTGGTTCGAGTCCCGGTAACAGCCAAATATTTTTTCGTTGATTTGATTTTTCGTATGCCTTTTCTAATTGATTAATAAATTTGATAATAGATATTCACAGAACTTTGTTCTGAAATTGCAACTTCACAATAATAATACTCGTATAACTAATGTGAAAAGATTTTCACGTAGATGAATCTCTCATAAATGATTTTAAGAGAATCAGTCAACGGAGATAAATATTCTGAAGGGCAAGCGATGTACACGAATACTACTCTGAGTTATTTTTTTTTATCTTGGAATTATTCTAGTTTTTGTGGATGTCTACCATTTCTAGAATTAATAAAAATCCAGAAAAACTTGAATTCAGATAAGACATTAATTAAAAAATTTACTTTAGTATTAAGTTAAATTGGATATTTTATACGAACCGTGTGAATGTGTAGAGATACGATTCCCGATCTTCCGCTGGAATCATATTACAACGTATTCAGGAGTGTGCCCTCTCGCCGCGGAGGTCAAAGATGTACGAATAAAATATTCGTACTATCTTATACTGTTGTAATATAAATCTTAAAATTTTAATAGTGTTATATACTTTCATAAACACTTCGCCTCTACTAACAATATTTCCAAGAACTACCGAAATTATCCCTTATGCTCAACCGCCCCACCTGATAAATCTTTACATAACTTAATATATTTCAGGTATCGTTTTCACCTGTTGATGGAAAATTCTTTTGTTCTTCCCAAAACTAGTTATGAGACAAAAATGACTCTAAATAATGTTAAGTATACAAATTTGGTTAAAGAACATATTTTACCTCTTTACTATATCGTCGCTGTGTATATAATAAAGCCAATGTGCCGTTTAGTACATTCTGAGATTAACGAATCAATTTGTCAATTTTTCATATAAATAATGAAGACGTATACTAAAAAAACATTGCCGTTCATCTGGAAAGTTTGCCTAGTAATTATTTAAAATATTTTTAATAATATAGTCTGTGCAATTATTTTTTAAAACAGTTTCATTCGTTTATCTCAGAATGTACTAAAACGGCACACTGGCTTTATTATATATACAGCGACGATATGTCACAATTATAAAGCAGAAAATTCACTTGTCTGAAGAAGAAAAAACTCTCAAACGTTGCACTCTGACGTAGTGATACTTGCAGCTTATTCTGTCTGGATTTTCTGAGTCAACGTGACTTTATTCAGCTCCTAACGTCATTTCCAACATGAGATTTTCAATTTTTCATAAAAATTGTCAAAAATAACAGAAGACGTCATATTTTTCGACTTTTCAAAAATCAAAACGATTTAAAAGATCGTGCTTGTAAAAGAACACATGAAAATTATTTATTTGAATGTTTTAAGACTTACCTTGAATTTATTTGTTTCTATTTTGTTAGGATTAATTTTTCTTCAGCGTTTTTCGTTAAAATATAAAGGAATGTAAAATTAATACAACTTGAGAAAAGCAATCGAATGAACTAATTTGCAGCATCTTAACAATCTCAAAAGCCTTCGGACGCACAATATATATTTATATACAATATAATATTATTATTACATTACTTTACCACAAGTGATGTCTTCATTTTTTCGCGAAACCCTCGCAGTCTGTCCAAAACGAAATTATATATCCATCAGTCAGGATTTGCTTTTGGATACGTTTTCCGAAAAAGTATTACAAAAATATGAACAAAGGAACCTCCCGCCCACTCCCCCCTAATTCCCAGACCAGAAACACATAATAAACTGTGACAAGGACCACCCCCTCCCCCGAGCCGGCCCTCCCCGGCCACCCCTGAATACCTCACGTCACAAACATTTCGTTCGTTATGATATTTTTCGACGACTACACCCACTTCTTCGGCTGTTGCAGGACCGGTATTAGCGATTATTTTCGCCACCCGTGGAAGATATCATTTATTTATTTATTGAAATTAAGGTACATAATTCAAAAAACTATAATACATAACATGAACAACGTAAAATAGATCAGAATAAAGGTTATAGAAATTTTAAATAAAATCAAGGACAAATGAGAAGTAACAAGATGGAGACAAGATCCGGACTGAATCGGAGATTGTTTGAGTCTAAATAGACTTACACCAAAGAAGTTCAGATTATGTTTTGAGTTTATAAGACGACACAACCGTGACATAGGAGCATGGAATCCATAATTAGTTCTATGACGGTTAAGGAACACCACTTCATTATTTCTGAGTCTATGGGAAGTGATATTAAATTTTATTTGTCCCAGTAATGAAGCCAACATGAGTGTGTTTGTTTAATATTTTGAAAATGGTGAATAAGCCAGTGTTTTCTCTACGTTTTTGCAGGTTACAAATTTTTAACATTGAATCAATTTTACTGTAGGAGTAGTCTCCTTATCCAAGCCCATCATCAACTTTTCTTAACAAACGATGTTGCATATAATTTGGACTTATTTCGTTTATATAAAAGAGAGATCAAATCACAGAGGCATATTCTAAGATAGGACGGACAAGTGAACAGTAAAGAGTTTTGATAGTGTAAATATTGGTGGAATCGGACATTCTGTTGATAAAGCCTAAGAATTTTAAGGATTTATTTAATACACAATCTATTTGTTCAATAAATGTAAATTTATAGTCTAGAATAACTCCGAGGTTCTTAATAGACTTAATTAAACTACATCCAATTTTATATTATTTTTTTTGTAGTCAAATAAGTTTTTTTTTTTAGTTTTTGATCTATAAAAAAACATTATTTTACATTTTTTTATGTTATGTTTTTATGATTAAGAAAACTCATTTATGTTTTCTATAACCTACGCAATTTAATGAAAAACAAGATGAAAGGTATATTGGAAAATGATCTTAATGATCAGAAATTATTGGAACATCTTTAAGATAGGACGTGTGGTTTTTATTTGGTTATTTATATTTTGCTTATTTTCACAATATTTACTTTTTTCTGTTTTTCTTTAACCATCTGTAATCGTCAGAAATATTTATTTATTTCTAACGATTACAAGTTATCCAATTTAAAACATGATCATTTGTGATGAATGGAATTTTCAGAAACCAGTTATTTTTAATGAATTGAAAGTAGTTAAAACAAAATTAATTATAAATATAATAAAAAATGACTATCCACAATATTTTTGGAGTAATTTGTGAAAAATTACGGGACATAATAATAATTATTAACGACTTTTCCGTGTAACCCGAGCCATGCGCTGAATGGCGAGTCACACTCGGGTGTCCGAGCCTCGTTAGTGGCTAGTCATCATCAGTGTTTTTGTTGTAATGGCAGCCTTATTCCAGTGTTGTCGTTGTAATTCCAGTCTTATTATATTATACATATATACGGACAGGCAGATGGACATTCGAATTAGGATAGTTGGATGATGAAACTATTAAAATGGTCTTTGATGCAGTCCCTCCCACGTTATAGCATTATTGGATGAGGAGTTTATAAATCCACTAAACTAGCTAGAACCATTAAACATATGAAAAAAGAAACTCACTTGTTTTATTGTTCTACTGGCTTAGTTTTAGTGAGATGCGATTCGTCTTATGATGAATTATCAATCTAACTATGTTACACTATACAGCTTTTATACATTTATATGAAAGGAACAGCTATATAATATTAGGACTTAAGCAGGTTTTTGCATTTTAGCATGATTCTAAGAAATAATTTTCTCCAAACAGTAATGATATTTAAATACACTATGTTAAAACATGTATGGATTAGAATAGTAATACAATTTGATGTACGTAAGGTAGAAACTGCTTTTTTCATTTTAATTTTTAGAGTTTTTTTATTCTAGTTAACAATTATGTTCGGACACTAATGATATTTTTTATATGCGGTAGATCCACATTGCTATATTAACAGCATTTAAAATATAGGCTAGGTATTCTATTTCGTTGAGTTTTTATTTTGAACTATAAAAACACTTTGCTATAAAAGATTAAAATACTTGTGTAGCGGGCGGGGCACCGAATGAAGTGTTTTACTCAGCTGCCAAAATCATCAGCAACAGTGCAATAGGTTATAATTTCTGAAAAAACTGAAACGTTAACTAATTATGTAAATAATTTTTAAATATTATACAATAATAATCAATAAATTACTGGCAAACCGGTATGAACTTTATATTTAATATGGGAGATTCGTCAAGACAGTGAAAATTTCCATAATATTTATGTATGCGATAAAAGACTATATAGTGTTAAAAACTCATGGGCTCTTCGAAAGTATATTTTCCAATGCCGGCACTGGTTATTTTTCTCTCCTACACATACACGTTCGGTCAGGATATGGGGAGAGTAAGTGGCACATTTATTCATGTAGTCTGCTTTTCCATACAAACTCCAGTACGGACCGGCTACAGTCTACAGTTAGGATACAAAACTAGGCAGGGGTGACTAATGCCTGTTCCTCATTCTAATATATTTAAATCTTTTGATACGGGCTCCTTTATTACTTCAATTAATACTTTTTTGTTAAAAATTTAATTTAAAAAAAAAAAATTAAAATTTACGATTATATATTTTATTAAAAACCTTTAATAAAATATAGAATCGTAAATTTAAACAAAAGCTTATTTTCTAACCTAACTTATCATCCTTTTAACCCAAATGCTTTTCGCATTTAACTTAGATATAGAGAATATATTAAAAGCACGTAACTATCATGTTACACCGTAGAGTTGGGCATAATCTTCCCAAAATAGAACAATTTAAATGATTTTTAAAAAAAGCTTTACAAAAACATTCTGGCAGATAGTTTTGAATAAACACAAAAAATTAATTAATTAAGCCAATAACATGTATTTTTAAATGTTTTTAACGTATTTGAAATATTTTCTAAGTTATCTTAATTTCTTGTTATAGACGTACCACTATAACTTGGCGTGCGAGGGAGGGCGTCGCTGTCGCGTAACAAAAGTTGTCAGGGTGTAAATTTATTACACAATACATAATGTACAGAATGTCCGGTGACCGGTGTCGTATTAAATACAGAAATTTGGTCGGGCAGCACTAAAGAAACCATGCAGTAATGGCGGCCGTTCTATCTGTCAAACTTTCAGACGGTAATATTGGTCCATTATTCGTTTTTTCAGCTTCGCAAAACTTTAATACTTCATTGGCAATTATTCTTGCACCATCCCAGACTGTTTAGGATGTTTTGGACATAATAATTCAGTGTTCAAGATGACACAGCTCGCGCTCAAAGACGAGAATGAACTGAATGACAGGGCGAAAGGGTTACCGCCGGGTGCGGGCGGGGCAGGTTTTAGTTCAAAATTCGCCGCACGCCAAGTTACGTTGGACAAGCAATAATATGTATCTTTCTAACATCATTCAATCATCAATCATCATTAAATTTTAATGATATTATATTTTGTTGACGCATTCGCTGTTTTTTTTATTTTATGTTCAATTGATATTTCTCATAATATATTTCATTAATACAGTTGGAATATTAAAATGAGCATCGAAAACTATACACACGTACGTCACATTGTACTGGTGGAATGCTGCTGAGTCGTTTCGTGCTCTCAACGAACTTTTAATGAAAGGGCTTTGAACTTGAACTTTTTTACATTTTTTTTGTAAGCGTCATCGTCTCCAGTCCATATGTCATCACTGGCAGTATGCACGATGCGAAAGATTTTCTTTTTAAACTAATTGGGATATATTTGTTTCCAAAAATATCTTTAAGTTTTCCAAATATAACCCAGCTCACTCCTATTCGCCTTGGCAATTTCGATCCATTTTTATTTTAAAACTAAGACAATGAATAATAATTTATAAAATTCGGCGTAAAACCAGATTGGTGGATATCATGGATCATGTAGCAAAGTTAAAATGGCATTCCCATTTTAACATTTTTAACAAGCCTTGTTGCAAGCCAGTTTGCCACAAGATGGTCTCCTAGAGATCTGAAGTGGAGACCTTGGGAGAATAAGAGAGGCGTCGTAAGACCTCAAAAGAAATGGGCCTACCATATGGCCGCTGTGGGAGGAAGACCTTCGGACTGACTACTCCGTGTTACTATCAAGACTCCTTAAATAACACATTGCTTTTTATACTTTTCGTATTCAGTCGCTTAGTTCACTTTTAATATAGTCTGCTGCTTATTATAAATTGTTATAACTGTTACCTATTATAACTTTAAAAAAGTATCTTATGCAACTTTGTGCTTAATTTTTAACGCCTAAAATATCTTTAAATCTTTTTACAATAAAACCCCGTTAATTTGAACCCTGATAATTCTAAATTCTTCATAATTCGAAATTTTTTAAAGCTACAATTTTTTTTAAAGTTGACAAAATTAAAAATCGGGTACTTTTTCACTCGCATTGTAGAAATGTAGCGATCTTTGTATTAGCATGATAAATATAGCGTTTTCTATGTATAGTTTTCTGGGATATTCTGCCGTGTATATGTGACCTCTCTGGCCGACGTTTCGGATCCCATTGCATTGAGGTCACATGTACACGGTAGAATATCCCAGAAAACTATACACAGAAGATTCTGAACGGCCGTGAAAACCTGAGAACATGAATATGGCGTTTTTGAAATAATTTCTTGAAATATGCAAAAGTACTTTTTTTTCACAAAGTTAATTGAGTTTTATGATTTTTGCTGAATTTTGCAATCGCATCTTTTTGTATAAGTACCTTTAATTTCTAATTAACAGAGTTCTGCATAATTCGAAATTTTTTTTTTGGGTCCCTTGAATTTCGAATAAACGAAGTTCTAATGTAATCTGTTTACGTAATGTATACTGTATTGTAAATCATTGAATTTTTAAGATTGAAATAGTAGATAGTATAATTTAACTCAAATAAATGTAAAAGTAAAAAAATGAAATAAATAAAAATAAATAAATAAAACTAGAATTTCTGTGAATACAATACAATACATAATATTCCTTAACAAATAAATAAATTTTGGAATACATGTATAAATTTCAATTTAAAAAATAGAAAATAATATAGCAAACAATGATGGAAACATATTCCGAATTAATGATATTACTCAATTCTGCAAGTGCGTTTACGCGAAGCAAATTTTTTATAATGATTTTGATCGTTGGATGATTCGGAGTGGGCCACCCCTGGGTGGGGGAAAAGGCTATTCGCAAGGTAAAGCAACCCCATATTTTCTTGGCCATTTTTTCCATATGTATAATATAACGATGTCATCTTGATATTCGTGTGATCTGATTTGAATAAGACGAAAGCGACGGAGCAGAGGAGTATTGCTTTTCGTTCTCGTATATTCGGTAGTGCTCATACAATATTTATATTCCATTTTTTGCTTCGCCCCTAGTATTCCGCACTAGCGGTGAACTGCTGAAACGTTGTTGAATCCAATAAACATTTTTAATTAATTCCTTTCCAGATAACATCTACAACATTGTGTATATTTAAAAAAATTTAATATATATTTTTTTTAAATAGAGAAGTGTATTCCGTGTAATACGTATCACATCAACAATCTTACTATTTTCAATCATAAAACTAACTTGCTGGTTTTATATTTTTTTATTTAGGGAAACATTGTGGATTCGCGGAGTGAAAGACAGTTTTTGATTGCATGTGGATGTTTATTTCTTACCGAAAAGAAGCTCCGAGAGCAAGTGAAGATGTTTAAATAAAATAACAAAGAAAGTCTGAGGGCGCGCAGTGAAGGTCCGCCCGATCCGATGGTGGAGACCCATGTGCGTTTGCGAGCTTGCAATATATACACCATCTGTGTCGATTTCACAAGGTTGCTAATAAGACATTAAGTACGATTGTGGTCTGTTAACCTAATTGTTCAACCAGACTCAGCAATATTTTCATAAAAAACACATACATAACTGGAGATTATTCGTAACACGTAATTGGGTCAAGTATGCACCGTAAGTAAAAATATTATATAGTATGTAAACAAAAAAAAGCACTTGTATGACACACTCGTACTTTAAATAATATGAGTGAACCGAGCCCATAGAATTATATAGACGCTATTTTGTATTTCTTATTTGTGTCTTTCTGAACCACATTCGTAGCCTCTTTATCATTTGTATTCTTCGTTTGTTTAAAATAATATATAATTAATAATAATATTATCAAACATTTAATGATAATTGTTTATCATGTAATAAATTAACAAATTAAATTAAATATAAAAGTACCACACAAGTATAGGATACATGTGATTCAAGGTCAACGAATGTGACACGCGACTGCCTTTTGCCTAAGCGAGTTTTTATTAAATAAAATAATTATTTATTTTTTGAAACGTTTAAACGCGAGTTGGGTATTACTAAAATATTATTTAAAATACATGAAAATTAACATTTAAAAAAAATGAAGCCATAGTACAAAAAGTGATAACGGTAAATGCATATTTTTACACAATTTAAAGCATGGGGCATATTTAAATAAAGTCAATCTTTCATGGTATCTATAATCTTTTTTAGTTCTTACACAAGGTAAAAGATTAATAATAAACTGTCTAATGCATACATATTATGAAAGTATATATTTAAAATAAGAATATTTAATTTAAAATATGTTTTACTTTACTTTGTAATACACACACACTATGAGTAATTAAATTACTACAATAGTTTCGAGAGGAGCAGTCCCTATCATCATCAGGTATAGATAATAACTAACTTAAATACAAAATTTATCAATCTAATCGGGTAGGTCGGGGGGGCGCGGGCTGGGGAAAGGTATTTTTTTCCCCAAAAAGCTCAACGATTGGTAAAGTGGACTGAAATGTGATATTATTTATTAATGTGTTTCTAGAATTCAAATTTTGCACCACGAAGTATCTGCCAAATCTTTCAATGATTTTAAGAATATTTAATTAATTAAGAATAACCATATAAAATCTAGTCAAAAATTAAAAATAGATCTGCAGTTAAATTCGTGTTTAGTGATTAAAGTAAATCAATATAACGGTGAATGTATAATTGTAGGATTTGGAAACCAATAATAATGAGGCTGATGTGTGTAAGTGGGGTATGAGAGGTATGTGACAAGCGCGGTGGTAGTCACGGCGTGCCTGTAAAGCGACTCACAAAGCCGTAAAAGGATAATTTTCAGCGGGCCCCGTACATCCTAAACGTTCCAGATTCAAATAAACTCTTGTACGAATTCGGAGCATTTATCGAAAATATTTTAGGGGGATTTCGTTCCTTTTTCGGAATCTTTTCGCGCCACGGAGCACATTCACGACTTCCTGTCCATAACTTCCGGCGTAACGAGGAAGGTCTATTGAAGGCTTAGGCTTCCTCGCCCCCTCCCGACTCCGGCCCGCCCGCTTCCCGCCATTATTTCCATCCACGGCCACCGCCATATTTAAGACGAAACACGATTGAATGATTTTGATAATACACTCAGATTTTCCCTATCTACCTGAGACAATGTACCAGAGCCGGCCACCCTCCACTAAGTGTGCATATTTTATACAAAAATATGTGGGGCACGACTGCGTAAGTTGTACCCCATAAAAAAAACAAGTACACATTGTCAGATCTATAAAATAAAGAATTATTATTTTTCAAGATGTCTTATAGGAACGCAGCTATTTTTTATATAAAGGAGAGTAGGTATGGAAAACTTTTTAGGTGTTCATTACGACCTATCGTAAGGCCGGTTTAAGTGGTCACTTTTGCATAATGTAACATTCACCAATTCCAGCCATGATAGACTACCTGACTACCACATCAATCAAAGTTTCTGAAGTTCTTTATATGTTTAACTCGCACACCTTGTTTCGTATGTGAGTTGTATTTTTTCTACCGCTCCCTATTTTTTGTGGTCGAAATTTAATTTATTGTGTAAAAGTGATTAAGAGAGCCATTAAGCTTACGATAAGTCGTAAGCCCTATGTACACCCAAAAAGACGTCCATACCTACTTTCCCACAAAAAATATAGCTTCATCCCTATGAGACATCTATAATATATCTTGATTAATAATGTTCCCTCTGTGTAAAATCCAGTATTGTGTTCTTGAAAAATTTGAACATACTCAAAACATTGTGAATAATTATTTGATTAATATAAATTTTTTGTAAACATTGTTATTCATTTTGACAAAAAGATCGAAATATCTGCACACATCTGCATTTATGTGAAATAAACAAAACTTATCAAACCTAAATGGTACCACCTACAGCATAAGTTACCTAAGCCTAAATACAAAGAAAAATAACCAAAAATATATTGATTATATTATTTGTATAAATCTTCTTCTATTATTTGATTAATTACACCTACATGTTCCGGAAATACATTTCCATCGTCAGGGTGTTATATATAAATATCAAAAATAATGTCTTTTGTTTTTCTAAATTATTTGAAAATTTATTTTTAAATATTATTGCTGAAGTTCTTGATTACTCGCAATTATTGGAAAAAAAAATTAATAATATTTTGTTTACTATTACATGCTTTACTAATTTCTAATGATTCTAAATTATTCAATTTTAGACCAAAATTATTTATGTGTAAAATAGAAAGTCCTAAATTTTTATCAAAACCGTGATCATTTTCTAAAAATCTAAAAAAAATTCCAATAATTGCGAGTAATCAAGAACTTCAGCAACAATATTTAAAAATAAATTTTCGCAATGAACACCCTGACGATGGAAAGATATTTCTGAAACATGTAGGTGTAATTAATCAAATAATATAAGTAGATTTATACAAATAATATAGTCTACAATGTTGCTGAATCAATTGAAAAAAATAGGACTAAGACTACTTACATTTACTATGTGTTTATCCCTATTTAGACAAAATATTTCTATCATGTCACCGTCGCATATTCAGTTTTTACAGGCATAGGCAAAAGACAAAACGAAAACATGAAATGAGAGATAAAATAGGTATTTAATTCCTACGGTAGAAGCAATAGGCGCCATATTTCAAACCAATAGGTTTTCTTTTTCAGGTGTTTCCTTACGTAATGGCATGATTGCTGCAGATTTTTATTTTTTTGCAGGAATCATGCCATTACGCTTATTAAAGATGTTTTGAGGAAAAAAATCGAAAATAAATATTTATCTGGCAGAATATTATGAAATATTAAAATCGGAATGAATAATATTAATTATTGTGATAGGAATATTACAAGATATAGCTCTTATTTCGGTTTCTTTTCCAAATGTGTGCTTTTCCTTCTCACTGCACGCCCTTGATCTTTATTACAAGTCTATATTTTAGAAGTTCACAAACAAAACCGCCACAATGCAAGTGACGAAATTAAATATGTAATTTCTTACCAGAGCGGAAATTTTAAATTTGATATATTAATAATAAAATGCTTTTAAAACATACAAAACTTAAATAATATTACCGGTGGTTATGGTGGTGGATAGCCTTTGGTGTCATATCGCAAATATGCGAGTTTGGTGGGGGTGGCTGTGCGTGGGTGGGAGTGGGTGACGAAAATGTGCTTTCTAGGACATTGTTTTGTTATGGAAAGGCCGCAAATGCTTCAGATTGTTTCAAAATAGGCGCGTCGACTGTGTCGGTGAGTCCAGAAGGTTCCGGAAAAACCTGCTCTAGAAAGTTCTGGAGGGAGAAGGTTCTAGAAAATTCCCGAAAGTTCTATAAGTTTTTAAACTGAGTAGCGGAATGTGTCAGCGTGTCTAGAAGGTTCCTTCGATATTCCGTTCCTACATTCGAAAAAATTTCTCGAAAGTTCTGGAAGGTTCGCGAAAGTTCTATGACGATCCAAACAATGTACTAAAAATTTACGCGTGCGAAGCCGCGCGGGCACAGCTAGTCTATGTATACAATGTCACGGGAAGAACCACAGATGTCTCTAGCGTACTCTATAATCGAATAAATGAATAGAAAGTATCTGATTTTGAACAAATATACAACCTTCAAAAATTTGATTATGTGTGCATGTTCTTACGGTAGAGTTGCTTAACTTTGCATTGCGTAAGTCAGCTCATAAAGGTCATAAGCCCCGGGTCACCCTATAAAGACTTCCATACACGTTTCCCATATAAATAGTTAAGTCTCTGTGAGACTTTTATCTCAATCGTAATCTTAATTAATAATCAGAAAAACTTTAATTTAATACACATTTATTCATTGCTGCGAATAATAAGAATAATAAACTTTTGCGTCTCGTTTTCTGCCCTTACCCCTCGCGTGAGAGTACTTGCGTATTGAAATATGTACAATAAAGATTTTTTGCTGCGAATCAAACCCACTTCGTTTCCAGGAATCCCTGGATATATACACGGTATAATAGTGCCATCTGTGAACGGGCGGCGGATCCACCTTTACGACCCCCCTCCCCTTCCCCCGCGCCGCCAGTAAACATGGCGTGTCACGCTGCCTTGAGCCGCCCGTATATTTCCGCGGATACTATCCGAGCCTTGCTCTGGTCCCGCGATCTTGGATCTCCCTCCCACATTGACCCCACCACCGCAATCACCGTGTTGGTCAGTAATTTAATAAGAGACGGCAATATACTCTCAGAACTCAGGATTAACTCCACTGAAAATGCTTTTTGTCAAAGAATGTTGTACACTAAACCAGTTCTCAAGAACTCTAAAACTAACATTTGTATAAGGGTTTTCAAGACAGCTCAGGATCTTCGGGTTTTCTGTGAATTTTTTGAAATTCACAATATGTTTGAGTAGACAGACCTCTTTTCATTTAAGAAAGAAAATCGAACTAATTAATATGTGTAAGCCGTGCGTACGACGCATATTATAAGTATAAAAATTACAGGTATAAACACCAATCCAAAGAAATAATGAACCTAGTACGCATGCCTTACATAAACTACTTCGATTTTCTTTCTTAAATAGAAAGAGATCTATCTGTGTTAAAAAAAATTACAAGAACACGATACTGGATTTTTGTCCCCAGAGGGATCGTTATTAATCAAAATATATTGTAGATGTCTCAGAGAGACGAAGCTATTTATATAAGACAGTAGATATGGAAGTCTTCGGGTGTTCATAGTGTGGTCAATCGCATGTGGAATTGTGAACGTTACATCGTGTAAAGCGATCACTTAAGCCAGCCTTACAACAGATCATAAGCCCTATAAACACCCAAAGACTTCCATACCTTACTTACTTTCCCATATAAATAAATAATAAACCTTCATTTTTTTTAAGTTTTCTTCAATAATCTGCGGTGTGCATGTAAGCATTCTGGCCGATCAAAAAACATCATCAGGACATCAGGTTTCTCGGAAACCCCAGAATAAATATCCTAGATTTAGAGTTAACCGGGAGATGAAATGAATTTGCTTGATAAAGTAGGGTAGATATGGAATACACGAAATAACGATGAAAATTGCGATTAAAAATACTTTGATCAAACCGCGAGAAATCTTAATTAATCGAAGAACATCACCCCTCAAATGAAAACATTTAACATTTTAGCTGACATGCAAAGTGGCAGTTAGCGAAAATGGTAATATCAGTATTTAAATACTTCTGTACCTTTTCAGGTCATTTAATACTTGTACTAATTGAGTCGTTGAATATCAAAATACACTCAACCACCATTTTATTCTCCTAGTTTATTCCTACATTATAAATATTAGTTAACATATCAATTATTAATATGATTTTATTGTTTGTTAAAGATCAGCTCATTAAATTCATAATAAACAAGATTGTTTTTGATTTTCCAATAAAATAGTTCAAAGCGTAAGGGGGGTCTTAATTTTAATTTACTCAATTATGAAGTTCGTAATACTAATATGATAACTTAATTTTTTTATCGATTTTCTTACTTTTCACATTTTCTTTCTTTGAAACAGCTAAAGGTTTGTTCTCCTGTAAAATTAAGATACAAGGTTCTATAATAGTGTGAATAGACTGGTGTTCAAATATAGTATTATAATAGAATAATTCAATAAAAACACGAAAATATTGCTAGCCACGTACGGACAACGATTTTGTAAATAAGAAAAATAAGCTTTTTAAGATGTAGACTGCATTTCATGTAAGGATTTGATTGGATTAGTGTGAGTGTCAACATGCGTTATTACACAATGTCATTTTTGATTCCTCTCATCATTTTAATTTGTCACTCAGTCCCGTGGACGGAACCTGTCGTTTGAAATTTGTTAAAAAATATAACATTTGTATGCACTGTCTCATTTCTGTAAATTAGGGAGTTATTTTATTTATATTTATGTTTATATTTAAATTGTTTAGTTCTGTTTGTATATTTATTTGTTCCGAAAAAGAATTTTCTCTGTACATACGAATAGAGTCATACCTAACCATATTTATTACACATTTAAGTTTTCTTTTTTTGTACCTTATGTATTGTTAATTTATTTTTAAATTTAATTTGATTTATTATTTTTTTGTTACTTTCTTTAACTAATTTTATTATGTTTAAATTTTTGTTTTATTAAGTACGTTTGATTTTTTATTCCATTATTTGTTAATCCCAGGAAACTTCACTTGTCACTTTATAAAACTGTTTAGAAACATTATGTAATAAAGTCTACTCTGTTCCCTTATATAAATTAAATAAAATACATATATTTTTATTCACGGCGTCAGAAAAATTAGAAAATATATTTCCCAAAAATAACATTATGAAAATTTTCTCTTTTTATGATTTTTCTGATACCATGTACGGGTATTGCCATTTGATATCGAAAATAATAATTGATTGTTAAATAATTAACTAAGCCAATTGAATCCTTTCGTGAAATATACATAGTTTAATAAGCGAAAATAATCCCGTAAACGCTAAGATTATTGCAAAAAAAACTCATCCGAGTGCCCTTAATACAGAAAACAAAGGAAAACAAAACAGACACACACCGTCTTGTTTCAGATACAAAATCCGCGTAATTTCGTCGGATCCCGGATCCCTCCTACAGGACATTCGATTCCACGGGACTTAGTTTTGGGATATCCTTGTTTTTTATATTTATGTGTTTAGCTTTATGTCTCGCGGGCTGCCGGGGGGAGGCTTCTCCTGAAGGGAGGATATTCCGGTGTAAATTATGTGACAAAAGTTCCAGTATTTTTACGGTCTACCCCGCGGCGCTGAGGGGACGGGCCCGTTAGCCCGCGAGGTGCAGCGGCCGGGGGTGGGGGACCATGGGGTGTATCAGCGCGCGTCACGCCGTGTTCATAAAGATAAATATTTATCCCGCGGCCTCTGGACCACGTCTACACCAGATACGGATCTTATCCTGAACCAGATACCGTTCGACTGGAGTTCCGATCCGGCTCAAATATAAAAGGCGGATTGTGGGCAAGAAAAAGAAAAGAATCGAAAACAAATTTGCCTCTTAATTAAGATAAATTATAGAAGTCACAGAGACGATGCTTCTTGTATGAGAAACGTGCTTGAAGGCTTTTTAGAGAATGGCTCAGGGCATACGACCTGTACGAGCTGGTTTATGTGATCAGTCTACACAAGCAATCCTTGTTCACCTAATCCATCGTAAGAACATCCACACATTATCAAATTTTTTAAACTTGTAAATATGTTCCAAATCTGTACACCATTCATATATTTTAATGGACTACCCTTCTCATAAAATTCATAAACAATATACATTATTCACGACTAACCTCCGCTCCTTTCTCGGAGGTTCCGGGTTTGACTCCCAGTGAGATCACAATAATTTTTTCAAGCCATTCGATATCGTGGCTTCTTTTAGTGATAAAAATTAAAATAAATAGTAGTATTAACTATAATGAATAGACATAGTGATGCAAAAGCAAACAATTATTTAATTATTAGATGAATTCATAAAATTGTTCCCTTGTTCTAACTGCATTAATTTACCAATTACCCAAATTATTTTATATTTTCAGATTAAGAAATGTTGATTTTTTTTCAACAAAAATTCAACTTTTTTACTAATATATAAATAAATATTATTTTAAGAAAGACAAACAGAAATAATTGAAAAAAAGTAGTGATATTGTGAATAAAATAAAAAAAAATTTGAATATTATTTAACAAAATCATTCGTTTAATTCCACATATTAAAAAATATTTCGCACCTAACTGTGTATTAAGAATAACTTGGACTAAATGACTTACTTCGGTATTCAGAAAGTCAAAAAATACTTTATAACCTACATTATTACCGTTTATTCGCATTCCACAAAGTAGAAGAAATAGAAGAAATTATAAACCACTGAAAAATTATTTTTACTGATATTGGAATATTCATATAAAAAATATAATAGAATAAAAAGGGTTGTATATTGAGAATAAAAAATATAATAGAATAAAAAGGGTTGTATATTGAGAATAAAAAATACTACTACTACCTACTATACGCCGATACCTCGCGTGAGTTAGTTATTGTAATACTAATAACTAACTTATTTATTAAAAATGACGGAACTTAATACTTATGAGATATTCATTCCCATATAACTAGAAAATTAACACAGATAGGACTTTATTGCAATATTTAAAGTATGGGCGAAGGCATATAGTACTAATCTGTACACTTATCTTAATAAAATATTTTTGGCACTTAATGCTTTATTCATTTCCAGTATTCATTTAACATTATCATTTGTTTAATTCCACACATAAAATATGCCACACCTAACGCCATACAAGGAATTACTAGACTAATCAATTTATTTCAGAAAGTCAAAAACACATTATTAAGTACAGTACCGTAAATTCGCATCCCACATAATAGAATGGAATAAAAGAAATTGTAAAATGTATATATATATATTTTTTTAAATTTCACGTCTCCATTAATATTTCTACACCCCTGCCACAAACACAGGTAAGCCTTCAGAAGTTTACTTTCCTCTGGCGTATCGGGTTTCATGAGTCGTAAATACAAAACGGACGCGTGCTCGGAATGCCTATGGATTCTGCGTACCTATCGACAGCCCGACATGCCGTGATGATTAAAACAAGGCCAATTGAACGACGGATCCCGGATCAATCATCAACGATGATCGCGATTTTTAAATCAGCCCGCAATCAAGCTGAATATGAATGAGGAGATATTTATTGGGGCTGGCCTTCCCTATTAACTCTTCGAGTATTGCTCCCAGTTGAATAAATGGCCATCGTAATGGAAAAAAAGAATTTAAAAAAAATAAACTGTTTAATAACTAGCTCTAAATTAAGAAGCTTGGCGAGCAGCATTGCCTATTAATGTAGAAATTTAATACATTTAAAAAATCAGGTCCATTAATATTATCTCTTACTGTTAGATAGAAGAAAAAATAAGTAGCGCAGAATATATAGAATACATAATTTATTATAAATTAATTGCAATCATAATTAAAAGTTTTTTAATAGGTATTTGATTACAATTTTTTGTAAGAATGTAAAAAATAATAGCAGTACCTAGTTCAATTTATAAACATTCATTTCTTTATCAACATTACTTCGAATTTATCAATTCAATTTTAAGGATTGTTACTATTTTTACACAGGCAAAACTTCAATAAATATCAAAAATAGAATAAATGAGCATTTAAGATCTTTAAACAGTAACAACTATTCAGAATTTTCCAATCACCGAATAGAATGTGAATTTAATTTAAATACAGGTTTCAAAAACGTGTTTTCATTTAGATAATCCAGAAATATCAGAAATTAGAAAAAGTTTTAATAAAAACTTTAGTATTTCAAATGATCAAATTACTTTTGTAAATAGCCCCCTTTTAAACCTGTTTCCATTATAATTTCTTTATGCCTTCTTAATTTGTAACCACACCCCTCATTAACAACCCCCTCCTTCCATAACATAAAAAACTATCTATACTTGAGTACATTTCTTTTCTTGAAGAAGGGAACGTCTATCCCGAAACATGTAGAATTAATGTAGTATAATAAAAATGAATTATAGTTAAAATAAAATGTTTATTATTTTATATTGAAAACTCATTATAAATTAATGAATAAGAAGTTACGAAACACAAAAAACTCTATGCGTTAAATGCGTTTGTGAATTTAGTACGCAGATTTATTCAGAATGAAAATTTATATTCGTAACACAAAGATTCTTTTTAAAAAAATGTGTTATATAAATAATTAGTACTTTTGAATAGTAGTAATTGAGTAGCTTGTTGGTCTTGTGGTTAGGACTCTCGCCTCGTGATCCAAAGGTCGCAGGTTCGAATCTCACTCCAGACAAGCAAGTTAGTCCTATTTTCATAGCACAAGCGTTTAGCTTAGTTTGAAAATAGTAAGAATATTGATGTGACACGTATTCCGTGTTCGCATCTCTATTTAAAAAAAAAATCTAAAAAAAATTATCATAGGTTAAACGAGGCAACAGTTGATCTCTTGTTTTACTTTCAGTCAATTCAGACAATTCGAAGAGGAAATGCCTTTTATAAGTCTATTCAAATTTAATATGCTTGTTAGTTTGTTGTTAATTAGCTTATAATCAATCCTTCTTCTTCTTTTTCTCCCTGGCTTCATCCCATTGTCGTAGTCGACTTGTTGGGATCATTTCTTCTCGTCCTTAGGCCAGACCTTCTTCTATCCTAGATAACATCACCCAATCCAACCCATCCCTTTGCATCACCAATGAATTTTTTAGTCTTCCTCTGTAATTTGGGGAAAGATCCATGGATCCAGGTTAACAATGTGATCGGGTGCTCTGCGTCCAACGTGGCCACACCATCTCAATTGTCTTTTCTTCATCTTGCTATTGATGTCTGTGACACTCAGGCTTCCACGAATGCGTGACATTTTTATTTTGTCTCTGAAGGACACTCCATGTGACCATCTCAGCATGCACATTCCAGTTGTTTCTAGCTGCCTGTTGTAGGTGTTGTACATCGTCCAGCATTCGGAGCCATAAGGGAGGGCGGGTTTAACAATCGTCTGGTATACTTTCCCTATTGATTTTAATGGCATTTTTGGATCACATAGCACTCTCGTCATGGATCTAAACTTCATCCATCCCACACTAAGTCCATGTATGCGGCACATCCTCCATCGTTATGGATGAGTAACCCTAGACCCAAGATATTTAAAGGATTCATTGTTTGGTAATGTTTCTCCGTCTGGCTGCATTACTTATTATCTTAAATTTTTTAAAATCAACCTTCAATATTGAAAAAAAATGTTTTACTCTATCCTGAATTTTTTTTAAAATAGAGATATGTACACGGGATACAAGTCACATCAATATTCTTACTATTTTCAAACTAAGCTAAACGCCTGTGCTATGAAAATATTTCTGGATAGATTTTTGTGTTCCAAATCGTCGAAGTTAATAAATGTTTTGTTTCAACATAATTTCAATCAATAAAATATTGTAAATAAAGAAAATCTGTTTATTATTTTAGTGGATATTTTTTTAAATTCGTGGATTTCAATAAAAATGTGTATACATAATTATTTACACAGAAAATATATCTCAGTAATTTATTTTCTCTTTCTTAAGAACTAATCCCACTTGATTGACTAATATCTATTGGCGAGTACAGTAATTGCTCCACCTATATATAAGTACATAATCATCATCAACTATCCTACAGTTTCGAATGTCCGTCCGTAACTGGCTGGAATTATAAAAACAGTGAATAGTATCCACCGCTTACCCAGGAGCTTCCATATCGGTCTTACTGATTCGTTTCCAGGTTGACACTTTTTTCAGCTAATGAGCCGAACCGTGCTATAAACCTTGCCTTGAGAATTATAACAACAACACTGACTAGCCGCTTATAAGGCGCAGGCAGTCGAGTGTGAAACGTTGATCAGCACGCGGCTCAGACTACACGCAAGGGTCGCGCCACCCATCTTCGCGGTCTTGACATTTTTGTTAATTTAATTGTCCTGTGATTTTTAACGGGTGTACCGCTAGTTCATTAATAAAATTATGAATATTTTCTAAAATATACAAAATTTCAGTTATAAGTATTAGAAAAATATAGGTAGGTATCTACTATTTAGCGCAATTATAAATGCAACATTCCATATGTTTATAAATTCCAAATGTGAATTTTCGTCTTTAAATAAAAAAATTCTGTCGTTAACTTTGTGTTCAAAACTAATGTGATTGTTTTAATTTGGATATACTATGTCATAGATGTTTCTAGCATATTACTTTCAAATATTTCTAAAAGAATACAGATTTAGAACATATACACAACTTTGAAAAAAAATTATAGTATGCAAAGTGATCACTTAAGTCAACTCATACAGATCATAAGCCCTATGGCCAACCTAAAAATACTTCCATACACGTTTACCATATAAATAGCTTCGCCTTTATGAGACTTCGATAATTTATCTTCATTTTTTTTTCAACGATCTGTATAAATTAAATGTGTTTCATTTATATACTTCAAAATTTTCGTGTAGTCGTATCTATATCTCAAAATATAGTCGCACAACTCATATTTATACGCTGATTTAGCATAAGCCTGCCAGAATAAGGGGAAAACTTCTGGAATCAAATACATTAGATCGTGATTGAACTAATCCCTCAAAAATCCTGTGTTTAGGTTGCGATGGCCATAAATAATTTTTCGTGCTTATTATTAATTTATGTTTTTAATATTTTTCATAAATATTATGACAACAAAATATTTAAATAAGACCCAATCACTGTAGTCAAACACATCACAAACACACCTAGGCTTGAGAAAATCGAATTGTATTGTGGTCTGACTGGAAATCGAACACAGAACTCCTCTACACTACGGTAGCTGTTTAGTATCTCTATCATTTTTTTATTTATATTATTTACTCTTTATTTCTTTTTTATATTATCAATTTCTATGACGGATTGATTTTGTACTACTAGCCATTCTATCTTGCCAAAGTAAAATTTTTATATCATCATTGTTACTTATTTCAAAGACAGGCTTACTGAGTACTCCAATACGAAAGCCAAAATTTTATATCGAAGAAGTTTTTTATCATAATTATGTACTCGCTGATATGATTTTCGTAAATATATTTCCAAAGTGAATAATTTAAATTTAAACAAGCACATCCTTAAAAAACTGTTTTGATTATTCGTAAAGGGCTCGCTATATTTATGTAACTTCCAAACATCACGAGTCCGGATAGCAGCGTAGCCGGGTAGCCGGGAACCCCCTGGCCTCGGAGCCTCCTCGCGCTAGGGGTGGTTTTCTTTGGGGTTGGTTCTACTACCTCCGTCATATATAATGGCAAATCTGCCGTGAGCCGGCTCCTAACCGAACCAATATTTCATCCCTTAACTAACTTGGTGTGGCTGCCATGTATAAATCTATTTGTTACCCCTTCCAAGGGGGTACACAAGAGGCTTGTTCTGTAAGTTTTGATACCTTAACTCTACTATAAAAAATACGTCTTAGACAACGGTGACCATTCATTCGATGATTGGGGGTAAAGTTACTTTCGGTTGCAAAGATCGAGAGTTCGAACCTCGAGAGTCAATCGTCAATGTTCATGGTACAAGCACCTAAGGGTGGTTATTAAATAATATTATGAAAATTTAAATTTTGTGCAACATAATTATTTATCATAACTGACATATTTCTGTTTGTTTAAATTTTTTATTCTTTCTTTCTATATAATTAATATGCCTTAGTATATCATAAATATTTATCATTACTGACATATTTCTGTTTGTTTAAATTTTTTATTCTTTCTTTCTATATAATTAATATGACTTAGTATATCATAAATATTTATCATTACTGACATATTTCTGTTTGTTTAAATTTTTTATTCTTTCTTTCTATATAATTAATATGCCTTAGTATATCATAAATATTTATCATTACTGACATATTTCTAAATGTGGAGACCTGTAATTGGCCATCTATATTGTATCAATGTTTTCTATGCTTTTTTTTGTGCTGTTGGTCTTCCATAAACATTAAATAAATAAATAAATAAATAAAAATCATTTCATTTCATATTTAATTTTTAAATTATTAAAAAATTGTATAACTAAAATCGTGATGTAGGCAAAGCTCAAAAAATTAGTAATATTTATAAAATAACATTTATATAAACTAATAATGCAAGCCCTCTTATAATTATTTAATAAATTAAAGGGCTGCTGTTTAATGTGAATGCTGTTTTCTAACTAACCAACTATTATAATTTACCACTACTGTTTCTCTGCATCGGTAGGCAGAGAAGATAGAACGCCGCGCTCTTCTGTCATGATATATCACTCTTAACTCTTTATTTTTTCTTTTAAATCTTGACTTCTTACACAGGTCGGTCGATTGTTGAATCTTGTAATAGGATTGTTCGTCAATATCTGGTCTACCCGATCATGTAAAGTCTTTCGCGCACTTATTCTGATCCTGTGTACATTTTCTTTTCGACAAGATGTTTATAGAGGATGTCATGTTCGAAAAATTTAATATATTTTGATAAAAATATTTAATTTTGTATAAATTATTTAATGAACAACAGAAAACACTTTATATGAAACCACTTTTTTTGAATAATCAAAATGTTTCAGGGCCAATGGTCCCTTCATGTGATTGATACAACGTATACTAAAAATTGAAATTTGAAGTATGGATATCAACAAAAACAAAAACTTAATGTAGTGAAGTTGAATAGTTCATCAAGAACTAATTTAAAAGATGACTGTTAGCAAAAAGGATTTGGTTGTTTACAACATCTAATTTGCTATTTTTTTTTTTTTTTTTTATTTTTTTTTTTTTAGAGACACTAACAGGATAATAGGTATTAACACTTTAATATCAAAATAATGATTTATTTCCAAAATATGATTAGGAAATTCAAAACATTTATTACTATTTAAACATCTTAAGTGCTCCTTTATTCTGTCAAAATTTCTACAATAGATAAAAATACATTTCTAGATAAAAATACATTAAATTATTACAAATAAATAAAAAATTAATTTTGCTTTTATACAGAGTGTTTTCTTTTTATTAATATTAATAATGATACCTTAAAGTTATTTTACTATTATTGAAGAAGATATATAATAAACTTTAAGTAAGGTTTTTAATATATATTTTGAAGTAATAGAAGAGAACGTACCTATATATAGTTATGTATGCATTGAAATATTTTCACACTACGCCTCTTCAATAGAACACCCTCCCCCGCCGCCCCTAAACCGTTGGGTTTTCGCTAGCACCATTTCCAGTTAAAGAGGTCATTTATATATTTCAGGGCAGTGACCAAATATAGTGGCGGTCAGGCGAGGGGAGGGTCGGCGGAGATGGGGCTCCGCGGGTGCTGGGGGAGAAAATCTCCAGATGGGGAGGCGGGTATTACTTTTGATCCCCTCTAACCCCGAGCCTTATTTCCTTCTTCTCGGATACTCTCACCCTTACCTAGGAGTAGAGTCTTGACTCGGAGCTGATTCAATTTATCTTGTGACCGCACGAAGAAGTTATATACGAACACACAAACATGAAACAATTTCCTCAGTCATTTTGTTGGATTTAGGTGTAGCTCTATTCTCCATCCTTTACGTTTGCTCACAGACACCTACACAACTCAATTATTGGGGAGTTGCTCTGATTAGAAAATAAATTTAAATTACAACAAAAATATCATGACTTCGAGAAAATAATAATATGACAATATTTTTATACTTTTAAAACGAGGGTTCTATATTGAATCCTTTCAGTTCGAGTGGTTCTAAGAAATAGGCTATTTTATTTATTTATTTATTAATTATATATTAATTTGGTTTTTATATAATGTAAAACATAAAGTGTTCAAATAGCGTAGTTATCTAAGCACATTAGCTGGAAATCACAAAAAGTTAGAGAATATCAACAACATAAATGCAATAAGTGATAAGTATATAATAAAATAAAAAAATTAATGAATATTAGCAAGATAAATACAGAAAATGATTGATCAAGTATCTAAGCAAACTATAAAATATAAGTAGATTTTTCTTCTGTATGTGTATAGTATTTGTATGTGTATATATCAACAGAGCTGTATTGATTGCCTAGGTGGTAATCTATTTTTGGCCAATTCAAGATTTAGTTAGTCATGATCATTCAAACGAATGGAAAATATAAAATAACTAGTTTTTCTGTATTTGCAGGTGAATTATTAAACTGACTATTTATATTCAAAAATAGAAAACAAATAGAACAGTCCCTCTTATCATCGGATATAACTAATAACCAGCTCTCATTATCGGGTATCAGGTACACCTGATGATGAGAGGGACTTCTCTTCTCAAACCTTGATAATATTGATAAATAACTCAAATTTTATGTGTATAAAAAAAGTTTGAAAAAAATAGCCTTGATATAATATATATATAATAATATATAATAGTTTGAAATAAAATTTATGTATTTTTCAAGAAAATATGTCTTAATGTGATAAATTTATGTAATATCTTTTACGAAAAAAATAATTTCATATCGATAATATATTCAATTATCACTCTTATTCACACTCCTATTGTTACGTGATCTAGTTGATTTAATTGATAGTTTCGCCCCTTTGACATAATTAGAGGTAATCATTTTCAATTAGGCATGGCAACCCCATGGCATGATGACGTCAATTAATCATTCCCTGCTCCGAGCATGGGGGCTCTGATTTCCCAATTTCCTAATGTATTTTGAAGTAATTAATTGTGCAACAAACTGCTTGTCCAATGGTGGACCTCCATTAACCTTGGAGGCTTCGTATTTTATGATTAGCTTATGCAAAATATTACACGTAATATAATACGACAATCAAAGCCTCCTTGGTTAGTTACTATAAGGAACATATGATTTATAATAATCCTCTTAGAGTGTATTATGGGTGATGATTTTTCATTCCAAAATTTTTTGCAAAACAATAAAACAATTAGATGTATTAATTAGAAAGAAATACAGAAAAATATACTTGTCGAAAAAATATTTGAATACCACCAAAAAAGGAACCAAAAACTTTTCAACAATCTGGGAAACTGTAATTACTAATATAATTAAACAAGTTAACATTGTTTATCATACTTTATTTTTGGTAAAAACCAACCGATTTCGGAAACAACGTTCCTTCATCAGAGTATACTTAATACTAAACAAACTTCGCAAATTATGGACAATCATACCTCAGTGTCAAGTGTCAAAGTGGGGGTAAATAATAGGGGTGGGAAAGAAACAGGTGAAAGGGAACATATTCAAGATAAGATTGTATGTTAATTTTTTTTAAATTTAACGTAGCATTTTAAGATTTAATAATTTTGTTAAAATCTTAATTTATTTTATAAAATAAATTTCTCTATTTTATAAGTGGCATAAATTCATAATCAATTAATATTTTTTACTAATTTATTAAAACTATTATGTGTGTACTAATTTCTTATATATAGATGTATTGACAGGTTATTATAAATTATATAAACCTCACTAAGTTTAATACATTTTATATTTTCACTATTTACGTTTCGAGAGAATCAGAATCACTCATATGATACTTCACCTATCGATGAGAGATTCTGATTATCTCTAAACTTATAATAGTGAAAATATAAAATATTAAATCTGTCATCATGAATAATCTCTAGAAAATAAACGCCAATTCCATCAATCCATAGATGTGTTATTCGAATATATAACTTTATGGTTGTTCACCTCCCATATAAAATGTTATAAAAAATTTAATAGTTTTTAATTTTATAAGCCTCTTTAATAACACAATTAATATGAATAAACTTTGTATATAAATAAACTATTATTTGTAAACGGAGATGAATGCATTGATGAAATACCGTAAAGTGAGCACTATAACAATATTATTTAAGGTGACATCACCTGACAAATAACGTAGAAATAATATTATAAATGATTTTTCACATAGTTCCAGCATCACTGAGATTTTGTTTTTTTTTTATTACACGATTAACATTTTTTTTTTACATGATGGAAAATCGATCGCCAACATTTCAGTTCAGTTTAAATATACGCGGCTGCCCCGGGGTGGTCCGTCTTCCCATCTGCCCAAACGGGGGTAAGAACGCGCAAAAAGAGAAATATCACCTCCGCAGGGAGAAGAATGTATATAAATGAAACATGGCGGGGGTGTGAAAATTAAAATTCATATCACGGCCGGGCGATCAGTCGCGGCCGCGTGGCCGAGCTGCCCCGTGCCCGCCGCGTTCCCCCAGGAACTACGGCGACGGAAAATGTAGCGCTGCAACCTGCCCACGGGAAGATCGCAGTGACGTCACTCGGAACGCTTGCTAAATCGTACCCGACGAAAGGTAATTTTTCATTTTAATACGGTAATGTGAACGGTTTGAGACAAAAGTTTGTCTTCAAATTTAAAGTGCATTTCATCAAATATCCTAATTTCGAGTGTCCGTCCGTAACTAGCTGAAATTACAATAACAATACAGATGTAATGAGGCGCGGCAGCCGAGTGTGACACGTCAATCAGCGCGCGGCTCAGGCTACATGCGAGGGTCGCGCCACCCAACTACAAGGTGTTGACATTTATACTGTCATCATTTAATAATTATACCCCTTGATTTTCCATGGGTGTACGGCCATTAAGTACCTTATTAATACTGAGTGCGAGTACGAGTAATATTAAGTACGAGTATATAGAACTAAATTATCTTTTTATTTTTATACAAGGCGTACACCTGGAAAAATCACGGGAAATAATGATAATTAATAACGAACCTTGCTTGACCGCGCAACATGAACCGCTCGCTGATTTCGTGTCACGCTCTAACTCGCACTCACAACACTCAATGGCCCAGGTAACACGCAACGGCCGCCCACCAAACCACCCTGATTTTTCACAAACATACGACTAGTTCCTATTAAAATTATTGACAAACTGTTAAGATTTTAAAATTTATTATTATATTCAATACGATAATAAATATTTTTATTTAGCTTTTTAATCAAAATAAATCAAAACGAAATTTGATTAATAGGTAATAACAAAATAAGTTGAATTATTTACTTCGCAGCGCTATTGTAAGAAATAAATCGTGAAACACGTCCGTACATTTATATAAATTCCATGAATTGGAGAATTTTTCAGTTCTATCATCGCTGGTTTGGAAAACTATTTAGTTAGTGTCATTTGCATTTAAATATAAATAATTTAGTAAGTGTCACTTGCAATTTCGCTTACATTTACGAACGACCATCTTATTAATCCAATAAAATCTATATATTATTTTCGCGTCTAGATTTATCTTTATACCCACTTCAATAGATCCAAATTCCGTGTTCTGTAATTTTTTTTCATACCACTTTTAAAGTCATTAAACATAGTTTGCATATAAACATGAACATATTAAAACAGTACTGAAGAAATTGGAGGTGTATTATATTTTAAAAGAAAACGACATATAATTGTGTCCCACGCAGGCACCGCCACAAATAGAAGTCAGATATGAGAATTTGTATGGATAAATATTTCCACCCTGATGGCTTGGTTGTATACAACATTATTGATTCCCTGGCCGATACAAAGAGATACTTTATTGGTCGACTCTGTGGAAATTGGCAAAGAGAGGCAGCTTGGACGGTATCAGGGGGCACATCACTGCCGTCATCGCGCGTCGGTGAAATAATCATTTTATTTTAACGATTCCTATTATCGTTTATATGTTACTATGCTGCGTTAAAACGCGTCCTTCGCGACATTAAGTATTTTGATATAAAACCGAAACTTTGTACTTACCTTATTTGTGTAAATTCAGTATGAATCTCTAAGTAGGTAGCTCTTCTATTTAATGATATAGAAAATCAAGGTATGAATGTACACGGTGAATTGCATGGGAAACCATTCACCACGCCATTGACCGATCAAAGCCCGATCTTTCTTCATAGTGGTTATTATTATGGGTGTAGAGACTAATTATTAAAGTAATTTTAAAGAAGCCTTCAATGATTCTGAAAACAGAACTTTATAATATTTTTAATATATTAAATATTAATGAAATCTATCAAAAAATTTCTCAACTCCAAACCTACAAAATCCACTTCAGCAATAATGCGTTGCTAAGAAGCTGTTTTGCGACAGATCAAGGTCGACTGGGAACATTGCAGATTCCGGACTAGTACAACCTAGTACCGCTTCTTTAATGCCCTTAAATCAAAATTTTAAGCCCACTTGAGAAACAGCATAAATCTCTAATGTTCCATATAAGTGTTTGTGAGTGTGTGTATTAATCCTGTAATCGGTGATTCAATGCGGATTGTAGCTTTTTATATTCAGCAATATGCTATATAAATGGTTTCTCATCTAAATTAAGTGCTTATTTATATCCATAATCGATTGTTTTATTTTATATTATTTTTAATACAATCATAGAATAATAATTTATATAAAATCTTCATCGCCATTTATGCCAATTTAGTTAACCGACCGGAATTGACTTAAAGAGGCGTCTTCGTAATCATTCATCTGGTATTTCTTTCAAAAAAAGGTGTAATAGAAAAATCAGGGCTGCCAGTGATTTTTTAGGTTCTCTTATAGTGCAGTGATGAAGAAATCCGAGATAAATATAAAGACCAAACTGAGTGTCATCTTACCAGGTGTGTACAGGTCTGTTATAATTTTAAAGTTAAAATTTATTCTCAACCGTCTTGAAAATAAAGATAGAAAAAAGTAAATAACCTGTTCCAATATCTGTACTTAATTATCGTTAATTACTATTCAATGTTGTTATTCATTATTAACTTATTGATTGCTAATCACTTTGCATTGATTTTTACTAACATTACATTATTTCATAGTGCAGTTCTTTGCTCCATTAATCATATTAGTCTTGTTACTATTACCTCAAGGGTAAAAAAATCATACCTGCATACGCCCCTTTTTTCAAAACACACAAAATATGTGTACATAAAAGTCATGTTTCAATGTATTCACTGCAAAAAAAATTCCTGAAAATATTTTTTTAAACTATAGATTTTTATATTTTTCTTTATAATTGATTCATTTAACTTGTTTTTTATTTATTTTTATTATATTTTAGTTTTTTTATTTATTCTCTTAATGAAATCCCGAATATAATCAATTCCTCTAAAAATGTTCATAGATCTATATATTTTCTATTACCGACCGACCTCTCTGAATCGGACTACTGTCGCTACAAAGAGATCCGAAACTTCTTCCATATTTCACGTCCGTCACGTGGCAGAATAGCCCAGAAAATTCTGCACAGAATATTTTAAACAGGCGTAAATCCCTGAGAACATTTTTAATACTCAAGTGGTTAACCCTCTGGCCGGCGGTCGCACCATATGCATGACCCTCCCCCTCCCCTACCCACCCTCCGCCGACAACCCTTCCCCCCCCAGGCCAGCCGCCCCACCCACACCCGACGTCCCAGTCCGACCCAATGGTTACTCATTTTGCACACCAATACACACAGCAAAAGGATACATTTATTATTTATATTTTATATTGAGATATTTATTCTCCAAATTCAAATTGCGTGTATTAAAATTTAATAGGATTATCCGGTCAGTTACTCTGATTTTTTAATTATTCATTTCATCTCTGAAATATTATCGTAATAAAATATTACAGAGTAATTCAACTTCTTACTTATTTATGAACTTTAAATCTTTGGTTTATTCCACAAACCACCAAAGTATATAGGCATAAGCTAAATTTCTTTAACAATATTTTCATATGAAATATGAAAGTATGTTCTAAGAACACAATTACTGGATTTGGTCCCCACAGAGATGATGAATTAATTGAGGATAAATTATAGAAAATATTAATTTCAGGCGTATTCTGTAGAAATGTAATAATTCGAAAGAATATCATACATACTAACGTTAATAAGGAATATTGCTAACAAAACTCCACTTTGAAAAATAAAATATAGAAGTATCATTACCAGTTGCGAAGTCTATGTATACTAACTCTAGTAGAGACTACATACTAACGTTAATAAGGAATATTGCTAACAAAACTCCACTTTGAAAAATAAAATATAGAAGTATCATTACCAGTTGCGAAGTCTATGTATTGTAACGAACTGTTCGTTGACATTTGACAGTTCCATAGAAAAGTGTCACATGCGCAGAACAGCGGGCCGGTATGCCCAGTGGTTGAAATAAGAACTAACATGATTAATAAATAGCGAAGAAATGGTAGGGTTCTTACCCGAGTAGAAAAACAAAAGAGAGCTGTTCTTTTGGGTTTGAATAAAAAAGTAGAGTAGTATTGCGTTGCGAGCGATTGTAAAATGTTAGAGATAATGTACAAGCGATAATAAAAGATTTATTTTACGAGTTGTGCCATTTCATTTTTCGAGCGAGCCACGCCACGTAACAACTGGCGTCAGAAGCGGGATTCGGGAGATTTTTAAGAAATCAACGTGAAGATCGTGGCACAGGAAGAAATGGCAACCATGGAGGAATTTTCGGATGCGGAATGCGATATGATAATGAAGATGCTGGAAGAACTGGAGCGAAAACGCCAAGAAGACAAGGAAGAACAGGAGCGGAAACGCCAAGACGACAAGGAAGAACAGGAGCGGAAACGCCAAGAAGACAAGGAAGAACAGGAGCGGAAACGCCAAGAAGACAAGGAAGAACAGGAGCGGAAACGCCAAGAAGACAAGGAAGAACAGGAGCAAAAATTGGGAATGTTGTTGGACGTCAAATTAGGAAGCATCAAGGAGTTTAGGGGAAGTGTTGACAAGCAACAAAAAGAATTGCAGATCACTAAACTGGACGTCAATAATCTTCAAGAAGATATCAAGGATCTTCGACAAGACGTAAAACGTGACGCTGAAAAGATACAACATGAAATCGAGAAACTTCGGGATGAAGTAAGAAATTGCCAGAAGGTTCAAGTAGAGAATGCTACGGGGTCGACAGGGAAAAAGCCTTCTACATTTGACGAACGATGTTTACAGGATAGCAACCACAGGCAGTACGAAACGGCGGTGCCCTCAAACATTAGGAATGACCAAGGAAATGGGACAACACCTGCAGAAATGACCTTCGTCGATAGTGAGGTGGCGATGGAAAATGCGGCCGAGGACCAGGTGATGACGGAAAATGCGGCTGAGGACCAAGTGACGATGGAAAATGTGGCCGAGGACCAGTTTGCGATGGACCTCAGCAATACTGTGTTCGACGCTGAGCAGCACGAGTTCACCTTACACAAGATACAGGAGGACATGGAGCCCTGGCCCTTCTGCGTAGTCACCGTGGAGGACAAGCCTATGGTGCAAGTAGGGTACAAAAGGGAGAACAAGAAACTCTCTCCCGATGAAATTAGTCCCATGGTGTTGGACGAGATGGAACAGACGACCGGAGCATACGTGGACCAGAGTGTGAAGGAAGCAGTTCTGGCTATGACAGATTACTTCAGTGACTCTCAACAACACGCTATCAGGAATGTGGTCAGGATAGTCAAGCTCAGCGTGCTGCAGATCATCAATGAGCTCACTGTGGCGGCGCGGGCTTATGGGTTCAACATAAATTCAAAGGGCAAGCGTAGCGTGCTCGTCTTTGACCCAGGTGGATGTAACTTCCAAGTATCGATCTGGAGTGCTAATCATTTTTGTTGAGGATTTAAAAAAAAATGTTCGAGGAAGCAGAGAGGTTCCGTGCAACGAAGAAGCGAATTGAGGCACGCAATAAGCTGGAAAGAAAATGAATCGATGACGATTGAGATAGATGTGAGAACACGCGCTCGTGTATTGGAGTGTGGCAGCATGGGAATTTGGAGATCTCATGGGGACAACAATGATTCTGTTCGGGACGAACAGTATTGAGAGAGGGAGGCTGTGTAACGAGCTGTTCGTTGACATTTGACAGTTCCATAGAAAAGTGTTACATGCGCAGAACGGCAGGCCGGTATGCCCGGTGATTGAAATAAGAACTAACATGATTTATAAATAGCGAAGAAATGGAAGGGTTCTTACCCGAGTAGAAAAACAAAAGAGAGCTGTTCTTTTGTGTTTGAATAAAAAATAGCAGTATTGCGTTGCGAGCGATTGTAAAATGTGAGAGATAATGTACAAGCGATAATAAAAGATTTATTTTACGAGTTGTGCCATTTCATTTTTCGAGCGAGCCACGCCACGTAACAATATATTCACTTTTTATACAGAATGTCTCGTAGGTAGTAATAAAAACTTCTGGGGAGTCTTCTTCATTTATTTTGAGTAGAAAATATTTTTTACATTTTGGGCAAAATATTGACAGCTAAGCAGAGAAGCGACATCAAAATTTTAATTTTTTTTAAATATTTCTAACCGTACCTTCTGTAAAAGTGTCATGGTAGGGACTTATATCGAATATTAATATTTTATACGCTTTATTGCAAATCAAATAAAATTATTGTTATGTTATATTCCACTAGACTCTCGCTCAAAGTATAGAAATAACTCGACAGACAGACAGCGAAATTATTATAATTGGGATGCTACGACTCGTATAAGTCGAGGGTAAAACTTGGTGCTTTGAAATTCTGCGCTTATTAATTAATTAATCACTTATTACTGCCATAAGAGAGCTTAACTTGGATAGAACACAAAAATCAAAGCAAATAAGTAAAATATAAGAAATAAAATACTCTAGCCCCAATCCGTGAATACGGCTAGAGTATTTTTAATTGTCTTTTTCGTAACATAAGAATTATATAATTACTATTTTTTTCCCAGAATCTTTACTAATGCACAGCTTTTTCGCTTATATGCGCTGCACGGCTGCACGCCGCTGGTAGGTATATACGGTAGTAAATAAATGTACACGATTTAATGAATTACAAATATGTGAATAATGAGGTTAATGGAATATTTTTTAAGGTTGCTTCTCACCTCCTGCTGCAGACCAAGCTGCGTCCCGTTAAATTTTCCGTTTCCATCAGCACTCGGGCCGCGGCAACTCAGTAATTTGTAGCGGCCTTCACGCTCAGTAATCACTAATTACGAAGTAACGCACTAACTATACCAACATTATATATACGAGTATATAACATGCATTAATAGACTATCCCTGGCTATGGCCCAAACATACAATTCGACTTCTAGATGAAAATAAAAGATTTCTTACCAACTACTACTGCCCTAAATTTGAATTTATGGGAGGCGTTATTTTAGTTTACAAAATATATCCCCCTAATATTAAATTTATGGTGTCTACTGGTTACATACAGGAATTATTGTTGGTTGGGTGACTCTTTTATTTCACTCTTAAATATACTGTCACGTGATGGTGACTGTGGGAGGAAAATGAGACACTAAAATCGATTATCGTTTTATTATTTCACTGTTCACCGTTCTTAAATTCACACTAATTGTCACTAAAATATTACACACAAGTTCAGACTTATTAACGCCAATTTCGTAATTCCTACGCAAGTAGTCGCACCTATTTCCAATGGTCCTTTAAGTACTCCTCTTAATTATTGTCGCTGGTATTCGGCTCGCTAAGCATGTCGCACGGTTCGCTTTTATCGCGCTGTCAACAACAACAAATCTCCGCGCTCTCGCGCGCTCTCTTATACAGCACGTTGATTTCGCGAAGCCTCGTGAACTTTCTACTAGTTTCTCCATATTACTAGTGATTATGAGAATAGCTCAGTTTATTCTAGATTCACGTGGACCGTTCGAGAAACTTAGATAATGCGCAGTAAGACTCGTAAAAAATATATAGAAATAACAGGTATTTATGAATATCCTGATGCTTATAACCGATATCCTGAGTCTAAACAATTGTGAAAAGTGAACATGTTTTTCAATATCCATTAAAAATTAACAATATACCTACGTGTACGTATAATTCAGAATTAACATTAAATAACACAATAGTTAAAACACATAACCAAATGTAAATCCATGCTTAAATAAATTAGTCGACATTAACTCTTTTCGTGAAGGTGAAATTTCAGTTAGCAGGATTTGCCCAAACTCCATCGATATAAATGCCGAAGTTCTTATAAAGTTTTTAACAAACCTATCTGAATATAACCTTGTACACATTTCAGAAGTTTATTGGTATGTCTGATCCACCATCTTGTTTCAATACAGCAGCTATGTAAAAATTAAAAGAATTCCAATTCCGTTAATATTGGTCTTAAAAAAAAAGAAAAAACTCACACAAATTCACACAAACACAAACGAAATTTCATCAACGCGGCTAGTACTGAAATCGATTTTTAACATTGTAACTATTAAACATATTTTCTTGATCATAATCTCACACTTCCCCGGCCGGCAGCTTCCCTATGCGACGAGCAGTAAGAGCACACAGGAAATAAGAGAAATTAAACCAATGACTTTGCATTCTCTCACTGACGCGTAAGCAAATGATTCATCTGAGAGCCCACGTAACGACATTTTGTAAATGTTGACCCGTACAATAATTATTGTCGACACTATCAATCGATATTATTTATTCTTATTCTTGTAGTGCTTGACCGGTTATCGAACATTAGCGATTGTATCGGCGATCATTTCACGTGTACCTACATATTATGTTGGTTCGAAATAGTTAGATTGTGAACTTCTCGACTCATTCCTTGCCATTTTTGAACGATGAGATGCAGATTCTGATTTTTTCTGGATGTCTCACGACCTTTACGTGAGACATCCAGAATTGTCTGTACAAACTGTACAAATTACAAAATGTACAAATCCTAATCTAGGCAACTCGAAACAGCAGAAATGCGAATGCTTAGATGGTCGGCAGGAGTAACACTAAAAGATAGGATTAAAAGTTCACGCATTCGTGGTAGCCTGGGTGTCACGGACATAAACAGTAAGCTGCAGGAGCGAAAGTTGAGGTGGTATGGGCACATAAGACGGAGACCACCAGACCACACAGTGAAGCAGGCAATGTCTATGGAGCTTCATCGACAATCATCCTGAGGAAGACCAAAAAACTGCTGGATGACTCAATGCTCCAAAATATTACAGATAAACGGCCTGGATGAATACGATACCCAGAACCGAAGAAGATATAGCCTGAGAACGAGAAGAGCCGACTCCAACAGCCTACCTAGGCAATGAGTTGGGACAGTCCAAGGAAGAAGAAGAAGAAGATAAAGTCCCACGATACGATCAAAATTGCTATTAAAGCGGTCAATGCTTCAATGCAAATTCATATTTTAGCATTTTTTTACGAATATTTTACATCCGAATGTATATATACGCTAGACTACTTTCTTAGGACGACATCTTAGATAGAAGCTTTGTTCTAATATAAAAGTAATAAACTGAACATTATTTATAATAATTAAGTAAACTATTAAAAAATAAAAGTAGTAACTGAAAGGCCGCGGTTATTCGTACTCAGTGTGTTAGAAATCACCCATAGTTACGGAATACTTATGTTCACACATAATCTGATTTCTTATGAGTACGAAACTAACATTATGGAGATAACATTGCACCGAAATAATTAAGAAATTTTAAATATTAATAGTTATAAATCTATATATTTTGCCGGACGTAATAGTTACTGCAAAACAGTAGTATAAAAGTTTCAATTCACATATAAAGATATATATCGAGACTTGATCCGTAAAGAAACCAACTCCCTTGTGGTTGGTTGTGTCAGTTTGGTTTAGAATAATCTTTCTTTTAAAGCATAGATTGTTGCGTTTTCCACAAATCAAATAATGCGTTTATGTCAAATTCTATCCATTAAACTGACTTTTATTGTTTTTTATACTTGACAAGAACAGTTTTTAATTTGTTAATACTTCGTATACTATGTATATATCCTGATGAAGGGATCATTGACCCCGAAACATGTTGTTAATTCAACAAGTAAGTGGTTTACAAAAAGTGTTTTCTTGTTAAGTATGTAAATCATGTTACCCTAGTCTTTTTTCAATTATTTAAGAAGTTATTATTGTTTTCCTTTCCTTTCGCTTCGGGATTATCATTTTACCATTAGAGCTATCTGTAGACCAGCAGCTTAAATGATGTAAGTCGATTTAGTATTGTTTCAGTGAGTGTTCCATGACTCAATTTCATATATTCCAGAGGAAACATAGCACCGAATTATTCACATTCCCTTCATTTGGAATAACATTTTGAATTGTATTATTTTTTAATTTTAAAATTCTCTTATTTTTTAGGTACGTTGCAAATGGTACAAATCAAGAACTACAAGATTTCTCGTAATCACACATCCGCACTAGGTAACTTACAACTCATTCTCAACTTCATTCTCGTTAATTAAAAAATCAATTTCTATTTGATTGATTTTTTAAACTATTTTTAATATCTTAAGATTAATCATATTCGCCGATTATCACGTTTTCACATAACTGGGTCGATCGCCCGAAAAGTCAAGTCTAATGCCACAGAATGTCGCAAATCACCTTATTTTTTAATATGGTTTATTGTTATAATTTGTTCTGTTCTATCTTATTAAATTATTTTCCTACAAAATATTAGAAACCTACTTTAAATAGCTTTCTAATATTTTGTAGGAATAAGCCTTACTTATAAATAAAATGTTGAATAAATGAAAAAGAATGGTCTTTTTATCTCTATTAATGCGCGCAATGAAAGTCTTTAATTTTTTGTTTGTTTAAAAAGTGTCATGCTACTTTCGTATTTAAATGTAATCGGGTAGTCTCACTTTATTAATTTTTACGTGATATTAATCAAAAACATATTTTTATAAATCTGGGGCAATAACGAGTTTCAATGTGCAATATTCTTCTTATTCTTCTTAAATACTCAAAAAGTAACAAAAACGACGTGAGCAGTCTTCCGAGTCTCCTACGATTGCATTCATAAATATAAATATGTCTGACGAAATACTATATTTTAAAATATTCTTTGTTGTCTTAAATAATTTTTTGAAATTGTCATATTAATCACAGAATTATTAAATTACATATTCTCTTCTTAATTTTTTATATTATCGCAATAAACCAAGTGACATCTAAAAAAACTTTTTAATTTTATTTAACAAAATAATCTATTTTAAAAAATTACTAACCTTGCAACGCAAACGTTGAAAACTTTGCAGGTATAAATTTATTAATGTTAGTCACGTATATAGTGTGATATTCTATATAGGTACCTAATATAGAATATCCCGTGACATATCTAAAACATTTTTGTTTCCAAAAGCTATCGCTATCGATAAAATAAACATTGGCATCACTATCGATGCCACATGCCGGTCGATGAATATTGCAGTCAACAACGCTAGAAGAAAATAAGTGAGTGAGGAGAGATCCATTAAAAATAATTGTATCATAAAATCTTCCTACGCGAAAATCAAAATTCCAGTAAAATATCATGGAGAAATAAACGAGATGTTTTTCGATACAGTCATCTGGACGTGTGGGAAGAAAACGCTTCTGGTATACAGAATCGTTCGCCAATAATTTAACTGATATCAGAAGAATATAAATAGCAAGATGTAAGAGTAGCTACTTCATACTTGTTGCGCTGGGAGTTTGGAGTATGAGTCCACCGGTTTCGAGATTGTCATTTTATATTTATAACAGGAGCGCATATCGTGGAGAAACCATATTAATATTCTGGTTTGTATCTTCTGGTGTATTATGCCGTGTTTACGACCTTTCTGGCCGACGTTTCGCATCCCGTTGCAGGATCCATCACCATGGCTAATGTGGCTGATAAACCCTGCAATGGGATCCAAAATGTCAGCCAGAAAGGTCGTAAAAACACGGCATAATACCCCAGAAGATTCTAAGCGACCGTAATAACCTGAGAATATTCATATTATATATATTATTATATTACCAAAAAGGAATGTGGACTAAAACAGGTACAGCTTTACTGAAACAATGGGTCATTGTTTAAAATTCATAAAACAGTTAGATTCTTGACCGAAATGTTATTTTTTAATTTATAAAATTTAGAACAGCCTATTAATATTTTGGTTAGTGAAATTAGTTCATAACAACGTGTATATGAGAAAAAAATATTTTTAAATTCAGCTTCATAATTTGTACACGAAACTCATTTTCTGGCTTACTTACAACGATATTCATTTTAAGTTGCGAATTTCTTCTCACCTTAGATATCGCCATTTTCCAGATTTCAAAGGTACGGAGAAGCTCTTCCGAATTGCGAATGACTGGGATAAGTTTGACAGAATGATCATCAAATTTATAAGAGAATATGATACCCAGAAGAAGAAAAAACTTATAAAAAAAATATATTATAATACAATAAAGATATTTTCCGTGTAATATAAATAATATCATGTATTTTTATGAATCTATCTCTCTTCTGCATAAATTAAAATATTTTATTAGTGTTTATAATTCACACAAATGTAATAATCTTAATTATATAGCGGAAAGTTTGTTTTAGTCGTGGTTTTTATACATCTTATTCCGTCTGGAGTTTCCAAATCAACGCAACAATTTTCAGCTGGAAACGTCATTTCCATCATCAGCTATAGTGTTTTCAAAAGTCTATTTAATAATAAAATAAGAAAAAAATGCCATATTGTTTATTCCATATTTTTCGAATTTTCAATAAGATTCTTTTTCAAAAAAATACCGTATTTAAAAAACACAGTGAGAAAATTAATTTGGATGTGTGGACTCGCTTTGAAGGAATATTTTGTGATTTGTCTCTGTCTCAAGACATGCTTTTGAAAGCATCATTTTTTTTATTGTATTTGAATGAAAAAAAATATCTAATTAATATATTTTTTTAGTAATTTTTTTAAGAGTAATTTTTGCAATTTGATAGGTTAAACGATTTCTCAAATGTAACGAATATCAGTAACTTATCGAAACACGGAGATGTTTGCGAAACCTGGTAATTAATTATATCCGAAGATGATGCAAGAAAAAGTTATAAATGGGATTTCATCTTAGATTGACGACGGAATTATTTAGAAAATGATTGATGGACTTACGAGAAATCTTAATCGTGACTTGATTAATAAAAGTTCCGGGAGACTATCGTGTGAACCCGATGTTTGGGCGAGCGTTAAAAGCAATATGTTCATTTGATGCTCGAAAGTGCCTAAGTACAGCCTTCAACAGTACTAGTAATTAATTCCAAGATAATTGAACAAATCGTCCAACTACATTTAAAATCCATAAACCTTCGTAGGTACTTAGTATACCTTTAGTGCTTACGTTTATCTATTGTTTTTGTACCACAGTGTGGCGCCAACGGTGAACAGTATTTTGGTTTATATCGGTTCGTATTGAGTTACAGGTATCCACAGAGATCCAGATTAATGATTTATTCAAGTTTTGATTTTATGATGACTAAACGATTTCTGATGGTGACTAAATAATTATAGGATTATATATATTTGTAAATATTTTTTTTTTTAAATAACGTAAACGCAATTGGCAAAGTTGGCAGTATTCAAATCAGTTTTCAGGCCAACCCTAGTGTACGGCCACAAGCACTGGATCTTGACGGAATGAACTCGCTCAAGGCTACAGGCCACCGAGATGTGATTTCTATGAGGAATAGTAGGAGTTACCAAAAGGGAAAGAATCATTAATACGCAAATAAGAGAATATCTCGAAGTGGAACCCTTATGGAAATCACATTACGGTAGCTGGGACATATCTTGCGGATGCCGGCAGATAGCCGGCAGATGCTAAAGCGGATATTCCAGGCAAGACCAGAAGGCAGACGACCAAGAGGTCGTCCTAGGAGGAGCTGGCGGAAACAGTTGGAGAACTACTGCGAAGCGATGTTGCAACTAAATTGGGCTGACGTGGAAAGAGAAGCCCAATATAGGAAGAGTTGGAATCTCCTATGCGGTGCAGGGACCCCGACCCAATAGGATAAGGAATAGAACAAGAAGAAGAAAACACAATTTATAAATAAATATTTTATTTCACGCGATAACTGCACACTTTCACGCGATCGATTATACTTATATGCATTTTGATTATTTTATTATGATAATATTATAGATCAAGAATTTCAGAATAACTTTTTTGAATATGTGCTTTTTATCAATATTGGTATAATATAACGTTATTAATATATAAATCATAATCCACGCCACTGTTAAAACAAACGACCATTCTAAACGTATTTAGGATTTTTTCTGCTTGATATTGAAAATGAGTACAGTGCAATGTAAAAATTCAGTTAGCAATCAATTAAAAACTATTTTTCGAAAAAACGGGAGCAATCTTTTACGTTTTATGTTCGATTTAATTAATTTAAATAAGAGCAAGTACATCAATAGAAGCATCATTCCATAAGTTCTGATAATTTCCATGAATATTGAACAACGCTATTACTGTTCCTGTTCCGTTCCATTAAGTGTTATGGAAAAAATACATATGTTATTCTTACAGCAATTGAAGATTTTTCACAGGCCTACTTTTGAATTAACCTTTTTTTTCGAAAATCTATTTACCACATCACAAATGATATTATTTTCATAATGTAATACGACTTTCCCTCTACCCCATAACCAAAATATTCAAGTTTTTATGTATTGGTTAAGAAAAACAAAATGCTTTGTATAAAACCACTATTTATTGAAGAATGAACATCAGGAACAATCGTCAGGATACAACGTATACTAAAATTAAAATTTCAAATTGATATTACAACAACCAAATCTTGCAAATTTGTTTTCACATTAGTTCCTAATTAAATATTTGACTCACATATGTTTATTTGTTTGTTTTTGACCATGTCCATTTTTTCAATATTCATTGTAGTATACATTGTATCCTGACGAAGGGACTATTGCCCCTGAAACACGTTGATTATACAACAAATAGTGGTTTTATACAAAGTGTTTTCTTTTTGTTAGTATGAATAGTTTTATCACAAAGTTACTTACTAATTATTTTGTATCTGTATTACCTGTTATCTGCCAAAATCCCCCCAACTAAAATGTCATAATATCCAAATCTTCTCTACTATAATGTATATCTACTGAAAATACTAGAACGTAAGTCTGGCGGTTGCTGACTCTTAGTCTATAAGGATTAATACAAATTATTTTTGTTGAGTTTGCCGGATTTGGCCAGAATTGGTTTTCATATTTCGTTCCTCTTTTTTATTAATGTCATCAATTTGGTCAATTTGACTTACATTCCTGTCGATCGTGATTTCGACGCGGAACAAAATTTATTCGAACCACATTTCTGCCGGAGTACTGAGATGAGTTTCTATCTCGCGATGATATATTCCAAGGACTTCTCTATTGTATCCCCGTGACAGGACGAGCTATCGAGATATCCGTCATTCATTGCATAAACGTTCCATGATTGATGAACGCCAACACGGGGACCAAAACGAAATGCAGGAAACAATAAACCTCAAGATTTTAGAACGTACCTATGATAAAATAAATATACCTGAAAATTGTCTTTAAAAATATTTTTTAATTAATCAAATTTTATTCCCATAAACATGCGATATACTCTCGAGAGAACAAGAAGCATGACTTTTATTCAAGCAAATTTTTATCTGGCAGATTAACCAATTATAATTATTTCGTTGTCTCTGCCGATCCGTCCGTCCGTCATAACTTCGTTTAACGTCCGTCATAACTTCGTTTAACGTCCGTAACTTCTTTATAGTATAAAAATTGTAGTTTAAAATCAAACCTCACCAATGTATATAAGTAAAGCAATGAAAAATGTTTTTTTTTCTTTATAGTATTTTTTTTCTTTTTTCTTTATTTTATATAAATAAATAAATACTTATTCTTTAGCAACCGACATGTAAAAGTACCGTCACTTTTGACGGGTTACAGCTAGTGAAATATTAAAATCTGAATAATATGTTGATTATTGTGACAGGAATATTAAGAGATATATCTGTTATTTCGGTTTCTTTTCAAAATATATGCTTTGGAAAAAGTCACGCTTCTTGTTCCCACTGCACGCCCCTGATGCAGGGTGTCCAAAAAATGCGGGTGCGTGTATGTATTTATTATGTACGTGCTATAGAAGTTATAATTTTTTGATGTGCGTGTTTGAACACGGATTATGGCCTTGCATAAGTTATTGGGAGATGAATTAGATGCAGGTTTGTATGGCGGTCAGAGGATAGTGAAGAAGGAAAACACGCTCTTACCTTGTCTTCTTCCGGATCCAGGTAGAAGTCCACATGGCACTGATTCCTGCCTTTCCTAATTGCTTGTGGCACTTTATGCCTTATCAGAAGAATTTATGCCCGCGGGAAAAAAGGCGCAGACAGAAAAAAGCAGTCAAGGCGTTTGAGCGCGCACTTTATGGAAAGGTGAGGGAGAAGGTAGATGCGTTCAGTTAAACCTGGTCCTGTTCATAAAATCGAAAACACAAAATAAATCACGTGCACGTGTTGTATACCTTGCGTCGGAACATAGTCTGGGTTTCTTATTTAATAAATATATGAAACTATGCCTAAATTCATGATGTGAAAACTTTTGGCGGCCCACGTAGTCCAGAGGGTTCCGGTGGCTTCTCATACCGGGAATTCCGCGTTCGATATTCCGGCGAGGTCACAATACATTTGTGTGATATAACTCTAGCTTGGTGTGTTTTTGTGACGTGTTTAGCTACAGTAATTGGGCCGCGCGGCCTGTTGTAGCTTAGCAAAAAAAATACAGTTATTAAAGCGAAACACATCGCAAATACACCCAGGTTTCAGAAAATCACATAGACTTTTTGTGTGATTTGCCGAACCGAACCGAACCTGGAACCTTAGGTATGATAAAACAATGTCATGCTCACCGGGCTACGAGAGCCACGCTGATTTAATAACCCTTCGATGTGTGTACACATTTTTTGGACACCTGGTACATTACGTATACTACTACATATATATAAAATGAATATCTGCAATGTGTGTATCAGCACATTTTTTGTGTATAGAGACTAGTACCTACTGTACAAAATTAACCAACTAAGATTTAAATTAAAATCTAAGTATAGAGAAATTTTTTAGAGGTATAACATTAAAATGAAATAGAACACAAAAAAATCGTGATCATGCCTATGGTTTTGACTTTATTGGAAAGATAATTTAATGGCATTAGCGTTTAAATATGAATTCTGTACCACGATTTTCGAAATAAATTTGCATAATTTTCAAGCGTTGTTCTGGCGTAAGTCTATTCATTATGAAATTGCAATCCAAACTGAACACAAATCAGCTGTTAGCTGTCGAATTGACTGTCGCTGGAAAAATGTTGCAAATTCGATAAACAAAACCTCTAAAAAAATACAACTTATATTTAAATACTAATGGCATAACATTATCTTTCCAATATATTTAATACCATGGCCAGTACCACAATTTTTATGTGTTTTATTTAAAGTTCTATGCCTCTAAAAAAAATACTGCTTATACCTATATTAATCACGCCAACGAGAATTAAGTGGAATCATTTTTTTCATACTACTATAACCCTTCAAAAATATTCCATAAAATACGAAATAATAATTATTGCTTTGGATTTCTCTCCTATTGTTGTCTATATTGATGTAGTGCATTATTATCTAGCTAGGTGTCTAAATTCCTGGCGTATTTGGCAGATATCGTTATACTCGATCTAATGGAGTAATTTACTCGGAGTGATGCGGTAAACCCGCTCAGATTCCAGATACAAACGGTGGTGCCGATCTACAAAACCATAGAAAAACTTGACACCGTCGCTAACACCATAACTGTATGTTTTTTAAAGTCTCGTAAGTTGAGTGATCTATCATATATCAGGGGTGTTTGTAACGACGATCGCGATCTATTGAACGATATCGTTATTGATTATGTTCGTTCACCAATAAATAATATAACCGCATACATATTTATTTCTACGAGCGTTTTTTAAGCATGCAACTTCGGTCTAATTGTTTATAATTAGTATCAATTTATTAATGTTTTAAAGCCCTTGAAGGCCTTTAACATTATTCTATTACACAAAGTCTTAATACGCATACAATACATAGATTGCATCGCCTATATAATCAATACAGTTCTGTTGTTTTTTGTATCAATTATATTTAATGCTCGTACTCTATATACATTCAAAAGACAATTCTACTCATCTTCCATTTTATAGTTTTCCTATATTATGTGATCTATTATTTGTTGCATTTGTATTGTAAAAATGTTTTCATTTTGTACCTACTGTTTACTTGTATCTTCTTATGACTTTTGTATTTATATTCTTAATACTGTTTCATTTATTGTGATGTTATTCCTGTGAACTTAGGTAGCGATGCTTCTTCGTTTTTTATATGATGTAAAAGCCCAAATCAGGGCGTGGTTATAGATAAATAAATACAGTTTTTATAACACAATACACTATATGAAAAACTGACAACAAAAATTTAGACAAAAAAATGTTAAACACATGGTAAATAATTGTAAAGAGATGAACTATTATTTCCTTTTTTAGGCGAGGGGATTGGATCGCAGCGGAAGTATGCCTCCCTTGCGTCCATTTATATTGCAGTTAAAGTATTTATTCTTGCATAATTAAGTACCCTAGTAAACAAAACGTATTTTTTATTTCTATATTTTATAATAAATGGGTATATTATATATATATAAAGTAGTTTATTTTATTTTAAATTCGTTCCAACCGAATCTCTTCAAGTGAAAACGTGTCTTTGTAATAAAGCGCGACTTATTACTAAAACATTACACTTTTTAAGAGTATTTATATATTTTCTCGTAATAATTTTTTTAAACAAGTCAACATATAAGTAAACGAGCCAGACCGCGTATCAATAAATTTACGTTAGTTTACGTCTATATATACTTTGTAGGTCTGTCGGTTAAACACAGAACTTGTAATTTTTTAAACAGTCAGACGTATTGGAACCAGCCCTGGCTCCAGGTTGTGTACCAAGAAATTTACATTAGTTCATATCTATATATTTAGGTGGTCTGTAAGTAGGTACCATAGATAAAAAAAACATAAAAATTTAATAGATTTTTATGTTTTAAAAAAATTTATGACCCGTGTATCTACTGCACGCAGCGAAGATATTTTTAGAGTAACTGGCGCCACGCCGAAGAACTCGACCCCGGCGACGGTGGTTAGATTGCTCCCGACGCTCCTGATTAGGGAATCGGATCTCTAGCCATAATTGCAATACCGGAATTTCTAGATTCGCAATCGAGAGTCCCGGGATTAAAAAATTCTCCATAGCTCATAATAAAACACCCGAAAGAACAAATACAATTTAGGTTAAATAATTGCATTTAATTAAATAAGGAATCTTTGAACAAAAAATAACTTAAATATAACGTAACACAAGTTCTTTTTTTCTATTTCATATCGTTTAGCTCAAAAATCCATTTTTTATTTTTTATCAATTTTCTAAACCATGACATGAACCTAGAGATCCATTAAATCAATCATTCATTAAATACTAATCGCACTACACTTAAACACAAAATATACAATACACATAAATGTACATGTAAAATATAATTAATTGCAAAAATACATGTTACTAGAGCGTGCCGAAGACACTTGTAATTGGGATAATGGGCATAGTCTTCACTATAATGTTTATTATCAGAGTATCATGTACCTATTATCCTGTTAGTTTCTCTAATAAATAAAAAAATATATATATAAATTTAAAAAAAAAACAGGCATTACATGACCACGAACTGTATACATGTACTTAAATATATAACATACACTTAAACGAATATCATATTTTAGCACGAATTATTAGTTCCAACACGATTTCCAAAATTAATGTATAATTCAAAACAAAAATAAAATTTAATATTTTCAATATTCGCCCATGATGAAAGTAATGAAGACACAGAGTATGAATCATCTGGTCTGTGTCTTCTGGGGTATTATGCCGTGTTATTACGACCATTCTGGCCGACGTTTCAGATCCCATTGCAGGGTCCATCATTAGGGCTGATGTGTATGATGGACCTTGCAATGGGATTCGAAATGTCGGCCAGAAAGGTCGTCATAACACGGCATAATACCCCAGAAGGCACAGACCAGAAGATTCTGAGTGGCCGTGAAAAGAGTATGAAATTGTTTAGAAATGAACTAAACCCCTTCTTGGTCATAGCGGAGCTGAAGTATTCCTAATTGCATAATTTAATCTCCTGGTTGGAAAAGCGTACTTTTTACGATAGACGTTGTTTTTTAATTTTTTTTTTTATTTTGTTCCAAACCAACTCTCTTCAAGTAAAAACGTATTTTTGTAATAAAGCGAGACTTATTTACTCAGTTTGACCCTTTTATAATTGTTTCAAAAATCACAAGATCGTAGTATTTTTTTAAACAAGTTAAACGTATTGAAACCAGCCACGGAATCATATTGTGTGCCAAGAAATTTACGTTAGTTCATGTTTATCTATTTTGGTGGTCTTTGGATGAAATTCCTTTTGCCCAATAGGCCTAAACGTGCACGTCTGTTATAAGATAGCGGTGAATAGTTGAAGAAGAATTTTCTCATTTTTTTCATTTAAATTTTTATTTTTCTTAGTTATTAACTGAAATTTGTTTGAAAATCATTTTTTTATCTTAGTTGAAATGCGTGTGTATTTTTATTTTTTAGAAATAATAACATATTTTTTAATGATTTTCTAAAACACGAAATGGTTATTTTTTTCAACTTACCTGATTTATTTATTTATAAATATTATTTATAAATTTATTGTTTTTAATGTTGGGAAACATTAACGTCTTTCCTTTTGTATATAAGTACCTATATTATATATTTTTCACACAGATTTTGTTTCTACCTATCCACCGTATATAAAAAGGATTAAGTGTACATATAATCTGTAAAGAATTAAATAAGTCAGATACATTTGCCAAAATAAAATTATGTAAAATAATTAAATAATTCAGATTCATTAGCTAAAATAAAATTACGTAAAATAATTAAATAATTCAGATTCATTAGCTAAAATAAAATTACGTAAAATAATTAAATATTTCAGATTCATTTGCTAAAATAAAATCATGTAAAATAATTAAATAATTCAGATTCATTTGCCAAAATAAAATTATGTAAAATAATTAAATATATTGCATTTGCTAAACTAAAATTATCTATTACAGACACGCTTGACAATTTGGCACAAATACTTGACTCCGATATCCGTCGCCCTAATAACCTGTGGCCTACGTTTATGTAGAGATATATTTGAATACCTTAACATCATCGCGAAATGAGATGCATAATAATGCTGAGATTTTTCCCAGAATTTCATATTTAATAGCTCCATTGACCATAATAATTGCAGAAGAATGTTCGAATTTCGAATCAGCAATCAAAAAGGCACTTAAATTGAGCAGTAATTAAAAAACCGCTCCGGGCACTCGGTTCGCAGGTCCGGCAAGGAAGGCACCAATCACCAGACTATACTCGAAGCAGTACTGGTTATTGTCAATGTCAATTATTATGTGACATCAACACTTTATTCATTAACGCTGTAAAAATGTTCTAAGTAAGAAGAGACCCTAAATAAGCATCCTATTTTCTTTATTAATTTCTCAAATTGGATATAATAAGTATATTTTTCACTGCTATGCTCTCTTCACTATCGCTTTCCAGGTGTGCTATACATATACTAGATGTATCCCGTCAAAAATGACGGTACTTTTACGTGTCGGTTCCTAAGGAATAAGTACGATCTATTTTATTTTTTAAAAAATCGTTAAAAAAAGTACGAAATTTTTTTTTTTAAATATATTGAAAAAATTATTTTTCGAAAAAAAAATTGTTTTATAAATGAAGAAAAAACGGACGGACCGACGGACAGACAGACAGCGAAATTATTATAATTGAGATTCAACAAATGTACCTACTTACTTACTAAATGTACCTACTTACTATCCAGAGGCAACCATATCACCACGTTCAAAAAATATATTTTATTACGACAACATCAGGACAAACTACCACATCGTATATCTTTATTCAGATTGTAGCGAGTGGGTATATAATAAAGCTATTTTTTTTATCTAAACATGTTAGGAATCAAAAGAGAATTTTAATCAACCAGTTTTGAGACGTTAATTATTTTGCGGAAATAATTCTTTAACCGCGTATTTTATCTGTAAAATATGTTTCATTTTTATTGTTAGTTAATTTTTCATTTTGGCACGGTATCGTGGCTGTGAGGGGTAAATAAAACACGGGAAATTAATTATTTGGAGACGATTTACTGGGAGCACCGTTCTTTAATTCACATTAAGTTTCGTAATTCGCATTAATTATCACTAGTCACTCGTATGTGGAACACTTTATTTTCGTTTGCTAGAATCTTCGCCCGTCTGTGGAACAGTTTATTCGCGCTGTCCATTGCTCGCCTGCAGGTTTCACTTTCTATGAAGTTAGCCCGCTGTCAAAGATAACTGTCGCGCGTGCGCTTGCATCGATTTTATATATAAATGTTAGTTCGCGATGTATCGTGATTGTATGACTAGTTTCTCCATATTTCCAGTGATTTAATTGTAATAATTTAGTTGATTCTAGATTCATGTGAAGGGACTTCGTTAAAGCGCAGTTATCATTCATTGCTTTTAGACTTTTGTGGCAATATATTTTTAATATTTATTATATAAATTGCTCATTTCTTTTTGAAAATGTTACTTTGTACAGTTTATATACACAAATATATTTATTTCATTTATTTAAGCCATATACATCGTGTACAAAAAAAAGACATTTTCAACTATTTTCGTAATTTACATTACGGCAGTGTGTTTAATCTGCGTCAAATTTACTATTGTTATCAACGTCAACATTTGTCTAAAAAAATCAGTTTCACCGAGTATTTCAAATCAATCATTATAGAATAAACATCGGTTATTTTGCTTTCTGATAACAGTTGATAAGGTAACTAAACGAACTATCAAAAGTAAACTCTCATATTGATTCTTCTGAAATCACGCCTCATTCACAAAGGTGAGCAATCAATCAATAGATTACATAATAATACATTATCTTAAATTAGATAGTCGCGCGCTAGACCCACGTGTGGAACAATATGGGTTATCTACACTTTTTGAACTCAGGAGCATAATCTAAAATAACATTTTTCAGAAAAAATAAAATTGATTTAAGAAAATATACACATCGATTTCTTTCAATAAATTTAATTCTTAAAGTGGATTGAATATACATCTTGTTTATTAAAAAAAAAATTATAGGATTTTGCAATTTTTTGAAACTGGCAGTGGGAATGTTTTTCACGGCATGTAAGGTTTTTGAGGCAATTATAATAGGCTTGTATTTAATTCGTCAGTATTTTATTAATAAAGTGGTCAGTATTTTAATTAAATGCTCAGTAAATTAAATAAATAGTCAGTATATTCTGATCATTAATTTATTATACTGACCATTTTAATACATTACATACGTATACTTGTATCTGAATAGAAACTAATAAAAAAATAAAACCAAGTGTCCTCAATTGTAGAGAGAGTTATAATAAAGCATCATAATTTTACATTATAAATTTATTTTTCCAAGAAACAACTATTTTTACTTTTACTCTTAACCAAAACCCCTGACAACCATGTAAATAATTTTACGAAGCTTCTAAGCTTATTTTTTTTCAATACCCCCTGTCCTTTTGTCCTAATACGCCAATGTTATCCGCCGTGAAAATGTACCAATATTAAGCCTTTTTCTGTGCCCCTAGAACCTTTCCTTCTTTCTCGCCAGACATCGCATGTGTATAGACCAATAAAAATGAATGCTTAGAACAAGTGAACGAGTTTGTGTATTTGGGAACCACGCTAAGGCTAAGAACGATATCGAAAGGAGTGTGACTGCGGGAAACACAGTAAATGGCACTCTGAATGCAGTTATGGCCAATAAGAATCTGTCAAAGGAAGCAAGACTTAAAGGCGTTCTAATGCCAAATCTGATGTATGGAAATGAAGCCTGGAATTGGCAAAAAAGAATGAAAGCAGATTGAAAGCATTAGAAATGCGGTCACCAAGTCGCTGGTGTGAAAAATCTTTGGTCGATGTGTGAGTGAGAAATGAACAAATTAGAAGTGACTATGATACTGACTGTAGCGTACTAGATAGAATAAAGAATCACTGAGATGGTTTAGTCATGTGGAGTGTATGAGTGAGGAAAGGATGGTTAAGAACATATATGAAGCGAGTGTCGAAGGCAGCAGGAAAAGAGGGCGCCTGCGAAAAACTTATACAAATATTGGAGGATGGCCCAGTTAAAAGCCTTAACATCCGTAAAGCATGCATGAAAAGGTGTATGAGGTCTGCCAAGATAGAATAACACGGCGTTCTATCATCTCTGCCTACCCCTGTGGAGAAACGGCGCGATGGTTGGTAAGTTAGTGTATTGCTACTTTCTCACGAGTCGTCGCCTTCTCGTTACAAATTTGGCGTCTCGGGGCCGACTCGAGTGCGGTTCTGTATTTCCGCTCTCGGGGCGGCCGAGCCGGCTTAATGAGCGCCTCCGAGACTCGGCTCGTAAATAACTAATGCAAGCCGCTATCGGAACCCCGCGGGGGCAGGGCTCTCGGTGGGGGAGCGCTCGTAAAGCGTGGCGGGCCGCGGAACAGTCCGCTGATGACGGAAGAATCGCGAGAAATGGAGGAGTCGTGAGCGGGCAAGAGTTCGCCCTGCGCCGGGAGAAGGGGAGCGAGGAAGAAGAAACGCGTCCAGTCTACAGTCCGAGGAATTAACTTTTTTTATTTATTTATGACAATAATTAGACGTTCAAAAGCTACAGTTGACATTCTAAAATCCGACCATCGGTAATCCAGCACAAACATTGGCGGCTGGCTCGCCACTGTTTTCTGGAGGTGCAGTTTATGTTTTAATGGTTAAGTACTCCAGAATCAGCTTGGGTATGGCTTGCGCAAATCTATTATTCTGCTCATTTCCTCTCACTTTATCATTTATTTGCTGCTGTATAGCTAGACCCATTATGGATTCAGCAAATAAAAGAAGTGGTGTAAAGCATAAACATCGTGCGTTATCGATCATAGATAAAGCAGACAACCAAAAAACTCGATAGCGCGTCTATACACACTATTTAATTTTCATATATTTTATGCAGAGATCGGATGATTTTTAACATGTAGCTGATTTATCCAATTTTTATTGATATTTTTTAAAATACATATGAAAGTATTGGAAAATTTATGAAAAAAAATTAACGCGTCATGTCTATTACCGTGGAACTCTTCCTCTGTGACTGACATGTAACTTTCCCCGATGCACGTTTGTTTGAGACAGAAAATAAAATCATATACTTATAAGACATAAAATATTATCTACAATGATGCGTATTATGCGATTTGAAAAAACTTTTTTTGTAAAATTGGGAGCAGTTTAAAAGAAATCCATAAAAAAAATTTAACGATTTTTTTTTACAAGTGATTTATCGGATTAAATAATCCGTATTGAGCTTAACACCCAGCATCGTGGAATTTAAATTAATCGTTGTTAATAAATTAAAAAACTAAACTTAAAGAAGACCGCAAGAGACTACTCTTAACATTACTAAAAACGTGGGTCCTGCACTTTTTTCTTTTTTTTATTACTATTATTATTATTATTTTAACGCTTCAACAGGCCATGAAGCCAAATTACCGAAGCAAAACACAACAAAAAAACACGAAAGCTTGAGTAAATCACATATTTTACTGTGACCTCACCGGTAATCGAACCCGGAGCCCTCTCTACGGGGGCCCTTCCGGCACAATGAAGAATTTCGCACTTATTTAAATTAATTGAATTAATCGAACATGGTCTTCTCTATCCTCGTATCTTCACGCGTAGACAACATATTGTACTCCAAATTTGGTGTACACTTTTATTATAAAAAATCGACACATATCGTATTACCGGCCGTGGTTGAGTTGACTAAGGTTTCTGATTTCCCTCTGAATCTCTGGCCAATTATTATTTCCAATGTTTATTTTCAGCATGCAATTTAAATAAAACAAAAACGAAAACGCGTGAAGCGTTTATTATGTACCTACCCACAATATAAACGCAAAGACGCTAAACGAGCATTTTTGGCGCATTTAGTAATTCTCGGATGTTTGCAGTACCTACATATTCTCCGGTAGGTTAGGTTAGGTTAGTAATTATTACAATTGCCAATCCGATGATGGTTGACAATGATTTGTAGGGTAATTTTTTCTATCATGGAATCAGGACACTCAATTTTATCGAAAAACGTGCATTTTTCAAAAATCCTATAAGTTAGTGTATTCACCAATTTCTTTCACGAATCGCCCCGAACTTGCTCTACTTAATATAACATTAAATATTATGAACAAAATTTAATCTGATATTATAATTTATCTTCTGATGTGCTTGTTGGTCTAGCGGTTAAAACACTCGCCTAGTCGGGGTTGCGGGTTCAATTCTGGTTCTAGACCAACAAGCTAGACATATTTTTCATGGCACAGGCATTTTAGTTTAGTTTGAAAATTCTCAATAATAATATTGATGTGATACGTAGTCCCTGTATTTCGTTATTTTTTTAATAAAACCGTTTTATCAATTCTGGAAACATGCTCAGTGGGAACTATTGGCCGCTAACTAATAAATTATTCTAATAAAACTACGTTAGGAGTATGATGACGGCTCCATGTTGTGTCACATACATTTATTTTGACACATACAGCTAGTAAATCTTCGAAATTTTGGGTCAATTCTTACAAATTCTCTAAAACTAGTTGTATTAGTTTTACAACAAAGTTTACAAAGGGAATAAAAAACATTGCTTGTTTTGTGTTTCATATTTCAATAAACTGATGTTTTAATGAAATTATATTATAGGTACGTGTGTATAAAATTCTAATTTAAAACGCTGTTTCGTCGATAATTAAGGGATCCATTTTTATTCCACAGTTTCGGTTACAGTTTAATTACAGTTTTCACTACCCGAATTTATTTAAAATTGTTTGAAAGGCAAATTACTCAACAGAAAGCTAAATGATTATGAAATTGATATTTTGTGTAAAACTTGTATGCCTACTTTTGTCCGGTTTTGGATGTGCAATGACTTCATACATTCTTGGTCATTTATGTCTTCTATAAATATTTATTAATTCAAACATGCCAAATAAATAGGTACATATTAATATTTTACTAGGAATATATATTTTTTTACTTATTATTTGTCTCAGAAACATGTATCATATGACCCCTGCACACGAAATATTTTTCTGGTTCTTCCCACTCCATCTTATATACAGATCATTAGTTTTTATTTTGGTCTCTTTTATAACAATCTTTTTTTATATAGTTTTGTGATACGTTATGCCTGGGCGCCTCCTAAAAGACAAATTCTAGGTTAAAAATAAAATAAATAAGTACATCTATGAAGGACTCATATATCCTCAAACATCACGAATTCTTGCTGTTAAGGAGTTTATTACATTTGATTCACAGCTGACAGCTGAAATCCATAGATATTTCACGAACCACAGAGATAGCTCTAGATTGGCATCTCATTACATTATTTAAAGCCGCTTCTACTAGGAAGCTAGACCGAGCTCACGACGCGCTATCCCAAGCGATGTACGATTGTTTTGCGCGAGTTTAGTACCTATCTGAGTGTTAAAAGTGAATAAACAATGAATTATTATGAAGTTCTTGCGATAACGAAGTGAATTATCGTTATGAAATTTAATATTATCTTAGCAATAAAAGCGTCTCGTGGTTATTTTATGTTGTTTTCATTTTAAACTTCCTTCGTTGTCAACGAGCGGTTCCGCGATAATACCAAACCAGTGTCTAATTCATTATGAGTAGGGAGTAGAGACGCTTGCTTTAATCACATATAATCAAATTTTAATAGCACAAGCTGTTGGCTTATGCTAAGTTTTGATCGACATACTGTCACAGAATGGCAAGCAAAAGGAATTGCGCACTCTCCGAATTGCTTGTAATATGTCACAGCGTCATCGAAGGATCGAGAACAGCCTATTAGGGTTATCTACAACCTTAGGGAAACGTCTAGAAACGTTTCTAAACGTTTAGAAATGCCTGGAACAACTGAGAAGCGACAAGGGCCTACTCCTAAACACTAGAATATTCTAGAAGGTATGAAATTATTTAGTATTTGGATATAAATACGGAAGCACGTCACGGCGGGAGTTCAGTTGTCGTGTTTGACAGTTCGATTCAGTGCGAAGTCAGCTGCGAGCCACGAGACGGCGCCCAAGGTGGCCAGTCGTGAAATTGCGAAGCGACAGACATCGAGCGAAATAATCGAGCGTAGTACCTAATTGTCAAAATAAATCAATGCGATAAATACTACGCGCAAGAATTGAATAGAATGTTCTAGTGAATGTTAAATACGTGTTACCGGAGAAGTCATTTCTATTATCACATACGATGCTCTAAAATTTCTTCAAGACAGTCAATTAAAAAAAACCTCCGTTCGTGTTGCTACCAAAATTTCCATTCAAAGGGATTCGTTCTTTAATTCGTTGCATATCGTTATAATAATTGTAATAATGTAACACCATTTTAAAACTGATTACAACAACGAAGATGATCTCCTGAGAGAAAACATTTCGTTGATAAATAGGTTAACACGTATACGAGGCACCACCCATGTACGTGCATATACCTATTCCCGTCTGATGTTGGTACGTCTTCCGGCAGAATCTGACCAGCGGCTGTTAGAATGTGTCGAGTCATCCGGGTTCCTACAAAAAATAAATAGAAAATAAACAAAGCCTCGAAATATTCAATTCCCAGTAATGATTTTAAAATTATTCTGTTCGCCGACGAGATCGCCGATGGTAGTCATAATAAATGTACTCTGAAAGCCAATTCCCGAATACCCTCATAGTAGTAGGTCGTCATGATTCGACGGTAACTTTTCGAGAAGAGAGTATTTATGGCGGTTTTATGATTTTATGAAACGTCATATTATTGGTAGACTTGGCGTCAACGTTGTGGATATTATTCGTGATTATCATTAAATTAGAAAAAAGCAGTAATCTCGTTGTTTCCTCAATGTGAGTTTAATAATAATTTTATATTTTTCACTGGGTACTTAAGCTTCGAGAAAAACCGTGATTCTGTTTTTATGAAAATATTTATGAAAAGTCTTCTAGACCGTCACAAAATACAATGTATTGTGTGGTATTTTCTTTGCTTAGTAACCTAACAATATAATGTTTTTTCTCGTGTTCTATAAACAATGATTTTGAATCGCTCTGCAGCTTTCATCTACGTAGAAACAACAGAAACTACCCTCAACACTACAAATATTAAATAAATAAAAGATTATTTTTAAAAATGTTAACCTTGTCTTCTTCCTATTATAATGGATCTGGAGATTTTTTTTGAAGATCAATCGACGGAGATCGACTACGAGCTAGCTACCTTTCTATCTTTTGGATGCCATCCTCACCCCTGCATTTTTCTAATTTTCTACAATTTCTGGGATGAAATACCACGTGTGAAGTTACAAAAACCACTACAAGAGCTGAAGTCACCCTATGTATCATACATTCCATAGCAAAGTCTTCATTAACCAAAGAAAAAACATTTCTTTGGTTAAATGAGTCCGTCGTCAAACTTATGCACTCCCAAACAATCTGCAATAATCTGCACTTGCTAACTAATTATAAAATCTCACGTGAGCCAATGTGATTAAGATATTTTTATTCACATATTCTAGAATCTATACTCGATTTTGAAAACGATCTAATTTGCAGCACGTTAAGAATTCAACATGGTGCAACCGTTAAAGAGTTATAGTTATCATTACGGTCGTTAGACATATTTATGTGTTAAATGAAACGGATATTTTATATGAACCGTATATTTCACTATATGAGAAGCAAATCTCGACGTTTCGCTGAAGTCTTATCCAGCGTCATCAGGAGAGCGTCTTATCACCGCGGGGGTGAATGCCGAACTGATTATTTCTTCCGAGGTCGTAAATTATATGCACTTTGTTCTGGAGTGTTCACTTCTTCTGTGATAAAGGTCGCCAGTGTGCAATATGTAGGTACTAATTACATCTTCGGGCTTTTCTGTGACGTCTCCTAAAGGTGGAATCAAAATAGTGAGCATACAACATAGCAACAAAGTGCATATAATTTACGACCTCGGAAGAAATAATCAGTTCGGCCTCCACCCCCGCGGTGATAGGACGCTCTCCTGATGACGGTGGATAAGACTTCAGCGAAACTTGCTTCTCAGTGAAATATACGGTTCGCATAAAATATCCGTTTTATTTAACACATAAGTATGGTGCAGCCGGCTTGACCGTCCTCAGTGCTCCCATGCACCAGCGTGGTTCTTATTGGTTCGATATTCTGGCTGCGGAATTTGCTCTTCATCATTACCCATCCCGTGTGTTATGAGAGATCTTTTTTGAAAATAAATTAAACCCAGCAGTTAATTGCGACCGAATGACTCGGCGAATACTTTCAATGGAAGATGCGTCCAGTTTCGTAGACGTAATGTCGACGGTTTCAAAACTGTACGCTATGTTGTACGATTTGAATTATTTTTTAACTCTTAAAAGTAAAGTAAAATTATGGACTGTAGTAAATTTAAATTTTGCTATACAACGTTTACAAATGGTTATACGCATGTAGCGCCTAATTCCAAAACAATTTCAAGTGTTTTTGGATTTTATGTTTTGTTTATGGCTGAAAAACGTATATTTGGAAAGCTTCTTTGTGATATTTTGGAACAAACCTTGATTTTTAACATGCAATGTCAAGCATTAAAGTGATTTTTGCAAGAAACAATGTGTTCTGCATATAGCTGATAAATCTACAAAACTGCATATTGCATAAGGCATTAATTGAAATTATCCGAAATCCGTTTCAGTGGATTTTGGAATAAGCGCTTCAGAAATTTTTATAAATAATATATAATATTTAAACATTTTTAAAAAGGGTGGTATGTAAACTTTTTATTTAAAAAACATAAATTTTATACATTTATGTAAATGGTACTTTTATGCCAGGTAATAAAAAAAATAGTATAAAATTTACATAACCGTTTCTAAAAAAAACAAATGTGCACGCAATTGTTATGATAGGTGTCTGTGAATTTAACATTGTATATCATTTTATTTGATTTGCCTTGACTATTTCATTTTTTAAATTTTTTCTCTAGAGTTTTGTTTTATGTAGACCTCTTTCCATTTAAGAAAGACAGTCGACTTAGTTTGTGTAAGCCACTACTCGTACGCACACGAGACACATCGTTTCATTGTGTTGGTGTCTATACCTTTAAACACCAACACAGCGGAACACTGTGCATCATGCGCACTGTTTACACACACTAATTTGATTGCTTTGTTAAATGGAAAGAGGTCTACGTAATGATTTTATTTCTTGCACTATATTAATTAATTATTACTATATCATAATTTTTTAAACATTTGACAATGTTTATTGCACTATTCTTTTTGTAAATAAATAATCTTTCCACGTAAAAACTCTATGGGCATATAAATAAATAAATAAAATTATTTAATGTGAAACCAGAGTTTTGCGAGATAATATTAAAAATAATTTCGGTCTCATTGAATGTGAATGTGTTCAATTTTCAATTGTTTTTTCATCTCCTTTGTTTTAATGTATAGTGTTCATATTGTTTGTACAGCTCTCCATAATGCTTTTTTGTTTATGTTAATATTTTTTGTACATGATCATAAAAAAGTATAAGAACGTCACGTTCTTCATTAACTATAAGTAGATAGTGTATTTTATTCGATTAAGTTCTCAAGACTTCTACTTAATAGTCTTGCAATACATGTTTTTATTATAATTTTTTTTCCGACCTTGTAAGATAGCACCATATCCATTTAAATGTTCTCCATATACAAAAGTCAAACAATATTTTTAGATGTTATTTCAGAATACATTCATTAAGAATATTTTATCATCCATAAAATTATAAAAAATGATCATTGGTCCATAACATTTCCCAAACTATCTGCATTGGTGCAGTACTAAATGTTTTGTGGTTTTTATTAGTTTTTTGGTGAGTTATTTTAACTTTCTGTAATATTATCACATTTGATTAACCCGATAACTACATTTTCCCTCAAAATAATGGTAATTTCTTTATAGTTTATTTAGTTAAGCCAGTTTACTATACTCAACGTTTTTCTATTATTTATTTATTTATTATTTTATTAATTTATTTTTTTCTATTGCGTTTAAAGTAGGTGTCTATTTTCAGGAACTTTTTTTTTAATCAGTGGTACTTACACCAAGCAATTTCATTTCATGGTAAATGTATATTTTATATTTTTTAATAGTATAATAAATTGTGTGAAACAAAATATAATATCGAAATGAGCTATGTAACTATTTTTTTTCACAAGCTCACTTTTTGTTTTTATATGTAAATTAATTTACAAATCATCTTCAGTTAATAATTGGTAAAAGTTCTACTATGGATTGAGTTAATAAAAGTTTTCTTTGGATTTCATTTTACGCCAAAAATAATCAAAATAAAAATTGTGTGGAAATCTTGTTAACGAAAAAAATTAGATAAAAACTAAATTCAATTTATAAACTACGGTTTCGCCAATTTATATTTCATATGTACTTGTAAGAAACTATAAAGTAGTGATGTCACACGCTTATGTGGTTTTTGAATGCTGTGCTAGAATTTAAGATCAAAACTTTTAAAAGCTCTGGTATGGGCGCTCGAGTCCCTTTGTGTTCTATTTATCGTCAAAGAAACATATTACATTGTACCGACTTTGTTTATTATAGAATATGATTGTATCCCGGTTCTTTTTTTATCTTTTTTAATGATTATTAATTTATTTTAGGCGAGGGAGCTTCCTTAGTATAATGATGCTCCAACATTTCATTTTCAATAATTTCGATCGATAAAAGTATTCAATCAGGTTGGTGAGTTATTTAGTTTCACGTGGACATTCAAATAATATTATGTCATGTACCTTTATATAAGTATCATGTATGTACAGTATTAGTATTTTTTTTAAGTATTCTTGAACACCACACGTGTAGCATTGTTTCCTTGATACATATTACGTGATAACGTAATATGTATCAAGGAAACTATATAATTAAGTTATATTATAGATGTCTCATAGAGACGAAATTATATTTTTTATGGGAAAGTAGGTATGGAAGTCTTTTTTGGGGTCTTTTATCTTTTATAGGGCTTACGACCTATCGTACTGCTGGCTTAAGTGATCACTTTACACAATGTAAAATTTACCATTTCCACCACACATCATATATCTTTATTAACGATATCCCCCGGGATAAAATCCAGTACTGTGTTCTTGAAAATTTTGGAAAAACTCAAAATATTCTACTATATAATGCATCAATTAACTATCGTATCACAGATTCGACCATCATCAAACGATGCAAACATTAAGACAAAATAAATACGTAATTGGAAGAATTAATTGTAAACAACAAAAATATTTTTCGAAAAATATCTTGGCTTGAACTTGAACTAACCTTTCTGTTTCCCAGGAAATTCTCATCATGGATATTTCATTTCTAAATAAGTACACAGCCTTTTTTCTATCTCGGATAAAAGTTCACCAGAGAATATTGCATTATAGTCACGGCGGAGGAGCTCCACGGAAATGGACATGATGCGGCCATTTTTTTTTATTTTCCAATAAAATAACAGTTTAATATTTACTTTAATAAGCGCCATTAAAAATCATTCAACTTTTATACAAATTTCAGGCTTCCAGGATCAAACCTAAACCCTTAACGATTTTCGACGATGTTTTGAGTATGAAGATTTCAGCTCGAGCTCCAATATTAAATAATTAAAATAACTTATAGATGTCTCACAGAGACGAAGCTATTTATATGGGAAAATATGTCTAGACTAACTTGTATTACAGGGTCGATGACCTTTCTTTGAGGCTAGCTTAATTGATGACTTTACACATTGTAACGTTCACGATTCCACCCAAGATCTAAATCCAGTGATTGTGCTTCCAATACTTTTATCAAAGAAAGTAGAGATAGCGCAGCGCACGTTAAGACCATGCCCCAAGTTTCTGCACCTACCTACTTACTAAAATATTTTTTAATTACTTTTTACATTATGAAGTCACGGAATAGGTTAAATTTACCGCCAAAGCTAATCCGACAGTTGTCCTCCGCGGGACGCTAATTATTGTCTCTGCTATAAACAAGACAAAGAATGATTTGGGGCCTAATGAGACGGGGCCAGGGAAGCGCGTGGACACGCGTAGTAGGTACAGGTGACCCCCGAGCACGCGCGCGTTAGTTGCGGTGGATTTTAAAAATAAAATTGTCAATTATGACAGATTACCACGCTGGGTGATCGGGCGGCGATATGAAAGTAGTTATCCGGTCAGTTAGAGAGTTGGCGTGTTTAAAGTAGGTGCCTAGTTTCAGGAACATTTTTTTAAAAATCAGCGGTACCTACACCAAGCTATTTCATTTCATGGTAAACGTATATTTTATATTTTTTAGTAGTATAATAAATTATGTGAAACAAAATATAATATTTTTATGATAAATTAATTATAAATAGTGTTTTCATGGTAAACAAACAATAAACAATTCCTTTATTACAAAATAAATTATAAAAAAGGTTCGGAATAATGATTCCTAAACAAAAATTCATAAACGACTCTCATTAAATTCTTAAACAATAAATTCACAAACAATTCTCCAAAACCTACAGAGGAACGGCCTGGATGAAAACCATACGTGGCTATACCCAGGAACGAAGAAGATATATACAGCCTGAGAACGAGCCGACCCCAACAGCCTACCTAAGCAATGAGTTGGAACAATGTAAGGAAGAAGCGAAGAAGATAAACAATGTTCAGAACAAAACAAAACAAAAGAGTGTCGCAAATCAACAAATTGAATTTAGAAATGTTATGTATAACTATGCATATAATTTTATATTTAATTTATAAAAGAATAATTTATATAATATACTGTGCGTAATAAGCGCATTGTTTAGTCATGCACAACGAAACCACGCACGTATTCCCACACTAACTCAATTGCAAGCTTATATGAAAAGACCTATAATTATACACTCACATTAATTATTGTCAGACGCTTTTTGACGGTCATTTCTTCTGCCAGACGCTGTGAAGGTCTAAAAATAATCAAGTCAATTTTATATATTTTATTCGGAAAACCATTTAACAATATTGAAACCTTATATTTTAACGTTTTGCTTACACATTTTTTTGTACCCGTTATCTGCCAAAATCCCGCGAACTTATGTCATAATATCCAAGGCTTCTCACCTACTGTAGTGTACATGTGCAGAAAATATTTCAGGTTTGATACTATAACGTAGTACGGCGACCGCTGGCTCCTACTCTATAATATAATATACTTAGCAACATTATTTATTTAATTTCAGTAAGAAAACCTGGAATGCGCCTTTCTACTATCGACACAAAAACCTTTCAAAGCGTTACTGTTTCCTACCTGTCCTTCGAATTTAGATTTTTTAAAAAGATGTCGTCTTGGACAAACAAAAGCACTCGACCAATTAGTCATTATCTTCAGAGCTGGGGTCCCCGCGGCAGGCCGAATGGGCGGCGCGACAGGGACGACGTGCAGGTGTGTGCGTGCGCTGGGTGCGTGTGCGTGGGGCCGACATACCTCCGGACGGCCCGCCCGCTGAGACGGGAACAAGAAAAAGCTTTTAGGAACAATGTGATAGATCCCAGAATCAGGACAGGGATGCCAACATTGTTATATGACTCCTTATAAATGCGGAGATTCTGAACAACCCGCTTAACTTCTAGCGAGTAACATTGAGGATTTACAACTTCTGCTTTTTTTATTAAAACAACTAACCGTACACCCGTGAAAAATACGGAGGAGGCATAAATTAAGGGTTCGCGTCTTAGCTAAGCCCTGGACTTAAATGTGTAGTATAGTATATTTTTGACGGGCCAGGGAGAATCGGCTGTGGCTACGTCGTTTCGTTGCCGCGTCGACGTGCTCGCGTCCAAGGTTCGAGTCTTTTTCCAGCCGTGTAATTACGTTTTTTTGCCGTTTATTCTAGGAAGTTACGGAGTTACGAGACAGACAGACAACGAAATTATTATATTCAGATAAGATTGATCATTTACATCATAGTTTTGCAAAAGAAAAACCCATTAATCCGTGAGACTGCCTTGTCAGTATTTTTTTTGTTAACATGTTAAAATAACAAACTAACATAAGTTTATATATAAAGAAAAAGAAAACAGATAAATAAATTATCGTAATTTTTAAACAAAAATTTTAACAATTTAAAAATGAGTCAGGCCGTCATTCGAACGTTCATATTGTGTTCATTTAAGTATTTAATTTGCTACAGGTTGATATTTTACTCATGGCACTGTACAGTAAAGTCTGTTGCTAGTATAATTTTTATATTTATTGCAATATAAAATTACATGAATTTGTTTAGCGTTTAATTATTTTATGGATAAGAAATGAAATAATATTAACCACGTCTTAATAATAATGGACAAACCAATAATAAATTTTCGAACATTTATAAATTGGTAAAAAATTAATAATTTTGAGGCTGTAAAATTTACATTAAATTTAAAACAACAACACATATCGTCCGGTATATTAAGCGTGAAGCGATCATATAAGTCTTATAGTAAAAAATAAATTCGATTTTTTTAAAATAAAATAAATAAATACTTCTTCCTTAAGAACCGACATGTAAAAGTACCGTCATTTTTGACGGGTTACAGCTAGTATCATTAATAAATAGAAAGAGATTTTTTTTTCGATTAATTTATTGAAAATTTTATTATAATTCTGAAAAACTTGCACGGAAAAAATAATAAATTACAAGTTTTTGTCAGGTGCCAAGTTCCTCGATACATAATTTTATAACATTACAATAATATTATATTAATTACAGTTTGAGTTTAATTAATTTCTTAGGTAGCGGCTAAAATCAAATAAAAATAATGACAAACGCGCAACACGAACATTTTATGACGTCAATAAATAATAACAATAAATATTTCAATAAACGCTGTTTTTGTTTTTAAAAAAAGGATTCAGTAATATATCGCATGGAAACTTATTATATTTACAGACAACTGAACGCTAGGCTTAATGTCAATTTATCGGCTATCCAGTTACAGCGTGCTTTATTCGAAGATTTGTATTCATTCGAAATATTTAGCATATTATTATTTGGTTCGGAAAATCATTAAATAGCTCATAAAGCTAGGAGTATATAAATAAAAATGCTGTCGAACAAGATTTCGATCCGCCGCGATCATTTAAATTATATTTCATTAATTTATTCATAAAACATTATAAATATGCAAAACGCAAAGTAGCCGATTTTTTATAATAATTTTCATTTAACATTAATTATTGTTTTTTTTAAATTACGTGATTTATTTATTTCCACATAAATTTTAGTTATTTATGACAGCCATAGATAAGAAGCATATAATAATTATCTTTATTGAAATTTTAGAATAATACATAAAAATTTTTTTTAATAAATTGCTTGTACAGCCCTAGACTGTTGCAGACTGCCGCATCCTCCTTCCCTATGATTGAGTATTCTGCTGTGGACCACTTCAAGTCACCGAAATTCTGAAGTCGTCGCTTAAAATGGCCCACCTTTTCAAAAACGTATTGGTTTACAACTCCCTTCTTGTTTTGAGCAAATACAATCGGAGATAACACAGACAACCCCCAAGCAATCAACCCTTATTACAGTGGTGTCGAAAATAGAATCTTCATTCATTGTAGTGGTCAGTAAGAACCACAATATTTTATATGTACTTTTCTCAAATAATACCTACATCATTTAAATTCTGCTAGTTGACGAATCAAGCATAGGTACTCGAAAGGTTTATTTAATTATTTTTTTAATACAGACAGTATTTATTTTATAGAACACCATTCTTAAGGAGTACTATAAAAATCAAACACGATTTTTTTTATATTAAGATCAATTATCTTATAATACATTCAGATGTCTCGAATCTAATCGAAAGAAACGAATCTATTTATATGGAAAAGTGTATATGGATGTCTGTTTTGGACATTTGCAGGGCTTACGACCTTTCATTGGCTGACTTAAGTGATCACTATACACTGTGTGATTCCACCAATGATCGACCACACATCTAAAAAATTTGAAATTTTGTATATACCTATGGTATTTATGTACCTCGATTATTTTATGCAATGTGCCGATGTCGCCGCTGGTAATGAGACTTTTATATTTTTTGATCTGTATGACCTGTACGATCTGGCTTAAGTAGTCACTTTACACAATGCAACGTTTACAAATTCCACCGCAAGAACATCCACACATTATAATTTTTTTAAGGTTGTGTATATGTATGTTCTTCACCTTTATTCTTTCAAACATTTGAAGCAACTATGCTAGAGATTTTAATGATTTTTTTGTTCTATAATTAAATGTTTTCCAAATAAATGGACGATCGTTTCGAAGGTCATTATCAACTGCTAAAAACATAGAAAGTGTGGTGAGCTTATATTCAAAAAATTGTTATGAAGTTAGGTATAATTATTATCATGTATTAGGTGATTAACAACACAACTTTCCATAAATGCTATTTTAAACTCTATACCAACTCTAAATTGATAATGTTCACTTCATAAAAACAAAATACAAAAGTATTTCCATTTTAATAAGTCATCTGCTATAAATAAAATAAATGCTGCTTTGTGGTCAACACTTGCAGGCAAATATGAAACGAAACTGATACTTTACGGCTGATAAACATCGCAGGAATGTGTCATTTTCCTTTGAAACGTGCATTAAATTGATACGCAACCTCTTGATTCTATATTTAAATCAGGAATGTTTTTAAAGACTTTTTAGAGTTTGTTCAATTTTGATACCTGTCTCCAACATACAACTTTTGCCTGTCTCAACACAGTTTTCTAGTGTGAGAAGCATAATGAAACTACACCAAAATTGAATGTATTTTATGTATTCAATGAAGTAAATAAATAATTTTTTTTTAAAAAATCAATATTTTAACACAGCAAACAAACTCACATTTAAAATATGGAAAATTTAACTGATACGACATTGCCAATTTCATCGACGTTTCTTAATTCTCACTAATTAACGCTGTTTCTGTCGCTTCGATCACTTTCTATAATATCCTATTAAATTTTCGCACGTAGAAAAATTTTTCAGCTATCGGTGGGTACTCGCCCGATATCAATCACTTGATTAATCACGCGTTGGTCATACCGCTTCGCTGGTTATAAACGCTGGTAATATCGCATTTGTCAAACGTCAAAACAAGACTCGATCCGCCGCGTGCGCTCTACCCTTTTATACCAAACATGCACGTTTCGCGATGCTTCGAGAATATTCTTTAAATATCTATTCCTCGAAATTTCTAGTATCTACGAGAATGATCCAGGCGATTCCAGATTGCTCCAGAATGTTATGGAGATAGTGTTCCAGAGATTTCCAGAGACTTCGATAGTGCACAATCATTCCGGATTCTAGCGTTACAATATTATATCACAATTTAAGCAGTAAACCAATTTAAATATTTTTTTTTTTTTCGATCTTTAGTCATTTTTTTACTTGTTATTTACGACTTTTGAATAGAATTACAAAAGGAATCCCAATAATAATAATTTTGTCTGTCCGTCCGTAACTTCCACTAACGTTCGTAACTTGTTTTATAAAAACTTTTTTATAAATAAAATATACTTTTACTTTAGGAACTGACATCTGACTGTCATTTTTGACGGGTCGCAGCTAGTTATAATGTAAAAGAAAAACATAATGTTTATGGCGGGTTAACTCCTAGTATAAGTATAACTTATATTATATTCCATTACAGGTAAACTATTTATTATAGGTCGAAAATATGCGAGGTTTTTCACTCACATGTTCGATTTTTGTTCCTATGTGATTATATATATGGGATATAAAAGCTAAGGCACCAATATCGAAAAAAAAAATTAATGCAGTCATGACAGATTACTAATTTATAACGTACTCAATTCGAGATTTTATAGGAAACATAGCCTATAAATTGATAGGAAACATCATTTTGGTAGGGATAGACACATAAAATCTAACACATAATTCAGTGCATTTTAAATTAGTAATGCTGGGTGACTGCATTCAAAATATTATTTTTATTTTTTGTATATTGCTGCCTTTGCTTTTACGAATATACCCCACATATGTATTACTGGAATGCGTTAAATTGTGACACGAAACTTGAACATTCTAATGATGTTTATAAACTATCGGGCCATTAGCCTATTGAGCTCTGTTGGCAAACTGTATGCGAGAATTTTGATAGAAAGAGTGAGGTTGACAACGAAAGAAAAAGTGTGGGATGTACAAGGAGCCTTCATGAGTGGAAGAGGATGCATGGACCAGATTTTCTCACTGCGCCAGATGACCGAAAAGTTTTTGGCAAAGAACCAAAAACTTTTTTGTGCCTTTGTGGATCTCCAAAAAGCGTATGACAGAGTGATAAGACGAAAGTTATGGAAGGTTTTGTCTGAATATGGGGTGAAGAGTAAACTCATACAGGCAATTGCATCCCTGTACGAAGGAAGTAGTGCTTGCGTGAGAATTAATGGGACATTCACATCATGGTTTGATATTACAAAAGGTGTCAAACAGGGATGCGTAATGTCACCATGGCTTTTCAACCTGTATATGGATAATTGTATGAAAGAACTGAAGGATCTAGAAGTTGGAGCGAAAATGGACGGACTCACCATATCCTGTCTGCTATACGCAGACGATGCAGTATTAGTGGCTAACAGTGAAGCTGATCTGCAGTGCTTGGTATCCAGGATGTCCGATGTATGCATGCAGAGTGAACTTTTGATGAATGTCAGCAAATCGAAAGTGATGGTATTCGAGAGAGACGAAAGAGTGACTAAGTGTGATGTAATTATAAACAACGAATGCTTAGAACAAGTGAACGAGTTTGTGTATTTGGGAAGTATGTTTAGTAGAGACGGCAAGGCTGAGAATGATATCGAAAGGAGAGTAACTGCGGGAAACAAAGTTAATGGTGCACTAAATGCAATTATGGCCAATAAGAATCTGTCAAAAGAAGCAAGACTAGCGGTACATAATGGCGTTCTAGTGCCAACCCTTATGTATGGAAGTGAAGCCTGGAATTGGCAAAAGAGGAATGAAAGTAGACTGAATGCGGTTGAAATGCGGTCACTAAGACGCTTGTGTGGAAAATCTTTGGTCGATAGAGTGAGGAATGAACAAATTAGAAGTGAATGCAATGCTGGCTGTAGTGTGGTAGATAGAATAAAGAAAGGAGTGCTGAGATGGTTTGGTCATGTGGAACGTATGAACGAGGAAAGGATGGTTAAGAAAATATATGAGGCGAATGTTGAAGGCAACAGTAATAGAGGGCGTCCGCGAAAGACCTGGCACGATCAGGTACTACAAGTATTTGAGGATGGCCCTGTTAAAAGCCGCAACAATCGTAGAACGTGTATGAGAAGATGTATGAATGTGGCCGAAGCAAAAGTGGTGTGCCAGGATAGAAGAGTGTGGCGTTCAATCCTCTCTGCCTACCCCTGCAGGGAAACGGCGTGATGGTTAGTTAGTTAGTTTAGTTAGTACATCTCGCTACTTTATATTCTATTTATTTATGGTTTTTGTGTTTAATTTGTAGAACTCCATATTTATTTTTAGCGAAATTTAAAATAAATTAAATTTTAATAAATATTATTATTAAGTTCTACGGGTTAAGTATTTTTATGTGTTACAGCTGTTTCGGCTTGTAAGGCCATTATCAAACAGTCAGAAACAGCTGTAACACATAAAAATACTTAACCCGTAGAACTTAATAATAATATTTATTAAAATTTAATTTATTTTAAATTTCGCTAAAAATATATTCTATTTCGCCATTTTATTGATGTTTCTTGATAATGGCAGGGTGCGCACTACTTGATGCGTTTTTAGCGCAATCATAAAATAGAAAATAGATATTGGCGATTTCCCCCGACGTAACCAATAACCATTTAAAGATTTACTAATGAAACTTGAATAAACTAAGATCTCTAAGGATATGATGCGTATTGTTGATTTACAGGAAGCTAAAACTGACTATGAAAGTTATTGAGGAAGCACTTCTTGCACCGTAATTGGTTTACGGCACTATTAGAGGAAAATGATCCAGACTTTGTGCGAGTATAGGTCTTTTCATATAAGTTTGCAATTGAGTTAGTGTGGGTACAGTGTGTAATACGCGCATTGTTTCGTTTTGTTAAGTTTACGAATACGAGAACCCACACTAACTCAGTTGCAAGCTTATATGAAAAGACCTATAAGTACCGTTAAACGGCAATGCGACACATTACTTGAAAGTTATGTGTGAACTTTACTAAATAATATAAAACGCCAAAGAAGATACAAACTTTAGACTCTTTTTTTTCAAACGGGATGGACCAAACGAGAGGTTTTTTCAAACGAGATACCATAAATTATAAATATATTTCTGACATACAGTATTGTGCGAATTAATGGATTAAAACATCTTAAAATCGTAAAAAAGTTTATCAATATTTAGAGTTACAGGTGACATGCAGTCATGTAATATTTTTTGATTAATAGTATTATGTTCTCCTTTTGCTTTTATAACAGACTGAACACTGTAATAATCCATCTGCATGATTTTGTAAATAAACTCTTCTTGGATAGTGTTTTTGCCATCTTATTCCGTAAAATTACAACCCATAACACTTCTCTTAATCTTCCACTAAATAAAAACAATTCAAAAGAAAAGTAGCTTGTTGGTGTAGCGATTAAGACTCATGCCTAGGATCTTGGGGTGGGTGGTTCGAGCCCCATTCCAGAAGACCAGCAAGTTCGTCCTATATTCATAACACAAACATTTAGCATCAAAAAATAGTGAGAATATTGATGTGACACGTATTCCATGTTCGCATCTCTATTTTTTTAAGAAAAGAGATTTTTTTTCAAATTAGAGCCACTTGGCATCGCCAGCAGGTTTTTGGCAGTGAACGTGTCGTACGTCTATCACGTCGTGTTACCGCCCGAACGGTACTTTACGTATTTAAACAATATTCGTTGGCATCAATCGCTTGAGTTAGATTGCACCGTGGTAGACCACATTAATTCATTATAATATTATAAATTAAGCTTCCAATATTGAAAAATACGTCATCATTGAATAGCTGTTGTCGTGGACTAGTGAAGGATTTGCTAATATACATAAATAATGTGTAACCCTATATTTAATACACATATTAGCGATAATATTGGGGCGGAAGAAATCGACCAATAATTAACTGTAACCCGTCAATTGGTTCCTAAAGAATAAGTATTTATTTATTTATAAAAAAAAAGAAAAAGAAGAAAACAAAAAGTTTTTATACTATAAAGAAGTTATGGACGTTAAATTATTATAATTGGGATTTAATTTTGAAAAATAAAGTAATGTCGAACATATAAAACTGATTAGGTATTTTATTTTAAGATACCAGCACCATATTCATACATACGTTTGTTTAGTACTTCACGACGATGCTATTTCAATACTTATATCTCAAACAATGGGTATTATTTCAAGCGTGAAATGTACCGACAAGATTTACCTCACCCACAAATAACAACGCAAACATACAGGTGAGCGTTGTGAGTGCACATACGACATAATATATCATGAACATACTGAGAAAAGCGACCACGTCAAAAGATGTTTGTTGGCAAATTAAGACATTTTTGGATAGATACAAACTCATTGTTTCCATATTGTAAAAATATATTTGAAATGTAGATAAACTTTTGTCCTAAATAAATTCTTTGTGTTGCTTTTCGACAATAATGTGACTTATTCAATTTTCATTTTGTGGAATATTTTGGAAATAAAGAAAATTTCTTTATTTTTTCTACTAAAATGTAATATCTAGTATAGTCATAAGAGCTGAAAATCGCAAAAGTTTGACTTGCTCAACTTTCCCAGCATGCTCTTGATACACTTGTTCACTGTTTGTATTATACTGATTTTATGTGAAATGTGATTCTTTTAAAGTATGTTTGCATTATGCTTAAATTGGTAACGAAATTTGGAATATTCTTCGAATCCACTTTATAGGCAAATTGGTAAATTTTCTATAAATATATAAGTAAAATTCCGCTCCAGCTAGTTGCGAATTGGAGCGATTTTTATTTTATTTTAACATTCATCAAAATTACATTCACATTTATATTCTGGACTGGCCTGATCTGTATCGAAAACGTCCTCAGGTGACTAAAGATGTCGAGCCTGCAGAAGCAACGAAAATAGTCGTGTGTGTGATTAACTCCCGGCGCATGTTCGAAACGTGTCGCGCTGCAAAATATTTTGTCACTTCCGCACTGAGTACATAATACTATAAGTGTGACTAATTCAATAACTACCGAGTAACGATTATTAATCAACTGTTGCAGGCGGTAAAGCAAACAATTCGAAGCTCGCGCATAAATATGTGTGCATAAGGCGTCTGATACACATGCTTATTTAGTGGCACGTGAGCATGCGCAGTATCGACCTTCTCTAGGCCTTGCTTATTAGTGGCATGTGTGTACGCACATTGCTAGAAATGAGCATGCCACCTAGTGGCATGCTCAAAAGTCAACCGCCGGTTGATTTATAAGCATGCCACTGTCATTCACTATAGAGAAGGGGTATCTTTGGAGCATGTGTGAACAGACTTGCTTATTATGAGCATGCTTATGTCATTCGCGGGCTTCGCGGCTAGTATTATCGATGCGATCTTCTCAGTCCGCGACAGATTAAACAAATATGGCGCGTTGGGGAGATGATAAAACATTACTTTTCGTGACTTATTATAGGAATCACGAATGTCTGTGGAATACTCGGTCACCGTTGTGTAAAAATAATATAGTGAGAAATAATGTTTTCGAAACTTTATTAATAGGCAAACTAAAATCAAAAATGTGCGGATGGAAACTCGGGAACTTTTTTGATTTATTCATTTCACATGAATTTTCTATTGCAGTTGCAGTATGCTTGTTAGTGGCATGCTCATTAGCATGCCACTAAAGAAGCATGTGTATCTGTACCTTAAAAGAAAATGAACAACTATGTAGGTATATAAAATCTAAAATAACCAGACCAATCGGAAATGGAACGCACTCAGCATTAATTTTTAAGCTTGTTCAGAGGTTCGTTAACTTGTTTTCACCGTTGAGTCGGATTAAAACCAACATTTTTATGTAAGTAAGTCATAAAAAGTAGCGAATTAGTGTCATATGGACAGCGTTGGGGAGACCAGGTACAAAAGTAACACGGTTGTAATGTCGTAAAAAATAGAAATGAATTCATTATGATCTGCGTTGCAATGCAATGTAAAGATCCCAATTGCATTCTGGTGTCAATAGCGAAATATCCGCAGTAATGTGTTAAGTCTTAGGTATGTTAACAGTGTAAAGTCTGTGCAACTTATATTCCCTCAAGTCTTACACAATATATTTCACGTATTTAGTTATTCTCTTATGATTTTATGATTATTTTTATTTTCAGTAATACGAATTAAATAGTATATTTTCCGAGGTTTGATCAAAAGATTATACGACGAATTTTAATTTTTATCGACAAATCTTTATTCGTTCATCAACATTATTTTTATCCCCTTTAAAGTAGTCTCATATATCAAAATACACAATACAATTGTGCTAGCGCTTCTTCTAATTTTCGAAGCACTTCTGCAAAATGGCGTTTAGCTCCTTCAGCGATTCTGCCTTTACCTTCCCAATTTGGCAAGATGTGGTCCTTTCATGTTTTTTCATTTTCGGGAATAGGAAGAAGTCGCAGGGAGCCATGTCCGGCGAAAACAGAGACTGAGGCAATATAACGAAGTTGTTTTTGGCCATAAATGTTGAAAATTGTTTTCCGTAAATAAAAAATCACTGAGCGCACAAAAACGCGTGTAACCTTTACGACAGCCAACAATAAAGTAGAAATCTAATATCTTTTTATTATAATATAATATAAAATCTAACAAGGTAAAGAAAGATACGTCAAGGACAAGAATACCAATACAAAAAATGGGAAAATTGGACTTACACAGCTAGCGAAATTAAAAAAAAATTGTGTATTTTTTTTTATCAAATCTCATTTTCAAATATTATAATTTTCGTTATTTTTACAAATTCTCTGGGAAGTATAAAGGAATTGATAGATTTAACTTTAATATCACTACGATATGAAACAAAATTTCCAAAATACGAAAACTAAAATTTGTTACTTTCGTCCCTGGTCTCCCCTACAAATATTTTAAGAAAATTTTGGCACGGGTCTGAATTATATTTTCTGAAAAGTGTGGAATAATTTACGCACTGTTCCAAGCCAAGGGATGAAAATTGATCACGCATG
>JADDOH010003290.1:0-26736 GCA_016648135.1 Agrypnia vestita | reverse complement strand
CGATTTATTATTTAGTAATTAATTAATTACTTGAATTAGTAATTAATTAATTATTGGAAATTAATTAGCGATTTATTAATTAATAATTAATTAATTATCAAACCGACAAAGTCACGTAACAAGAATTGAAATTAACACTAGTTCTGATTTCACACAATTTCTTAATTTATCACTCGTCTACAAACTCGTTATTATCGCTGGGTAACACTTTCGAGAATTTTTTGTTCAGATATTACACAAGAGTAGGCATTCCACTTAAGTATCTGTCGCTTGGTTTACAATTCACGATGATAACTCGATGGTGCCACGGTTTTTTGCTAGTATCGCGTCGGTAGAAACGTCAAATTAACATTGACGCGCCGTGACCTGGGCACGTTATTTATTTATTTATTTGTTTACGCCCATTAGGCTTTTACATAAAGAATATAAAATAAATTTCAAAAAGCACATACATTAAACAATATCTGTATAGCACCAAAACATGAGTATAAAAGTTAAAAATATAAAGTAAAGAGCGGCAATGTGTATAGGCTTTTACCTAAAAAATATAACATAAAATTAAAAAGAACATACATTAAACAATAAAAGTTATAAGTAGCAAAATATGAAGTATCAGGAATAGCATCAAAACATGAGTAGAAAAGTTAAAAATATAAGGTAAAGAGCAGCAATGTATATAGGCTTTTACCTAAAAAATATTTATATACAATCGCGTTAGATTTTTGAATCCTCGAGATTTCTTCACTTTTTTCCTTTCTAGCGACCAGAAGAAGGTTTCCTCGCCTCTAGACCCTGTCCGACGTCTCCCGAGTTTTGTAGATAATACGAGAGCGTGGTAGAAAGTTTGATATTATTGTTCCATAGTGACGTACTACGAGGAATTCCAATCGTCCGACTTCTATCATCACGTTATTATATATTAGTTGTTTATAAAATTAGGGCAAAAAATATCGTGATATTAATCATGTTCACCAAACCTGGGCAATCCATAATCCTCTTTATTAATAATAATAATAATACAATAATAATAAAAGGTCTTTATATCAGCTTGTTGAGAATAGATTCTCACCTCACCATATAGATATATATATTCATATAAGTAAAAATAGAAACCAACAACAGATATACAAGTAGAATAAGAAATAAAAACATGTTGAAATTAAAAATAGAAAGTAGAAAATAATAATAAAAATAGATAAATACATAAAAAATAATGGAGAACCGTCACGGTTGCATAATTAGTGTCCCTCTTTTATGCATTGGGGAGTCAAGCCACATTGCAGCTGTTTGTGGCTTGACTCCCCATAAAATTAGAATATTCTAAATTTTTCTACGCTACCATTGCCATAGACCCGATAAATTAAGTGATTTCATTAAATAATTGTAGTCAAGATTATCAAATAGAATATGTAACTTATAATTTTTGAATCTAAGACAATTATAGTGTGTTTTTTCAACTTTTTAGAAATTATCGTTATACTCCTAAAGCTTACTTAAAGGCCACTAAAGGCTTGCGTTGTGACATAAAGCAGTGTTAAAATTGTGCATACAGTGCGTGGAGGCACTAAAATCGATTTGTACTAAAAATAAAAGGCAGTGTGTATAAATAGAGTGACATTTATGTCATCAGCGCCCCAGACTACGCGGCTCAAATTAGCATCCCAATTTTAAAGCAGTGAACTCGTACTACTGAGTTCACAACCTCATTAGTCTGATTTAGGCCGGGCACATTTTCACCACCCTATTGCGGCTGCAGGCCCAGCTGCTTGAAATAGATATCCTTTACTTATTCATAAACAAGTCTAGGACCCTGAACACTAATAAGCAGGCGCGTGCGGTGAGTATATCGAAGCGTGACTTTAACGTGTTTTACATATTTTTATTTTGCTTGAGTACAAATAAAAGTTTTGTGTGCTACCTCTTCAAAAAACAAGACTGAGAATAATTTATAACGAATAAATAAAAGATAGATATAATAGTAAATTATGTTAAAGTTTGTTTTATATCCTTTTTTAGTTTATATTTGAGTGATTTTGGATATGTAATTTTTTTTAATTTTGCAAGTAGTTTTTTAAGAGGTTACACCACCCCAGGAGGGTAAAATTTTGGTAGAAATTGGGTAATTTTTTACAAAAAGTTGATTAATAGTTATTATTATTCTTATTGATTTATTTGTGGATATTTCATTTCTAAAGAAGAACATGATGTTCTTTTCTGTTTTGAATAAACGTGCAGTAGGGAAAGTTGCACGGAGGAAGAGCTCCACGCAAATGACGAAGTCATTTTTAAAAAAAAAATTTTTCATAAAATAAATCTTGAATAAGTATCAAAAAAATAAAAACTTTTATTACTGTTTATAAGAGGATGTTGAGAAGTTTTATAAGATCCTCTCACCCAATAATTCGATATGTTAATTTGATTGCACTAATGAGAAGTATTCAGTATTCTTTTTAATATAGGTATTCCGGAAAAATAATTAAATTTAAATATTTATCTGAAACACAACTTTATATATTAATATCTGCATAATTTATATATATAATATTTTATTTAATTTTTATTCAAATATATTCTTACGTTAAATCATGCTTAATATATAAAGTCTTATATATGTGTCATATGTAAAATCGGCCGTATTCTAAAAAAAGCAATATTTGCTATTTCGGTATCTTGACAGTTATTGTATAACTAACATTGTAACGCCGTCAATTTTGACCGGGATATATATTTATTTTTTCGCCAATTAACAATGACATCCCTTATCCTGCATTACTGCCGCGTCTTCTCATCTTTAACGACTTTGCATTTTTGAATTGAGTGCCTTCCACCCCTAAGCCATTGAAATTATCTGACACATGACTTTATATATTGATATCTGTGTTAGGAATATTACAAGATATATCTTTTATTTCGATTTTTTCAAATATATCTCACGTAAAATGAGTATTAAAAAGTTGTTTGTTTGTGAAATACAACAAGAAATGTTGTATTACACAAACAAGAACAAAAAAAAAGAAATGAAACAAGAAGAAAATCTTCAGTAAAATGAGCATTAAAAAGTTGTTTGTGAAATACAACAAGAAAACCATGAAGCAACGCCAATGGAACTTTTACAGGAGATGAGGTTAAACGTATGTTTTTGGCTGCATATTAGATTTCATTACTTATGTCATGTATAACCGTAACAGTGTGTTTAAAACTATAATTTCAGGTTATGATTAAACAAAATTCAAAGATAAGTAAAATTGTTACATAATGTGCAAACCACTTCATTCGTAGTACATAATTATTATTCTTTTCATTCATGTACTATTTAACTTCTCCATTCCGTCGCGGGTAAGAGTAATAAAATGAATAATTTTGAAAGATTGGAAATAAAAAAAAATTAAACTCGAGTATAAATTTACTTAACCTTCATTAACTCTTTTTCTCTTCTGTCAATATTCCCGTTACAACCACAACAAATTTTACTAGTAACTTTGACTAATTTTTTCAGTACCTAAGCATTATTTATTTTTAACTTAATTATTTAAATTTGAAAAGAATCAGTTTGATACTTCACCTGAAAATGAGAAATTCTGATTTTGTCGAAACTAGTAGTGAAAACATAAAATAATTGTTTAAAAACTTAAGTAGAAATAACATAGTAAATAATGTAAATATAAATAAATATTTTTAATAAATATAATATAAATAATAAGTAAATATAAATAATCTACCGTTATGATTCTCTACAATGTCAACGCCGAATCCATCAATAATATTGGTAGATACACTAATTTACAATGTGCTCGTACAAAATTAAATTAGGGATTGTGTACCGCATTGATAGATAGAAGATCCCTCAAAAGAAAAAAATTACAAAACAAAATTACGTAAAATATATATCACAAAAAATACAAAATAAGTATACAGGGTCTCGTGGCTAGAAGCAAAATCTTTGGAGTCTTCATCATTCAATTTCGAATTGAAAATATGAAATACAGATACAGATGAAATGTCAATAATTAAGGCTGAACATTCACTGCAAATTCATATTTCTTTTTTTTTTAAGTGTGGGTTTTTATTATTCATTTATATCGGCGTGTATATGCTGGACTACATTTTTTAGGACGATAACTAAGATAATATTTTTGTTCTTACATAAAAATAATAAACTGAACATTGAATTTGAACACAATATGTTGTAAATTTTTAAAATTGCTATAAATTTTTACGAGTTTTAATGATTTTAAAACGATTTTTTAATATAAAAAGATGATTCTATACAATATATTCTATTTAATCTAGAATTTTTAGGCTTCAATCGTGAATTAAAAGTATTTTTTTAATTAAAAGCACAATAATTGCTATTTAAAAATAAAAATTGGAATGTATGAAATATTACAATAAATAACGCAGTTTTAAAATCACACTAAGTCAATCCGTAACTGAAAATTACACTAATGCGTGTTAGATATCTAAGGGATGAGTTCTGTTTTCAACATCTATACAGTAAATAATTTAAGCGGTGCAATTATGTCTTTTCTGTAAGCACCTTATTTTAATTTACACCGAAAGAAATCTTGTGAAATCAGCGTTTTTGTGGGGTAGGTAATAGATCTGCAGGTGGGTGGGCGGGTGGGAACTCGGTACAGTTAGGGGGAGGCCTTTGAAACCGGGCAGATTAACCTTTGAAGCAGCCGGTACTAAAATATATATTTGTTTTAGTTTATGGACCATTTGCCGGCGGCCATCAAATCTTACTTGTTGATTGCGCGGAGGGGGTAAGGATCGGGAAAGCGGTCTAACCTTTACGGCACCACAGTGTCACAGCCGTATACCAGTTGGTGCGATTTATATTTTGAAAATTAAATTATGACTTCGTAATGTGTGTTGACACCAAATTGTGATGTAGTAAAATAATGATAAAAAAACTAACCCTTTAAAACTAAGTTTTTATTATACTCCCTTTCTCATTGAATCAGGTTTTGTGCCTATTGGATGCGTTGGGGTCATTACTCATTTGTATTGATTCCAATTTGAAAAAACCATTACAAATTAGAAAAATCCAAAATTATACTATAATTATTAAAAAATTTTAAACGAAAATTTTTAAAATCATTTTTATCATCGCCAAGAGTCTGCCTGCAACGTTTCAGCTCGATTGGATTACTGTAAAATGGTTAAAAATCGATCCAAAGTTTTTCCGGCAGACAACAAACCGCAGACGCTACGAGTTAAAAGAAAGGGAGTAAAAAGTAACCCATAAAAACCAAACTTTTATTATACTCCCTTTCTTTGTAAAATATAACAACAATTAAAGACGAATTAAAACATATGACATAACACTAAACTTACAGTAATTTAATATATTTCTAAAATATCAGATGTTTTGAGCTTTGATAAGACACTTCCTGCTTTGAAGATTAAATTCTAAAAACATTTGTCAGTCAATTTAGATTTTCGACATTCGTAGTGAAGTACCTATTTTGTATAATTCAAATTTAGAAAATATTCCGCAACGGTATCGGGCCGCCGTTGCTAATCAAACATTTCTAATGATTCCAATTTGAAAAAACCAATAAAATTTCTAAAAATCCGAAATTATGCTATAATTATTATTTTTTGTAACGAAAATTTGATAAATTTTTTTGATCATCGCCACGAGTCTGCTTGCAAAGTTTTAGCTCGATTAGATTACGGGAAAAGGGTTAAAAATTGATCCAAAGTTTTTTCGACGGCAAGCAAGCAGACGCCACGAGTTAAAAGAAAGGAAGTAAATATAAGCCCATGACTGTCATGTTGCGCTGTACATGTACCTTGTGAACAATTTTCGAATAATGTTATAATTTATTATCATTAAGTTGGGTGGTAAACATAAACTATGTTGTCTCTACGTAAGTTTAATTGTAAATTAACAATAATTGTAAACAACGATAAGTTATTCACAGATTGTGAATAACTAAACGTTTGTTTACGTTTAAGAGCTTTCTGATTGGTTGAATTCATAAATTCTAAACCCGTCAAAATAAAAACGACAAAATTGACGGTGTTATATTGTTAAACAATAACTGTCAAGATCCCGAAATAGCAATGTTTACTGTTTTCAGAATACGGTCGGACAACATCTTTTACCTTGTAAAACTTTATTTTTAATTTTTATCACTATGTTTTAATATTTTTTACAATTGTAGCACCTGGAGATTCGGGAACGGTATATCGCTCAGATATACTGAGAAAAGTTATAGCATATAATACCTGTATAATACTTGTATAATATACATATACATTTAGAATTCAATGTTTATTCAATGTTACAAAGTGTTTTTTTATAGTGTTTACAAAATTAAATTAAGCTTTTTTCATTGTTGCTGAGAGTCTTGGCAGCAAGTAAACACTACAATTGATTTGATGCCCTGCCTGCTACACTAGTAGTTTTCTGTATTATAGCAGACAGTGCTCTTCCAGTAGTATAATGTTCAAGAATATTTAGTATTTATATATCATTTGTGAATCAATATTATTGCCAATTAAAATTGAGTAATTATAATAATAATAATTATTAGCATATATAGCAAGAGAGTGAGTATATGAGTCCTGTAACGCGTACACAGCCCGCATACATACGAAAATGGGGAGGGGAAAACTGAATAATGTCAAGGCTAGACCCTCCCTGCAAGACGTAGTGCAGTGTCTAGTAGAATGGACCACAAATGGGATCTAAAGGAGTGCATTGCGTGGTGCTTTTCTGGATGCTTAAGGGTCAGCTGTATCAACATGGATTATATTATTGATAGACTTGGCATTAACATTGTACATAGTATTCATGATGCTCATTAAATTAAAGATACCTCTATATTTTTTAAGTGAATTACCAGCTGAGAAATCTAAAGTGAGTCTATATTTTCACTTAAATTTTAGTGAAATTATATTCAAGGTCATTCTTATCATATCCAAGCCAATTTTCACCAATAGAAATTAATTCAAACTAGTGAAAAATATTTTAACTGATATCTTTCTTGTGAAATTATATTGGTTTCAGAATTGTCATTAATTATAACTAAATTTGAAAGATCGTCTAGATGTCTATTTCCGGATTAAGATTGACCTCTTTGAATTACAATTTAAGATTTAAGTTATTGCGTGAAAAATATTCTAACTGCATTATTCATTTCTTCTGTGCATATCAACATTATATACCGGATATTATTAACCTAACCTTACCTAACCTAAGCTTTGAGAAATGCATTCATGGACAAAATATAGTTTCACCGCTACTGCGAAATGAATTGATTGTCATGTTTTCACTGCCCGACCGGGTAAAATATATTTCTACTAGTGAAAATATAGACTCACTGGAAATATAAATTCACTGTTACATATATTAGTATCAATGCGATGCGATCATAAATAAAACAGGCACATGATATAAATTACACATGACAGTAATTAGACGTGTACAGGTGTACAGTACAAATAGTGAACAAGTAAAAAAAAAAATTGGTAACGAATATTGATACAGAAGAACATGAAAATCGCAGATTTTAGGACGAGTATTGCGGTTGTTTTTTTTCATAAAAGAATTATCATAATTAAAGAAATGATTGTATGTGTTCTATAGGTTCAGATTTTTATCCGGAAAATGGATGTTGTGGAGGAGTTATTTTTTAAATGATGATGGGGCATCTGAAAATTTTTTATCATTAATATTAGTGTTATAACAATATATATAATTTGTATAATAATACATAGAATGAAAATAGGGTGGCTCAGGTGGTTAGGGCATGTTGAGCGAATGAATGAGGAAAGAATGGTAAGAAAGATATATGATGCAAGTGTTGACGGCGCCAGAAAGAGAGGGCCACCACGGAAGACGTGGCATGACCACTTAACTAGATACTGGAAGATGGTCCTGTTAGAAGCCTGAACAACCGTCGAGCTTGCATGCGAAAATGTATGAATGTAGATGAAACGAAAGTTGTATGTCAGGACAGAAGAGTATGGCGCTCTATCCTCTCTGCCTACACCCACGGGGAAACGGCGTGATGGTAAGTTAGTTAGTTATAATATGTACAATACATTCTTGTGATGGGAGAAATATCATCAACATTATTAGTATGCTGACTTATTCTAAAAAACTCCTGGTTTCGTATATGAAGTTTAACATGCAAACATGGAAAAGAAAGAGAATTAATCTTAGGTTAATCAAATGTTCTGTGTGGTACTGCAAGATCAACTATTTTACATCCCTGGTTTGTGCATTTTATAAAAGCAATAGATCATCGTAGCTATGAAGATGTGTAGGCCGGCTATGTAGGACAAAATACGTACTTACTTTTTCTGCACTCTTTCGATAAGGTGTTCAAATAACTGATGAATATTCCAAGGAACTTTGTATTTATGGTATATAGTGAATTTTAAGATTTTGAGTATTTTTATTTTTGATAACTATATATTTTACTCATCGGGCACAAAAAGCACACAAAACCGACTTTTGTAGTAATACGATACGAAAAATTCATCAGATAAAATATTCCAAAAACTTATTTATACACCTGTTCGATTTAGCTTAAGTCGGACCAAAAAACCTGCGAAAGACAATTCTTTGTCTAATGTTTATTTTTTCCCCAATTAACAACATCATCCCTTATCCTCCACCCCTGCCCAGTATTCTCATCTGTAACGACTGTTTGCATTCTTGAATTAAGTGCCTTCCACCCTTAAGCTATTGAAGGTAAAAACAGCACTTAAAATTTTCGGGGATGTATTACAGCGGGTGCCGTAAAAAATGTTTCAATAAAACCTTTGGGAAAATGGAATGAAATTTGATATTTTGTTGTTTGTCTTTTGTTTTTCTTTATTTATCGCCAGATGAACATTTGGCAGCAATAAAACTCTTGACTTGATATTGACATAACTTCATAGATTGATTATATTAATGCCAACTTCCGTTGTTTCGGAAAATAATACTTGGGTAAGTTGCAAAACATCTAATACGTCGGTTTCCCACTGGCGTGTATGAAATGCAAAAGTGATTAGTGGCGAATTTTTCACATTTTAAATATATAAAAATAAACATTATGAAATTATCAAAATCTTATTGAAATTGTGGAAATATAATATGGTACCTAACGCAAAGAACAGCATTGATTCCAAAAAACTGAATTATTGTGGTCAAAAAACGGAGCGAGCGCCGTAAGACTAGCGCGTATATCACAGCGATAGTAAATAGAGGAAGTACCTGCCGGCGGGCGAGAAGTTTTTCTATGTGTGAATATTGAATGGAATTTTCTATAAAATGATCGTAGCAATAAAAACAGCGTGAATTAAGAAACAGCATAATAATAACAATTGAGTCGAATGTTCTAGACACATTACACATCTAGAAGAGCGTTCCGATTCAATTCGTGTTTAGTAACTTTTTGCGTAGTAAATATAAGTTTAAATTGTTTAATTGTTTTCACTTGCCTCCCACTGTATGTACTGTCTTCAAGAAACACTTATGGGTTCAACACAAAATAGAAATTAACATACCTTATTTTTAATGAAACCATAATTTGGTTATGTATTCGACGAAATTTCAAATGAATAGTAAACTAAATATTAGGTCCTTACATATGAAATTGACGTTTTGCCGTACTGGCAAATTTGATCTCAAATATCTTCTCTTTGGTTAGGAATTCCAAATCCAAATTTATACAGTTATTTACTCATGTATTTGTGTTTTGAAAATTATAATTCATTTGTTTTTTCCTCAATTGTTTTTTTCTTTGCGTCACTCAGTTTACAAAATGAAAAACTTGAAATATCGCGTTATTTACGAGTACGAGTTCCACCGTGGCACCAGTGCTGCAGAAACGGCTCGAAGGATTAATGATGTGTATGGCGACGGTGCCGCAAAAGAAAACACAGTGCGTTTTTGGTTCCAACGTTTTCGTTCTGGAAATTTCGACCTGCAGAACAAGCCCCGTGGACGGCCGGAGACCAAAGTTGATAATGAAGAATTGAAGGCTATTGTGGAAGCGGATCCATCGCAAACCACATCCGGGTTAGCTGCAGGCTGCGGTGTTAGTGATAAAACTGTTTTAATCCACTTGAAGCAAATTGGTAAGGTGAAAAAGCTTGAAAGTTGGGTACCTCACGAATTGAGTGAAGCAAATCAACAAACGCGCGTTGACTGCTGCGTTGCATTACTCAACCGGCACAATAATGAAGGGATTTTAAATCGAATCATTACCTGTGATGAAAAATGGATCCTGTACGATAATCGGAAGCGCTCATCGCAATGGCTGAACCTTGCCGAACCAGCCAAACCATGTCCCAAGCGAAAATTGACTCCAAAAAAGTTACTTGTGAGCGTTTGGTGGACTAGTGCTGGTGTCGTTCACTACAGCTTTCTTAAATCTGGCCAGACGATTACGGCAGATGTCTATTGTCAGCAACTGCAAACATGATGGAAAAGCTAGCTGCTAAACAACCGAGGCTGGTTAATCGCTCTAGACCACTGCTGCTTCATGATAACGCTAGACCACACACTGCACAACAGACGGCTACCAAATTAGAGGAGCTTCAATTGGAATGTCTAAGACATCCACCGTACTCTCCGGACCTTGCCCCAACAGATTACCATTTTTACGAAATTTGGATAACTTCTTGCAAAGGAAAAAATTCAACTCCGATGGGGCAGTCCAAACCGCCTTCAAAGATTTTATTGATTCCCGTCCGAATGGTTTTTTTAGTAAAGGGATCGATGAACTACCTATGAGATGGCAAAAGTGCATAGATAGCAATGGTACATACTTTGATTAAATAAATATATTATAATAAAAAAAATCGGCTTTATGTTCCTCCCACACTAAACGCCAATTTCATATGTAAGGACCTAATATATTGTACATTAATGAAATTATCTCAAAAGTATTGTGATTATTCAAACATCCCATAAAATGTTTTAACACTGGACGATTGAGCAGCAACAATAACTGATTTGCAGAGAAATGTTGTTAGATGCACATTGAAACAATTTTTGTCCATGGTAATATCTGTTTTATAATCCTGAATCGAATAAAAAAATAATAAATAACTGATTTATTAACAAAAAATCTTTTAAAGTTGAAAAACTGAAAATAATTACTTGAAAATGAAATAACTGAAAACAATCCATTGACAGATATGTTTAAATAATCCTATTAAATGTGAAAACTATCCGAATATAAACAAAAATAATCCAAACGGAAGCTTACATAACTTTTTAGTATTGAATGTGTGTTCACTTTCACTTTTTTAAATATGCAAATATGTACATATTCCCTGTAAGGTTGTGTCAATAGTGAGATAAAATCGACCACAAAGGTGAACGCAGTAAATAATTTCAATTTTTCAGTAAATGTGTTTTTAATTCGATTCGTTACTAACCAACGTATTGTTATGAAATGGCAAGAGGAAGGAATTGTGCACTGTCTGAATCCTTTGTAATATGTCACAATATTATGGAAGGATCGAGAACAGCCTATAGTAATTTAGGGTTTTCTACAACCTTCTCCTAAACCCTAGAAAGGAAAATAATCTTCTCGAGGGTTCTGAACCAACATATTCGCATATAAATAGCGCGTCTATGCTGCGAGGGTTTTTTTGTTGATATTTTGTTCGGTGCGAAGTGAGTCACGGACGACGTCCGGTGTAATCAGTTGTGGAATTTCGGGGCGAATATTAGATATCGAGGGAAATAATCGAAAGAGTTCTTACCGATTGTGGCGAAATAATTAAGTGCGACTTCTATATGCGAGAATCTGATGGAATGTTCTAAGTGTTACCCAATGATAATAAAGAGTTCAGAGTCGAGTGATAAACTGCAAAACACTGTGATTTCAAGAATAGTGTTTTAATTGAATTGTTAAGTGACTTGTCAATTTAATAAAATAACTAATCATTAATTAATAAATCGCTAATAAATTTCCAGTGTTTTCATTTTGTTAAATTTGTTACCAAGAATATCATATTTTTATCATGTTGTAAATCTATCTTCATCCTTATGTGTACTACTTGTCATAAGTGTTTGAACAGACTTGTTTCTTATAATCGTGCAGAAATTTATTTATTTATTTATGGGAAACTAACAGTACATATAAAGTGATTATACATGATTATTGAACAGTATAGAGACCATCTTACAAGTTTCCACAGAATAAACATGTTGTGTATTAACATAAAGCAACAATAACTTGAGTTTTATAATAAAAAACTAAAAAAGTGAAAGTTTTAAGTTATGGACAAACTATGAGAGTCAAAGAATTAGAGGTAAAAGGGGAATAAGGAACGGATAGGAAAGGACAAATCTACTTAGTAAAAAGGACAAGAGATAAGAATAAAAAGAAGTGCAAAAGATATGTGTATAGCATAAAGATATCTGATCAATACATCTGCATATATATATATATATATATATATATATATACGAGGTCTGGGCAAAAGAAAAAATGTTAATTAAAGAAAGCTACAAGATAAAAAATTACATATACGAAGTCTGTTCAAAAGAAAGAAGATGGATTAAAGAAGAGGAAAAAAAAGGTTTATGACTGAGGTGAATATCCAAAAGTTTTAAATTCATAGATCGATGAATTGAAAAAATCCATGTCGCTTAAATCCAAACACCTTAATTAATTCTTAAAATTATAAAGCATCTCTATCTAATACTTTTAATATAAATACAAGTTATTGATTGATAGTGCCTTCATAAGGCGAAACGCGTCTGAGAAAATTAAAACGGTAGAATTTAAAAAAACAATTGTTTTTATTTTCACATGTATGATTATGGAGTTCTACAATTTTACCTCTGAAATAATAAATATATAATGACTTTACCGTTCCGGCGATACGGATGTTTCTGGTCTCGAGGCCCTGGTGGTAATTATTAGAAACTTCCTTTTAAATAATCCAATAAAAATGTTAAGCGGTTTTTTCCTTAGCTTAATATAAAATATCGTACGCATGTTATTTACGTTTAAAGTTCCATGTATGTAGTTAAGGACTGCATAGATTGCCAAAATCGGCGTGGAACAATAAGTATTATGAAACATCTGTATTATAAATAGAAAAAATATATACTAAGGTAGAATGATTAATCGGGTTGCGTAGTAAGAGAGGCACCTTTCTTGGGCGTAAGTATCGAACTGTCCTTACAGCCCTTAATGATACAAGATCTAAAAAAGTCGCTGAACATACTTCAATTAAGTACGAGCACATGGCTCGGAGTAGGCTGCTCATTAATTATAATTAACACAAGAAATTTCAGATCACCCCCAACCCTTAACTCTACAATGTTAACAGCGTGATAAACTTTTCTCATAGGAAACCATGTGGCTAATTTACAAATTACTAGCTTCATTGCCCGGCCTCGTCCGAGACTTGGATTCTTAAATTTACAAATTTCATAATTTGTATTTGTATGTTTAAATATTTTATTATTGATTACTATATCCCTTCACTAGGACAATCCTGTGTCGGGATGGGCACGCTATAAAACAATATTCGTACAAAAATATTATTTCATTTTATTTTTTAGCTGTAACCCGTCAAAAATGACGGAACACGGATTAGCGTCTTTGTTAAGCTCTAGTATATGTTTATAGTATCCTTTTGGCGGTCCACGGAGAGGCAGCGGTAGCAACATGCGTTGAGCGGCCGGTTTGGGTTTTCTGGCCAAGCTCGTTTAAGCCCCATCTCCGGCAGTTTAATTTGGTTTTTCTAGTCGTGAATTCAAATGAAATTACGGATGTTACATGAAGTTGCGGACGGACTGACAGACGAAATTATTATTCGTCATTGGTTCCTTTTTTATCTATTCGTTGCCTAAAACCTTTGTCCTTTACATAATACATAATATTTTACGCAAAAAAATGTCTGCCAGAAAGAAAATAGCCGGAAAAAGCAATAGATATTAAAGCTCTTTTATCGAAATATTTTTTTGTCTAAAACTCTGGAACACACAAAATGAAGTTTTATCTTATTCAACGAAAGTTAAATGAACATATAACTTATGATATAAACGACGTTGCAAGCTAAAAATTTAAGTGGCGCTGACTAAGAAATGCATGAAATATGCCGTGCAACATTCAACATCTCAAAGTGCACCGTTCGAGAGTTTTTGCTGCTTCAGGAAAACGGAATTTTCGCTACACAAAGTGTCTAGTACCGTAGCTACGAGTAGTACCAAACGTTTCCGGGGAGTCCTTTTCATGCAATTTTAAATAAAAAATATTCTTTACATTTTGGGTGTAAAGTCAACAGTTTTCTGGCAAAAAAATCTGTTTCAAATTTCTGCATGATTTCACAATTTTTTTTAATCTTTGATACTCTTGACGTTTTACAGAAGATAGGTCAGAAATATTGAAAAAAAAATTTTTTTTATTTAAGTTTACGTAATATTTTACACATGTAATATAGATTATTTAATTTTGATGGATTTTTTCAAATTTTTACAGTCCCATGAAAATATGAACTTGTTCATGGATCCGGAGATTGTCACAGGTGTGGTATTTTAAAAAAAGCATATGACACATATATCTAAAAATTACTATGTTATGTTTGTATTACAATATTTAAAAATAAGCGTGTTGAGGTTAATATCACGATCTCATTACTCAATTGTTCAATAATTTTAAGCACTTTTTGAACTTTGCAAAATTTTGTATAGTTCTAATATTCGCTGGATATGTTATGTCACTTTTCCTCTTAACTTTTGATATTTAACCAAAAGTGCAAATAATAAATTTAATTTAAAATTGAATGAAAAAGATTCCCCCGAATTTTTCGCTACTAAGTGTAAAAGACGATTTGTATAAGTAAGCCTCCTAATTTACTGCTATATTATTATAATACGGCGGCGGTCGCGACATCGGCTTCACATACCAAAGGTTTCAGGTTCGATGTATCTTAAAAACACGTTGATTTATTTTGCCCTAGTGAGGAAGGAATACATCTATGTAAATTTTAAAGGGAATTCATGTCTATTGTAAGATTAAAATAAAATAATATTCAACAACATTTTCAAAACGGCGAGATTTAAGGGGAGTTCATTTCTGTTGTGAGATATAAAAATAATTTTCAAAATGGTGAGAAATATTTTTTTGTTTGGTTGCTAAACCTCTTGGTACTTAAATATACTAGGGTTCTAAAATTGAATATAGCACTTTAGATATAAAAAGGGTTATAGAAAATTCTTTTCCGCGCAATATGATCTCGATAACCTCAAATACGAGTGGTGCGTTTATCGCAACACTTTCGAACCGGGGCCCATAAAGCCGGAGCCGATTTATGAGGCCATTGAAGCCATTTTTCTCCAAGTATATCAAATTCCACCTCAGAGATTTCTTGGCCAGAGGCGTCATAGAGGCAACTACCACCCCTAATACTTTTATTTTTCTGTAATATTATACACCTCTATGAACTAATTAATGTTTATCCCTTGAATAAAAATATAATTCTTCTTTCATTAGTGTTTGTCCATTTATGGAACGTAACAGGTCGATTTTTTGGTCATGGCACATCACGGATGTTATGTGTAACAATTCACGTCAATAATGTGGTCGAACGATATCTATGAGAGAGAGATACAAAGTTATATGACTGCTTCACGCTAGACAGTAGTGCAACAAAGCACTTTACGCTTTCTATCGGTTATATACTCCGCGCACAGTGTGTTGTATGGTAGACACGAAACCCGAAAATGAGAAAGGGAGTATTGTAAAAACTTGGTTTTTACGGGTTCATTATACTTTCTTTCTTTTAATTCGTGGCGACTGCTTGCTTGTTTCCTTGACGAAAAAACTTTGGATCGATTTTTAACCTTTTTCCGTGATCCAATCGAGCTGAAACTTTGCAAGCAGACTCGTGGCGACGATTAAGAAGATCTATCAAATTTTCGTTAAAAAATAATAATAATTACAGTATTTTTTTGGTTTTTTCAAATTGGAATCATTACAAAAGTTTGATTACTACCAACGGCGCCGGCGGCCCGATAACGTCACGCAATATTTCAAATTTGAATTTCACAGTTCCATGTCACAACAGGAGCACGCGTGGATTATATTCTCTTTTCTACGGTTATGGATCGCTTTGACACTGAATTTTTTATTGATGAAGTGGAGAAAAGACCTGTAATAGTGTGAGGATTACTCAAATATGCCAAGAACCAAGCTTGGCAGGAGTTGGTGGAGATGTTTGGAAATGGTGGAAAAAAGAGTATTTTAGAGAAGTAGGTATTCACCAAAAATGAACTGACAGAATGATATTTATGTGTCTTGCCATGGAACACGGCCGTCGTTAATAAAGTAATGAGCGAATATATCTCTGATATTCAAAGGTGGAGAACGCCACCAGAACTGTCAAACTGACGTTTATTTTCGCGCGAACAAATCGCTTATTAACCGCGGCTGTGTGAACAGATGACACAAATCGCGTGTTTTGAAACGCAATTCTGAAACTGAACGGTTCCCGCTGTGTCTGAACAAGCGCTTAATTACATGATGGTAAACTTTATTTACAAAGAAAGGGAGTAAAATAAAAACTTGGTTTTTACGGGTTAGTTTTTTTACTGTGCAGTTACGTCACAAATGACTCTGAATTCATTACCGCCAATCGTAAATCGCAGCAGGATTAAGTTGGCTACATCGATTGAGTCAACCCTCATGGAAGGCTTTGTTCTCCGGATCAGAGATGGCGGGCTTCGCTCCAGGACGCGGTGACAAGGAACGGGCTTATGCTAAGCTGGATCGTTAAAGCCTGCTAGATACGAAAATGCCTTCACGATAAATTACGCACACAATGACCACAGATTTAATCATATGTTTTTAAATACAATAAGTTTTTTAAATATGTTGAACCTATTTAATTGAATGGCAAAAGGTAAGTGTTTGATCCTTGAACGAATCAGTAGCTATAACACGAAGGAGATGATTTTCCTTAATCACAATGATTTTTTTTCATTTCTGAAGAGAAGTATTGTACTCCTTCTTAGTCACACTTACTCTCAAAATGATTCATAGTTTGATCCTTTGCTAGGATCTGAAGATGAGTCTCAAACTCCAGATTAAAAATAAAAAAAATATTTCTCCTTTCAAGATATAGCTTAAACAATGTTCAAAGGGCGCTAGAAGACGCCTTCCTACGATTTCATAAATTATTCTAGCATCATCCGCTGGATGGCGTTCTAACAGTCAATGTCTTCGTATAGTTATCCGCGTTAATTATATAATAACAAAATAATTCGCGTTATTTTTCTAGTAAGGAAAAACACACCAAAATAGTAGCATTGTATTTGGTGATTTTGCGAGTCACCTAACGCCTCATTGATTATTGATGATTGAACGCATGAGAGAACATACCAGATTAGAATTCTTTCAAAACCGAAATAATTTTTAAAATTGTATTTATTTATTTATTTAATACACGGTACAACGAACTATTAAAAAATACAATATATATAGAAATGTATAGATTGACAGGTATCAATAAAATGAAAATAGAGATAATTCTATCAAAAACAACTCATAATAAAGTGATATATTAGGTCCTTACATATGAAATTGGTGTTTTGCCGTACTGGCAAATTTGATCTTAAATATCTTCTCTTTGGTTAGGAATTCCAAATCCATATTTATACAGCTATTTACTCATGTATTTGTGTTTTGAAAATTATAATTCATTTGTTTTTTCCTCAATTGTTTTTTTCTTTGCGTCACTCAGTTTACAAAATGAAAAACTTGAAATATCGCGTTATTTACGAGTACGAGTTCCACCGTGGCACCAGTGCTGCAGAAACGGCTCGAAGGATTAATGATGTGTATGGCGACGGTGCCGCAAAAGAAAACACAGTGCGTTCTTGGTTCCAACGTTTTCGTTCTGGAAATTTCGACCTGCAGAACAAGCCCCGTGGACGGCCGGAGACCAAAGTTGATAATGAAGAATTGAAGGCTATTGTGGAAGCGGATCCATCGCAAACCACATCCGAGTTAGCTGCAGGCTGCGGTGTTAGTGATAAAACTGTTTTAATCCACTTGAAGCAAATTGGTAAAGTGAAAAAGCTTGAAAGATGGGTACCTCACGAATTGAGTGAAGCAAATCAACAAACGCGAGTTACTTGTGAGCGTTTGGTGGACTAGTGCTGGTGTCGTTCACTACAGCTTTCTTAAATCTGGCCAGACGATTACGGCAGATGTCTATTGTCATCAACTGCAAACCATGATGGAAAAGCTAGCTGCTAAACAACCGAGGCTGGTTTATCGCTCTAGGCCACTGCTGCTTCATGATAACGCTAGACCACACACTGCACAACAGACGGCTACCAAATTAGAGGAGCTTCAATTGGAATGTCTAAGACATCCACCGTACTCTCCGGACCTTGCCCCAACAGATTACCATTTTTTTCGAAATTTGGATAACTTCTTGTAAAGGAAAAAATTCAACTCCGATGGGGCAGTCCAAACCGCCTTCAAAGATTTTATTGATTCCCGTCCGAATGGTTTTTTTAGTAAAGGGATCGATGAACTACCTATGAGATGGCAAAAGTGCATAGATAGCAATGGTACGTACTTTGATTAAATAAAAATATTATAATAAAAAAAAATCGGCTTTATGTTCCTCCCATACTAAAGGCCAATTTCATATGTAAGGACCTAATATAAAGAAAATCCACTTTTTATTAAAATATTTGCGCTACTAATAATTGAATTTTTAGTATTAATTTATAAAGTATAGAACTAATACTATTTTTATATTACGAATATAATTAGTATTTATTGACTAGTTGTAAACCCGTGAAAAATCACGGGACAAAAAAAAATTGCATAGCCTTAGCTGCACGCTGATTGACGTGTCACACTCGGCTACCCGCGCCTCATTAGCGGGAGTTAGACAGTATTGTAATTCCAGCAAGTTACGGGTGGACACATGAAATAAGCAGGGTTGATGGTGGTTAATAATTTAATTGATGGCTTCAAAAATAGTTACCTATATACATAGTATGCCATTTTCATTCTGAATTTTGGAAATTAGTATCTAAAAATACAAAGCTGAACCATGTTGTTCGCCTCAAATACTTATTTGTGCGAACCGTCATATTCTAAAATGAGACATGCAAAAAGCGTTGTACCTATAATAATAATCAGAATAATATTAAAAAGAAATGGATTGTCCAACACACATAAAATAATTATAAGCATTGTTTTTATTACTGAAAACTGCACACGATAAAAGGACATTCCAACCGCAAAAACCTTATTTCGTAAAACCTCATTTGCGCGACATCATCATACATTTCAAGGGAAGAAATATTTTAACAACCTAACATTGTATATCGGAAAAATTAAACACGAAAAATGCCCACTTAAAGGAATTGAAGACTTTTTTTAAAAATCATATTCTTAATTAAAATCCATCTCATAAAAACTTAATCATACATTATAAGATTATACAATTTGGCCAAAAATACTTATCTTCTAAACGTAGGCATAAAATATCTATCATGACGTTGTAATATAAATAAAAAAGGTATAATTAATTAAGAAGTATGAAAATCTTGATAGCGTGGCCCAGGGCTTATAACCTGTGTGAGCTGGCTTAAGTGATCACTTTACATAATGTAACATTCTATTCTTTATTTTACACTTTACATAATAACATTCACCAATTCTACCGTAAGAACATTCACACATTATCAAAATTTTGATGGTTGTAAAGATGTTTCAAATCAGTTTCTTTAATATATTCGAATCGACCATGCTAGAGACATCTATACTCCTTCCCATACATAGTATATATAGATTTAGTAGCTGGTAACGATACCCCTATATTTTTAAGGGGAATAATTACAATAATTATCCCTCTATGGACAAAATTCAGTAATTGTGTTCTCACAACATACATATAAAAATATAGTTAAAAGATTTATTGTTTTGAATATTATCCGTATTAAGAATTTAATTTACCGTGAAAAAAATAGGCTTATTGATTTTTATATATTTTCTATTTATTATTCCAACCTTTTTCTTTTTTGTTTCTATTGTGCTTTTATTATTATTATTATTTTTTTTATTCTTTTCCACAAAATTATACTTATTTATTACTTTTTCCTTTTTTTTCTTTTTACTTAATACGTTTTTTCTAGTGCCTTATATGGTTACTTATTTAATTTCACACATTTTTTTTTCTAGGTATTACTTTTAATTTTTTTTCCTTTTTTTTCTTTGCTTTTCACTTTCATAAAATAATAATAGGTACATATGTCTGTTACTCTTCTCACATTTAAATGATAATTGGTATGTTAAATAAAAAAAGCTACCTACCTTAGAACAGGTATTTGTATATACCTAGCAAGGTAGGTAATGACTGATAATCTTTTTTGTTTTTTTCCACTTATATTTAAGCCACTTGTTTCACTACATGTTTCGGAAACGTCCGTTTCCTTCATCAGGTGAATTAAGACTGAGGTATGTAGGAATGGTTGTCTGGTGTGTGTGTTGTGGATTCGGTAGAAGTGGAGGGGGTATCTAAGTGGTGGGAGATCGGGAACATTGTAAGAAGGGGTGATGTGAAGGGTTGTATTTGATTATTGATTATGTTATTTGTTGTGTTTACAACAAACAAGTGAAACAAGTGGCTTAAATATAAGTGGAAAAAAAAACAAAGTTGATTGTTTTATTTCATTATTTATTCATAATGGATTTCCACAAGGTAAACGCCGTAACATTTAATAACTGATAATCTTTTCACATACTATCTTGTGCTTGTGTTTATTTCGTAATGTATATGTATTAAACATGTAATAATCATGTGACCTATAAACACCGCTTCATCGGCACTGAAACTGAAATAACGTCTGTTCGTTCTAGAGTACCCGAGTGGGATTCTTAACTGTATACGCAATGCCGATAAAAAATCATTTAGAATTCTTACATTGCTCTCATTGCGAAGAATATTAAAACAAAGGGTTTACAAAAAAGGTTTTCTGAATTATTTGAGTGATTTATGCACTCAGGTGAAGCCAGGTGAAGCGAGGATCCGGTCAAAGGGCCTTTGTTTGATGACCCTACAAATAGGTCAAAGTAATATAGCCACCGTCCATATTCTTTGTTTCACATTCTGAATAGGCCACCTGTTTCTGAAAGAGTTCACGGACAAGGGTGTCCCTACTCCGAGCCTTCCTACCCCCGCCCTTACAACCCACCCTAACACCCTCCCCGGTAGGTATATAGATAGTGGGGTGTTACAAATTACAAAGAAATTTAATTACCAGTAAATCGGTAAATTATGATGTTAATACCCGGTAATTATGGCGGTGTTGAGGGCTGATTTATTTTTCCATTAAAAAATATACAAAGGTTATTAAATTTATTTTGAAAAAGTTTTTGAAATAATTTTCTTTGATAAGAGGAATCCTTGAAAAAATCATCACATGTTAGATGTGTCATTAAATAGCCTGGATCAGATTTTAGTGCAGATCGCTCCTGCCAAAGAGAAAGCTCTCTCTGATTCTGCACTCTAGTGCCAAACCGACTGACGACTATGGTTGTAAAACATGTTAAAAAGAGGTCCGATGGAGCTCTCTCTCTCGCACTTATGCACCTTACGGGGCACCACTAGTGATGGGTGGAATATTTTCATGTTATTATGTTTTTTTAATTTTATTTTTATACAAATTTTTGGTAACAGAAGTTGTAGTAAAATCGTGGCAATTTTTAAGTGCCACTATACAATGACATACACAAGAACAAAAAATGTAAAAGTACGAATATTTTCAATATGTTAAAATTAATCAAGAACGCAACACTGGATTTTATGCCCAGGAGGTGATCATTAATCAAAATATATTACAGATGTCTCATAGAGACGAAGCTATTCTTTATTTAGGTAAGTAATTTATAAAGGAGATAAAAATGTTTTTTTTTTTTAAAATTGTTTCGACTCTATGAGGCACCTATAAAAATAAGAGGCTATAAGATAAAAAAGTATTGTCGTCTAGCTTTGTTACATTTTGTGTATTTTTCGATGCAAAGATTTTTCATTTTCATTTTGGATGGAAAATTTTTTTGTTTACTCTACTTAAGTATTATAATAAACATCATACAACTCGAGTTTCGAGATCTCATCAATAGAGGAAGTATTAAACTAACTATATTTAGATAAAAAAAATACGACTTGGGTAGAAATACAAATAATTGATTAGGTACAGACAAAAGGAGCTTACTTTTTAACTGTGAAAATAATTGTCAGAAATATAAAATCCTTATCGTTGTGATAATTGAAAAATTTTCAAGTGTTAAAGTACTGACATCCCATGGAGGAGTAAGTATGTTTGTTTTATTATTTTTTATTGCCATTTCTTTCAAATGTTGGAATAAGTTCAACAGTTGCCGCAGCCAGAAGGCAGCGATTGAAGTATATTCGACAGTTCCTCCGAACAAGTAAGAAAACTTTGACAAGAAATACATTGATGAAGAATTCAATACACGGAATTGAGTTATCAAAGTTTTGGAGTCATGGCGCATAAACTTGTATATCACTCTAAGACCATACGTAACTTATAGACTATTTTTAAAAATGTTTCCAAGTGTCTTTTGATGTTATGCATTAATGTTAGAAAAATTATTATAAATTTTGGATTAGATTTTCTATTTTTCTAAATATCAAAGTAAACCCAAGTACGAAATTGTCAATAGAAAATCGGTTGGATTTACTAAAAATATTTAATCGTATGTCTTTAAAAGACTTTCTTATATATTTTTTTGAGTTTGTTCAAAGATACCATCGTTTAAATCAAATTTGGACGTTGCAAGCAAATTACGGCCAATATTGTGTAAAATGATCACATAAGCCAGCCTCATGACAGGTTATAAACCATGTAACGCTCAAAAAAGCATTCTATACGTATTTTCTCATAACTACTGTAACGATATTGGCCTATTCAAATAGACATTGCTGAAAAATTATACGAAAATATCTATCTGCCGGATAAGTAGGTGCGGGCGAGCGTTATTATTTCTGCACGCGGGCGTGTAAAGCGGGCTTAATGTTATATGATTCTGATGAAGCGAGCCTATCAGGAACGTGGATCCGCGGAACGAATTCGGCCAATCAGAGGCTTTCTGAGAGAGACTTTACCTTTACACGTCGGTTGGAGTCAAAAATGGCGAGAAATATAGACTATATAAGCCATACAAATTCGAGGATCTGCCCTTCTTTCTTCAGCATCAACGTTGGCCGGAGGCTCTTGTGGAGAGAGGACCGAAATACCATCAGTGAGTCACAGAGGCAGCAACACTCGACGATACAGCTAAGCATTTTCAATATTATTTATTTCTATTGCCTTTTTCGTGTATTCAATTTAGAACTTTCTGGATCGTAACAATTATAGATACATGTTGTGGATTGTTTTGTTACGTATTTTGGGCCTAGGGATAATTATTACTATACGCGCTTCAGATTCAATATACAAGAAATCGTAATATGGCGACTGTGATAGTTATTCAAATTATTGCATAACGCTTATGAAATATATAATTCTGTCGCTGTTCATATGAAAAATCACTTAAATTTGATATTCATATATTACCAAAGATATAAAGGCTTTAAAATGGAATACTTTACTGACGAAGGGTGTTTCGTGTTTGTTTGTGGGATTTAAAATTTCAGAATAATTATGTATATTCAATGTCGCGAGGTTCGGAATGTGCGAGAGGTTCTTCAGGGCGGATGTATTCTTATGCTAACGAATGCTTTGTTATCTATACTGGCGATTGAATACACGGATTTCTATATGATCTGTATTATTTTGGGGATAATTCATTTATGTGGTTTTAATATCTCGATTATCAGAGTGATATAAATTCAAATCGTGCGAGAAGTTGCCTACTAACAATATATTTTAAAAATGCATCCGGATTTTATATTTGTTTTATTAAAACATGATTGTGTGGTTTATTTGAACTCGTTACATGTTTGTATTGCGTATCATTAGGCAATCGTTAAAAACACGATTTGTTCCTATCAAGTTCTTATAAAGACGTGTTTCGAATTGTATATATTCCTTAATTGCGATAGTTATTCATATGACATTGTTTTTATTCATTCAATATTAGATATTTGAAATGTTTTTTTTTACAACATATTCCATTATTGTGGGTCGTTTGCGGTTAGATCAGGGGTAGTTAACCTTCGGTCTTCCGTAGCCGTGATAGTTCTTCATATGACATTGTTTATTCATTCAATATTAGATATTTGAAATGTTTTCTAGAACATTATTCACTATTGTGGGCAGTTCGCGGTGTGTTCAGGGGTGGTTAACCTTCGGCCATCCGTAATCGCGATAGTTATTCATATGACATTGTTTTTACTCATTCAATATTAGATATTTGAAATGTTTCTACAACATTTGCCATTATTGTGGGCAGTTCGCGGTTTGTTCAGGGGTAGTTAACCTTCGGTCTTCCGTGATCACGTTATTTACTTATATGACAGATTGTTTTGCTTTGTTCGTTTAATATAAGTAATGTCATATTTTTATGAGTTACCGTAATTATTTATCTATATGATTTTATTATTGAGAGTGATGCAACGAATACTACCTTCATGAATACGAATATCAGGCCTACTATTCGGTGAATACGAATGCGAATATTTCCACCAAGGTGGGGGAACTTGAACATACTTGTAAATATAATAACCTTGATGCAACGAATACTACCTTCATGAATACGAATATCAGGCCTACTATTCGGTGAATACGAATGCGAATATTTCCACCAAGGTGGGGGAGAACGCAAGCATACTTGTAATTGTATTGTTTATGTCTGCTTGTGATATCACTATACGGCGTAGATGAACTAGTTTGAAAGGGCTTATGTTCTGTATGTGCTTGGCGTAGAGGGAATAGTTTTTGTTTCTAGGATCTAATACAGGTTTACAGGTGCTGATATTGAAATATATATACAAGGAAAACACTATTTTGGGAACCATTAACTGGATGGAAGATATTGAAGCACACATACACACAAGGAGGACGTTATGTTAAATACATGACTGGAAAGTTGTTATTGGAAAACACAGGCGTCCAGTCGGCGGGACGCAAGCATATTTGTAATTATATTGGTCATGTCTGCTTGTGATATCACTATACGGCGTAGATGAACTAGTTTTAAGGGGTTTATGTCCTGTATGTGCTCAGCGTAGAGGGAATAGTTTTCTTGTTTCTAGGATCTAATACAGTTTTACAGGTGCTGATATTGAAATATATATATATATATACAAGGAAAACACTATTTTGGGAATCACTAACTGGATGACAGATATTGCAGCACACATACACACAAGGAGGACGTTATGTTAAATACATGACTGGAAAGTTGTTATTGGAATACACAGGCGCCACTAGAAGATATGGGCAGTTTGCAGAGAACTTCAACTTCTGTCAGTTAAGGACCTTTTACTATTACTATTCTTTCGCCTTTTTGCATAACCGTGGATGAACTAGATTGAAGGGGTTTATGTTCTGTATGTGCTCGGCGTAGAGGGAATAGTTTTCTTGTTTCTAGGATCTAATACAGTTTTACAGGCGCTGATATTAAAATATATATACAAGGGAAGTGAAGGGCTACACAGGCGCTGGTAATTGCTCAATTTTGGAGAGGACCCGTTATATTACTTCGGATCAGGATGCCATCTCAGAAGCAGACCAACTACAGAACTAAGATAAGAACCTTTAATATTATTTATTCCTGATGTTTTCTTATGTGTATCAAATGGAATGTTCGTGCTATATAATTTGTCATTGTCACATGGTCACTATTCATTTCATTACGTGGGTTCAGAGTTCGACGGTAACGGACGCGGAAACAAATTAGTACTGATGTCGGGACGTAACGTCGGGATTATATCTTAATTATCTTTAGAATAGAAGCGAGGTCATCATACGTGCATTCTGCATTTCAAACGTTTTACTAACATATATAAATACATATTATTGCGTTTTACAAATTGAATAGGTTCGCGGAAAATAGGTATTCCGCCCGGTTGTGCAATATTAACTTCCAACGTAGCATAATGAGATCTTATTATCGGCGCTAGACTCTTAAGGTTAGGCACGCGGGGATTATAAATGGGATAATGAACGAGAACCGAATGGGGAAGTCCGTCTCTTCATGGTCGGGAGGCGAGGAGTTGTACGTCTTTCACGCCCCGTGATCTTGGGAGGCAGAATTTCGATTGTGGAAAAAGATGAAGTTGGATCTACTCGCGTGGCAAGACAGGGTCGAATGTCGGAGCGCGCGTTCTCGGCTATGGAGTCTGATTAGATTGGAGAGACACCTTAGGTCAGGGACTAGGTAGGTCCATCTTAACTGTATCTACCCGGTTGTGACTGGGTTTTAAAGCCAAGAATTACAGGATGGTCTGAAGGTCTTGATGCGGTTACCCCTCTAACATCTAAGGGGAAGAGCCTCTCACGTCTTTTCAGTCCCCTGGGTGCGACGAGCTCGGGCTCTGGTTATGAATGTATGTGAATGTAATAACTCCGTACTCAAGGACGAGATAGGACGTTCCACATGAACGAGAAATTATAAGATGCAGGTAGCAGTTCGACAATCAATACTTATGCTCGGGACCGCTTTAATGAACGAGATCTGTCAGCAGTTTAACAATCAACTTTATGATCGGGACCGCATTCAGTAGCACGATGGCATTACTAACATCATCATTCTCATCATT
>JADDOH010003289.1:0-16172 GCA_016648135.1 Agrypnia vestita | reverse complement strand
CGCGTCTCTTAGCTGCCCGAGCAGGTATAGAAAATCAGTCTGAGTATCGCTCAAATGTTAATAATTTCGTCAATTTTGCTCCGATTGACTTGAAATTTTGACACAATATTCTTGCGATGTTATACATTCATTTAAAAAATAAAAAATAAAATGCAAAAAAAAAATAGTTAAAAACCTTACCCCCCCCCTTAATCTGAATTCAAAGCCATATGTTCTCCCAGGTTCGTAATAACTGCCTAAGAAGGTCCCGAGACTATCGGGACTATCCACGACAAGATATCCGCTTAAGATTATGCAATCCGGTCGGAACCAGAGAGTTGGGTAGCGACGTTTGAACGTACAGGGATAATTCTTTCAGACTGTAATCCGCTGGATTTCCGCAAGGTTCGATTGCGTTATTTACGACTGATGAAAATCTGCTGGGAGGCAGTTGCTAACGGACTCACCTTTAATAATCCTTTATACTGTTCCGATAATTACCCCTTCCCCTCACCTGTTCGGTGTGTTTTTCAAAGTGTAATGTTCACCAGGTGTAATATATATATATAAAGAAATATCTAAAAAACCTTGCACCTTACTCAATTTATTTTCTTTCGGTAATTCAGATACGTTAAAAAAATACCTAATTGCACATATTTAATCAATGACTTATCATTTTTTACTTTATAAAGTGGCTTGTTGGTCTTGTGGTTAGGTCACTTGCCTCGTGATCCAAAGGTCGCGGGTTCGAACCTCACTCCAGACTAGCAAGTTAGTCCTATTTTCATAGCACAAGCGTTTAGCTTAGTTTGAAAATAGTAAGAATATTGATGTGACACGTATTCCGTGTTCACATCTCTATTTTTTTTAAAAAAGAAAAAAAAAACACATATTTTATACCTTTTTCTCAGATATGGAGATTTAATACACTTTCACAACAATTTTAATAACGTTTATATTTATTCACCAAAGTTACACACTTATTATTACTATTTCTACAGTCGCATTGATTTACGCAGTTTTAATCGTTGCTAACAATTTCGAGAAAATTCCTTTCAACTTTCGCACGTTATTTAAATCGCTGTGTTATCGGTGAGTACCCGCCTGGTATTTCGCTCGGGTATCCACGATTGGTCACGTAGGTTTATCGCTCCGTTGCTAATGTCGCGCCGGTTAAACGTCGCGAATGACTCCATCTGCCGCATGCATGCTAGACCTTTTATACCAAATATGTTTGTTTCGCGATTCTTCGAGAACATTATTTACATTTTTAGCAATTCCTCGAAATTTCCAGTGTCTAGAAGAATTCTCCAGTCGATTCCAGATTGCTCTAGAATGTTGTGGAATGTTTTGAGAGACTTCGATACATCGAAATCAATCCGGATTTTAGGATCTCATATTAATTATTTCGTCAATTTAACATGAATACGCCATGGTTATATATTGAATTATGTATTCTTTAGCGATAAAATATAACTATTTTTGTGACACCGTGTAAGTCATACATTTTATATACGTATTGATATATATAGAAATGAAATATTAAGTAACAATAATATAATATTACAACCGAAAAAAAATTAATGAACATATTTTAAGGTAATATTTCAATTATTAATTTTTTTTATAAATTAAATTTAACAATAATAATCACGACAACTTGCAAAGAAACCGGTTCGAGGTAGTGATGGTCAAACAGTTATTTTAATCGGTTATTCATGGTACACTTATTTGATATTTTTATCTGATTGTGTCAACATTGGTACGCGAGATATGACTGTGGAAGAAAATGCTACCAATCATCCGTACAATCGGATACAAATCTCAAATAACGGTTATTTTGGAACCGGTTACAATACCGTCACTACTTATGAAGCGCATGTTCAAAAATCTGACCGTCACGTAGAGTCTATGCACTTTAGGTAAGCCTTTTGCATTAGTGTGAGTAACAGTCCGTTTACAAAATCTCGTAACATTCTTATTTTGAGTAATTGATAGACGCAAAAAATTAAAATTCTAAATAATAAATGTTTGAATTCACCTTTGTTTGACCTGAAAGCGATTTCGCCTTTCCTAATTTAAAAATATTCGTGATTCTGTAATCACCGTATCTAAGCGAAAAATATTAAACAAAGAAACGACCGCTCCGCTCGCCGGTCAGAGTGTTACCGGAGCGGCCAATGAAGTTGGTTTAAAAACGAATACAATTTCACAATTTACGTGCTACAGAAGGCATTACTCACACTAATGCAAAAGGCTTACCCAAAGTGAATGGACTCTAAATATCGACTGAACTGCCTCCCTACAAATTCCGTCGAAATCTCGCCAAAATTTCGAAACAATTTTGAAAACGCGTTAGGCCCGATTTTAAAAAGAATCCGCGTCGCGAAAATATGACGCAGCGTTTTCGTTTCCCGTTTCAAAGCCAGACGCACCGCAAATTGACCGCGGTGGATTTTACACGGGGTGGATTTTTTTTGCTTATTCGAGCTTTTATTTCGGCTCATTGAAAGGGTGTATTTCACCCGTGGCACCATTTGAACGGATTTTATGGAGCTATTGAAATTAAATTGCATGAAAACAGACAAATCCATACACGTGACGGGTTGAAATCAACACTGCCCGGAGAGAAGTACATTACAAACCTTTACGTCACCAAGCGTCTTTGGCAGATGTTGGTCATGTGTGTATAGCGTATTATTTGCTGTGGTGACCATTCTCTCGCCGCCTTGCGCCCGCGGTACCACGCTCAAATTCGCTCATTGTTGCAACATGTGAATTCTGTGTCCTGCAATAAATCAATCAATAATGTCTAATAGAAATATGTCTACCGAGGCAAAACTAGCGGTACATAATAGAGTTCTGGTACCGACACTAATGTATGAAAGTGAAGCCTGGAGCTGGCAGAAGAGGAACGAAAGTAGATTGAATGCAGTGGAGATGAGATCCCTTAGACGTATGTGTGACAAATCCGTGTATGATAGAGTAAAGAATGAAGATATTAGGAATAAATGTAAAACTAATCGTAGCATAATTCATAGAATAAAAATAGGGTCGCTCAAGTGGTTTGGGCATGTTGAGTGAATGAATGAGGAAAGAATGGTAAGAAAGATATATAATGCAAATGTTGACGGCGCCAGAAAGAGAGGGCGACCACGGAAGACGTGGCATGACCAGATTAATCAGATACTGGAAGATGGTCCTGTTAGAAACCTCAACAACCGTCGAGCTTGCATGCGAAGATGTATGAATGTAGATTAGGCGAAAGTTGTATGTCAGGACAAAAGAATATGGCGCTCTATCCTCTCTGCCTACCCCCACGGGGAAACGGCGTGATGGTAAATAAGTAAGTAAGAAATAAATCGACGAGTTAAGTGTGAGTACTTCTTTCTATTCATCCTGTATCACATCCTGCTCAGCATTGTCATATACCTTCACAATGCATATTTACGCATACGCCTTCAGCGTCCACTGCTACACGCATCAGACGTCTAGATGTTTCGGCAGATGGGCATAATCACCCTAATCACGTCGCGAACGCGCATGACCTCAAACATCAGCCAAACTATGATTGAATTTATCTCGTGAATGAATCTAAAGGTGAGTGTTTGTGGAAAGGTCATGTCCATCTGTCGAAACATTAAATCTACAAAAATAGCAAGTATGACGCTGAAGGCATGTGCATGAATTAAAGGAGTTGAGAATGTACGTGGCAAGTTAAGGCGAGAAGTAATACAGGATGAATGAAAAAGTACTTACAATTTAAATTATCGGTTTATTGAAGAAATAGAGTAAAGTTAGCGGGTGGCGTACTGAACGACGGTTGGCGAAAGAGTGAGGCAGTGGTTCAGCGTGCTGCTTGTCGGTACTTCGCCGGTCGCATCGGGCTTCTGATTGGTGTTGGTTGCACGCTCGAGGGACTAGCGTCCGGGCAGGCCCGGATGCTCCACGCGTCTAAATCTTCCGTGTGGTCGAAGCGGTATATCGAAATACGCCAAATCATATTCATACAAATGATCATAAAAGTCTCCTCAAACGCCTTGCCACACTTCTCTTGTCCCAAGGCCGGAATTAATTAATGGTCGCACTTACCAAACAAGCAACGAATGCAGCGCACAATAGCTGTCTCCCTCATTCACATCGCATAAGTTAGAGTGAAAGAAATAATAAGCACGATAACTAAAAGATAAGATACAGGAATATAAAATTTCATAATATGTGGATGTTCTTACGATATAATTGGTGAACATTGCATTCTGTAGAGTGATCACTTAAGCCAGCTCATACAAGTTATAAGCCCTGAGCCATCGTATAAAAGACATCCATCCACGTTTTCAATATACAAATAGCTTCGTCTCTGTGAGACTTCCGTAATTTATCCTTATCAATTAATCATTCCTCTGGGGACAAAATCCGGTAACTGTGTTCTTTGAACATTCTTTGATAAAAAACATTGTCAAAAAAGTTTATTTCAAAATAGTTCAGTGTTAAAACTGTTCTACAGTACGATTATCATTCGTCTATTAATAAACTAGTAATTATAGGTGCCTATAAATGTTTCTGGAAATGTTGGCTTTATTATGAGAAATAGGCCCTGTAGGGAATTTAAATATTTCCCGGACTCTGCCGATGGTACCATTAGCACCCACGTCAAATTTTGACGGCGATTATCTCGGTGTGAGCATTCGCAAGTCGGTTCTTTATCGATTTACGTTCAAAAGAACCCACCAACTCAAAAGTGTCTGTAAGGTTGTAAGTTGTAATAGATTCTAAGGAAAAATATGTGTGTTATTTATATAAAAATTGAATCAAATTCAGCAAGAACTTTTTGGGGTGTAAATTTCATCAAAAGGAGCTGTTTTGTGACGGTATTTTCTGCGTTGTGAGTGAGTTATCCAAAAATTTTCGGCAAACATTAAAACATGTGCCCACTTTCAGTAATAAGTTGTGACACAAAAATGAGAAAAATATATATTTCCCCTTTCCCTGCATATAATGTCGAATCTGCAAAAATTAATCAATCTTAAACTATTAAATTTACTCTATATTTCCGGATAATGTTTAAAAAAAAATGTTTAGTTTCCCTTTAATTCTTGCTTTTATCCATCAATTTTTTTAAATACTGTCGAAAAATATATATATGTTTGACAGTATATGTAGGTATCGTCGATTTTTTTTATTATTATTATTTTTTTTTTTTTAATTTAAAGACTATCAACAGGTCAGAATGACCCTAATGGATAGTCATTTAGGACAAGGTGATTAGTACAGTTACAATTTACGATAATACATTAAAATAAAACATTAATACATTAAACAATATAAGTATAGTACAATAAGTGATTACGAGATGAACGAAGTTTACACTCTCCACACGACATAATAAGCATGTAGGCTCCCAGGTCAATTAAGTCAGAAAATGTGTACCTGCGCTTTGTGGCTATAAAATTTTTGTTTAGGTTGATTTCCGAAGAATCCGTCTTACACGCTCAATTGTTTTAGATATAGAAATTTTCCATTTAAAACTGAAAGTCATCAAAATCTACCTTTTTATGTTTTATTTATTTATTTAAACATATGGCTACATAGTCATAGTTTTATTCTTTCAATTTTAAATACACAAATATAATAAAAAAAAAGAGAAGAGAAAATAAATTGAAAATTTCCGGTGGCGGCAAAAGCATTCTGGTATTAGGGGATATCAAAAACTATACAATACAGAAGGTCTGTACACAATAAATTTGACACTAAACAACTTTAAATTATAGACAAACACCTCAAATTTTTTAAATATCATGATTTACGGTCTATTTCCTCTCCATCACTGTTCTTTTTTTTATTGAAGAGACATATATTATTTACAGTCTTTATGTCTCTAGGAATTTTGTCATATAACTCAGCGGCTGTATAAATGAATCCATATCCCTATTGTTTCTCGTTCAAACTGTATCAATCTTTTTCTCAATATTTTTTTAATGTCTAGCATCCCTATCGTGTTGTTCCGCGTGTACTCCCCGCTCCACGGTTGGAGTACAGCCAAGCTGAAAAAAGGCTCTGCCGCGCGTGTTCCAACACGTCCGGTACAACCGCGGCCAGGGATGATTCAGACGCGCCCTGCGCTCTAGCGGGGCGGCGCGCCCCTGCAATTTGGCACTAAACAACTGCAACTCTGCCGCTGCCAATTTTCCGAGCGAACGGATAAAGTGGGGCAAAAGTGCATTTCTTTCGCGTCGTATCGACGTAGCGTGCTAAGATTCGATTTTGAATCGGCAAAAGGTGGCGAAAATTCGCCGCAAGGCGGTCGCACATTCTTTTAATACGCAACTGGCATCTGGCAACTAGTGGACACGACCAAACCAATTTCTACGATTTATACGAATATTAATATTTTTACTCCCTTTATATTAACTCGTGGCGCCTGCTTGCTTGACGAAAAAAGTTTGGACCGATTTTTGACCCTTTTCCCGTTATCCAATCGAGCTGAAACTTTGCAAGCAGACTCGTGGCGACGATCAAGAAGATCTAACGAATTTTCGTTAAAAAAAATTAATAATCAAAGTATAATTTTGGATTTTTAGAAATTTTATTGGTTTATTCAAATTGGAATCATTACAAAAGTTTTATAACTACCAACGGCGGCCTCACGAATATTTAAAATTTGAATTACTCCGTCGGTATAATAGGTACATAACTACGAATTTCGAAAATTTATGACAATAATTGGTTCACAGATGACAGCAAAATTGGGTATTTTGGGAAGAAATCAAATAATCATTTATTTCTTTTAGATTTCTGCTTAGTTTTGAAGAATTCTTCATTACTCAAATCTGATTCTGACTAAATTATTTGACGCTGGATATTCATAAGGTACGATATTGATGATAATTGAATCTATCAAAATCTTGACATCTCAAAACATCTGACATTTTAGAAATATATTAAAATCCTGTAAGTTTAGTGTTATGTTATATGTTTTAATTCGTCTTTAGTTATTGTTATATTTTACAAAGAAAGGGAGTGTAGTAAAAACTTGGTTTTTATAGGTTACTTTTTTACTCCCTTTCTTTTAACTCGTAGCGTCTGCTTGCTTGCTTGCTTGACGAAAAAATAAAAAACTTCGGATTGATTTTTAACCCTTTTCCCGTTATCCAATCGAGCTGAAACTTACTTTGCAAGAAGACTCGTGGCGACGATCAAAGAGATCTATCAAATTTTTGTTAAAAAGATTAATAATTATAGTATAATTTTGGATTTTTAGAAATTTTTAATGTTTTTTTCAACAACTTACTAAGTTGTACGGAGATTCCGACGCATATGGTAGACACTAAACCTGATTATAATATAATTTTGGATTTTTGAAAATTTTTTATTACTCCCTAAGCCCAACGCGTAGGTCAAGCACCAAACCAGTTTCCACTAGTAAATGAGAACTTGGTTATGGGTTATTTTTTAATATTTAAAGCATTAACTTTGTGGTCAGACATTTTAAAAAAATGTTATTTATATAACCACAATAAATTACCTTTTTGTCTACCGCTTTCGATACGTAACTTGTCTCTTCCCGTAAAGTATCAGGTAAAATCCAAGATTAAAACTATCAAGTTTTGTCAACACCCGACCCCAACCGGTCTCCCTCTCTCCAGAGAGTACTCAAAATCTAAATCCTTTTTGATAAGAAACTTAATGCATGTTGGCCTTTAGTTAGAGTAACACGCATTTTGTGAAGGTGTTTGTGTGTCAATAATACTATGGTTGTGGTGTGTTGTAATATTTACATGCGAGTGTATTGGTTGTCCTGACGAAGAGACGGGTTACGTCTCGAAACCAGTAGACAAAAAAGTAACTTTTAGTTGTTATATACTTACATCAATTAATATTTTTTATTGCAAAGGCGGTTACTTTAAAGTGTTATATGATTATTTTAAATTACACTAAACTAAACCTGGTGAGTGGTGTAATTATAGATCACAGCTGATAATGAGAGACCACTCTGTCGAAATAAGAGTAGCGACAGAACTTAATGATATAAAGTTAAGATTACATTAACATCACAAGATGTAAGAAATAAAAGGATCTGCACATAAACAACACTCCAAACGTTTTGAATAAATTAAAAGGTAACTTGAAAGTTCTGGAAAATACAGTATTATGCAAGAACATTCGCGAAAAAGGGTGTGTTTATTTAACAAACGGCGCCAATGCTTCTAAACAGCTGTTATTTTAGCAGCGGGCTAACGCCATAGAAAGCAAAACAGACATAGGGAGGTACTTTCAATCGGGATTCTCGATAACAAATCAGCGCGATAAGAGACGGTGTTCAACAGACGGGCGAATATTCTAGAAGATTAATATAAAGTGTTCCACAGACAATCGCATTGGTCCTCTCAAGCTTCTGCGTCATATACATCTTGCTCTTGATTGTTATTTGGACATTTTCATAAACAATAGTAATAAACTTCGATGTATTAAGCTCATTAAATACATTGTCACGGGACGTGGCTAAGGGAGGCAAATACAACACTTGAAGTTTAATAAAGTTTTAAATTATTCACTAAAGTCATTGGAAACAAATTTAGTTGAAGCACTGTTCTTAAATTGACACTAATTACGCTGTTTCTATCGCTTCGATCACTTTCAAGAATGTTCCGTTCAATTTAATACTCAAAAAACCAATCGCTTGATGTTAGGTACTTCCGCCGCATATCTATCCCTGGAATCACCACGCGCTAACAACACTTGTCTGTCTCTTGACTTGTCGCTGTCATTTAACTTTGAGACACCTGATTGCGCAGTGGTCGTCCGGTTTTTTTATATAGGTTATCGTTTTCCCGATGTTTTCGGAGTTTACGATAATCTACCAATTGATTCCAGAAAGTTGTAGAGCGTTCCAGACATTACGGGAGATTTGGATACTGCGTAATATCTCCGGATTGTATCATGTATAGAGCTCATTATTGTACCGCATACTACAAAATATATTTTCTAAAACCGGTGCAAAGATAAGCCTTAAAACATAATATTTTAAATTTCCAGTGCAGGCTCGTAAGTAGGTCGGATAAGCATTTTTCTATTTCTGGACTGCAGCCGAATTTTATTTTATTTTGGACGCGGAAATAAGAAACATTTGCGCTTACTATCGGTTTTATAATGTCTTTTGTAATATTATTGATGTTTGTAATTTAAATTATTTTTTTATACACCGCTTCAATTCGACAACCTTCTGTTTTTACTTATTGAAATATGTATCACGATACCATATTCAAATTTGCGCGATCAATTCCAATCTTTTAAATAAATTTAAGAACCATTGAGATGGAACATTTCTTGCAAATTGTTAAAAAAAATTCTTTTAATTTTGTCCCATATTTATGCAATTACAACTTTTTTGTATTAAATTATGGAAGTGAAATTCAGAAAGGGCGGGCGTGTGTATATACAATATATTTTCTTAAATCATCTTTTTATTCTGAATAAAAATCATTTATAAGTCATAAAAAAAGTAAAAAATTTCTGGTTTGTGTCTTCTGAGGTATTATGCCGTGTTATTATGACCTTTCTAATAGGGCATAATACCCCAGAAGACACAAACCAGAAGATTCTGAGTGGCCGTGAAAACATAAGAACATTCAAGTAAAAATTTGTTACAAAATAATTAAAAAATTACTACATTATTAATGTTGAACTTTTATTAATTATTTTAGTACAGTTTTCATAATTCTAGCTTTACACTAGTAAGAAAACATATTCTACGTACAAATAAATATTCAAAATCTATTGATTTTCTATTTTTTTGGACTATAACCTAAACAACCCGTAGAACACATTAACCAATTATTTAGTTACGTATTTTTACATGTTCACGTTACATTAATATTCTAAAACATACATTTGCATGTTTATGCTAGAGCAGGTCGAAGATACCTGTAATTGGGATAATGGGCAGAGACTTAATTAATAATGTATTATTCTTTAACTATAATGTCCCCATTATTCTGTTAGTATCCCTAATAAAAGAAAATAAAAAAATAAAAATTGTATAAGACACTGAAAACGATTTTTTTGGCCAAAGTCTGTCAATTGCTTATATTTTCTTAAATATTCTAAATAAAGTTTAATTTATTACTTTTGTATATGAAAAAATGTTTTACCTATGTCATCATCCTAAAAAAATTGTTGTCTAGCATATCAGTTGTGAAATAAATTAATAATAAAAACGAAATTTCCATGTGTAGCGAATGTCTAGCCTTAAGCCATTATAATTGGTGCTAGAAACGAATTTCGATTACAGGTTTGCAATCGCTGGAAGGCGATACACGAATGCACATCAAATTTGTTTTTTAATAAAAAAAAACTGTATTACCCGTATGCGAAACATACACCGTGTTTGTTTTTTAAGTAAAAAAAAAAACTATATTGCCCGTACAGAGCACCGCCGAATTAGGCTCGGCCTCGTTAGCCCGAGATTCCAGTCGCACTATGGGGATTAAAAATAAATGGCCCGCTTTTTAATGACACGAAAACCGAACAGAATTTGAGCACTCTCAAAAACTGCGCGAGCTGCCTCCTCCACCGCCGAAGGATTAAGGCTTTACGGCTAGATTCACAAACGGCTGTTTTTTGCGAGAAAGTTACCGAAACCCGCAACACATTTACATTTTTAAAAATAAATATTTTTTAAACTAATCAAAAATTATTTCTTTTGTCGTATAAGGCGTATAAAAAAAAAGGTGTAAGAAAAATGAAAGTAGTTGCATGTTTTCTTCTAATTATTATTTGGCTAAATCCAAGATAATGGTCCCATTGCATATACAAAGAAAATGAGTATTTCACTATATTATTGAATTTGCTAATAACAAAATGAAAGATAATTTACGTTTAAATAGTAAGTATTAAATAAGATATTAAACTTTAAATTTCCGAATGCACTGCATATTTTGACATTTCATAGGCAATATATGAGGTTAGGTTAGGTTATTAGGTTTGGTTAGGTTAGGTTATTAGGTTTGGTTTGTTTAATTTAGATTACGATTATTTTAGTTAGATTAAATTAACTGGACGTTAAATTATATAATGAAATACTTATTTTCATTGTATGAACAACGGGACCATCATCTTGGATTATTCCTATTATTTTTCTTTTAGTAGATCTGTTGATTTTTGCTACATAAAATAACGCCTCCTGGGATGACGAGGTCCAGCTATCCCTCCATCTTTTCGGTGGTCTTCCCGGTAGGCGTCGTCCAGAAGGGATTTCATTCGCTGCCGTATGCACGAGTCTGTCGCTGTCCATTCTGGCTGCGTGATCCCTCCAGAATCTCCTTCTGGATCTACTCCATCGTGCCATGTCCTCTATTTTGCATGTTTTTATCAAAATAACCAACAAGGTTTAAGCTGAGTATTAATAATGAGCCTGTGGAACAAGTCATGAGCTTCAGATATTTAGGTGTAGAAATCTGTAGCCATAGCCTTCTGTGTACCGAAGTCCGAGAGCAAGTTAACAGAGCATCCATAGTATCAGGGTGTCTCAAGAATTTGGTCTGGAAAAACAAAAGTATGCATATTGAAAGTAAGGTCAAAATATACAAGACATGCGTGCGACCTATTATGACATACGCTGTAGAAACGCGGGCTGACTCTGTCCGCACCAAAGGACTCTTTAGACTAACTAACTAACTAACCATCACGCCGTTTCCCCACAGGGGTAGGCAGAGAGGATTGAACGCCGTACTCTTATATCCTGGCACACCACTTTTGCTTCGGCCACATTGATACATCTTCTCATACAAGTTCTACGGTTGTTGCGGCTTTTAACGGGGGCATCCTCAAACACTTGTTGTATCTAATCATGCCAGGTCTTTCGCGGACGCCCTCTATTTCTGTTGCCTTCAACAACTCTTTAGAATAACTGAAATGAAGGTGCTGACATCCATTACTAAAAAACTCTACGTGAACGTGTCCGAAATGAAAACATAAGTATACGTTTTGCTAAAAAAAATTCGTTACAAACATTAGGTAGTTTTCGCTCTAAGTATTAATTTTTTACTCTTGTTTTAATATGCGCTTACTTAAAAAGTGCGTTGAATTTTTCTGAAAGACGCATCGTCGCGTTCTAATCAGACTTTTCAGAACAATTGTTTTGATAAATATCTCGATAAATTTCAAAAGGGATATCTAATGACGGGAACGATATATTTTTTTTATAAAATACATTTTTCGTTCAATTAACGTAATTAAATACAGAAAATAAAATTAATTTAAAATATAATATAATTAATTGAATATTTAAATTTCCCAATCTAGAATTATTAACAATCGTCTATTTTAATTATATTTCTACAATGTGCATATTAATATTTAAATTGAGTATCTACATGTACATTATTTTGGAAAAAATTCCGTTTTACGAAGGAAACCGAATTTCCGTTAACTTTTCGTAATACTCCGCAATTTTCTTAACTTCCAAATTCCGAAAATTAGTACAACAATGTAGCCACTAATACCTTTAAATATTTTTTTAATTAATTGAAAAGCACGTGGAAGTGTACGAAAGTGAATACTCCAGGATAGACATGCAGTAGGTACTTCTTTGGAAGAAAAATTCAGGGTGTTGTTAAAAATCTTTTTATTTATTGCATTTTATAAATTTATTTGTGAAGGAAAATTGACATACCTGTACAACAGTGTTTGTGTGTTGCTTTATTGCATTCTAACCTTATAATTATATTCCAGACTAATTGTTATTATTTAGTTAATAATTGAATTCCAGACTATATTGTTAAAAAAAATACATATTTATTTGACGACATATATAACGACATATATTATATGTTTTTATCGATGAAATGCACTGAATGAACATTTATTCTTATTATAATTGAATATAAATATAAGACAAGTACATAAATAAAGTAGTTTTCATTTTCACTAAATCGGTTACAAAACTACGTTAACTAAAGTTTCATAATACTTACACTTCACATATACACCCACACACATAAACACTTAATTTATTGCTTTATTGTAAGTACGTGATCCTTAATTTTATTGATTTTTTTTTTGATATTTTGACATTTATAAAACACCCTAACGATGAAAAGGTTTTCCGAAACATGTAGGTGTAATTAATAAATATAAGTGGATACAAACAAATAATAAAATTGTGGGGTACCGTGTCTCGTATCCCATTTTTGTACAATGTATTACAGGATGAAAAACAGCTGATGGTGAACAAAGAACCGCGGTCAATTTTATTTATTTTCGAATTGCAGTATTTCGACCTCGGTAGATAACGATACGGCTGATTGGGTATGCCTGGGGTCGTCAACTTGTTCTCTTAGTGGGTGCAGGAATTGGTCAAGGCGAAGATCATGCTGGGAGCTTGTAACGATATTGGCCTATTCAAATAGACATTGCTGAAAAATTATACGAAAATATCTATCTGCTAAAGTTTATAATAAAGAGAAGCTTCACAACCCGTTAAATACTCTATAATTAAATATTTGCTGGATAAGTAGGTGCGGGCGAGCTTTATTATTTCTGCACGCGGGCGTGTAAAGCAGGCTTTATGTTATTTTGTTTAACGAGATGGACCAATTACAGGTGCGCCGTTAGCACCGAAGCGAGCCTATCAAAAGCGGTTGTCCGCGTAACGAATCTGGCCAATGAAACGCGTCCTTAGAGTTAGACTTTGACTTTTACACGCTAGTTGGAATCAAAGATGGCGCGAGATAGGGACTATTTTTAGGCGTTACAAATTAGAAAGCGGCACTTGAGTTTTCAGCTTGAAGGTCGGCGGAGGCTTTGTCGAGGAGAGTCAGTAAGGAAGATAATTTGGCTGGATCGAGGAAAAAGCCAGAGGTTGATAATAAGTCAAAGAGAATTGGAACAGTGAACAGCTAAGCATTTTCAATATTATTTATTTCTATTGCCTTTTTCGTGTATTCAATTTAGAACTTTCTGGATCGTAACAATTATTGATACATGTTGTGGATTGTTTTGTTACGTATTTTGGGCCTAGTGATAATTATTACTATACGCGCTTCGGATTTAATGTACAAGAAATCGTAATGTGGCGACTGTGATAGTTATTCAAATTATTGCATAACGCTTATGAAATATATAATTCTGTCGCTGTTCATATGAAAAATCATTAAATTTGATATTCATATATTACCAAAGATATAAAGGCTTTAAAATGGAATACTTTACTGACGAAGGGTGTTTCGTGGGATTTAAAATTTCAGAATAATTATGTATATTCAATGTCGCGAGGTTCGGAATGTGCGAGAGGTTCTTCAGGGCGGATGTATTCTTATGCTAACGAATGCTTTGTTATCTATACTGGCGATTGAATACGCGGATTTCTATATGATTTGTGTAGATCGTGCGAGGAGTTTCTTACTAATAATATATTTTAAAAATGCATCTGGATTTTATATTTATTTTATTAAAACATGAATGTGTGGTTTATTTGAACTCGTTACATGTTTGTATTGCGTATCATAGGGCAATCGTTGAAAACACGATTTGTTCCTATCAAGTTCTTATAAAGACGTGTTTCGAATTGTATATATTCCTTAATTGCGGTGGTTATTCATATGACATTGCTTTATTCATTCAATATTAGATACTTGAAATGTTTTCTAGAACATTATTCACTATTGTGGGCAGTTCGCGGTGTGTTCAGGGGTAGTTAACCTTCGGTCTTCCGTAGCCGTGATAGTTTTCATATGACATTGTTTTATTCATTCAATATTAGATATTTGAAATGTTTTCTAGAACATTATTCACTATTGTGGGCAGTTCGCGGTGTGTTCAGGGGTGGTTAACCTTCGGCCTTCCGTAATTGCGATAGTTATTCATATGACATTGTTTTATTCATTCAATATTAGATATTTGAAATGCTTTCTACAACATTTTCCATTATTGTGGGCAGTTCGCGGTTTGTTCAGGGGTAGTTAACCTTCGGTCTTCCGTGATCACGTTATTTACTTATATGACAGATTGTTTTGTTTTGTTCGTTTAATATAAGTAATATCATATTTTTATGAGTTACCGTAATTATTTATCTATATGATTTTATTATTGAGAGTGATGCAACGAATACTACTTTCATGAATACGAATATCAGGCCTACTATTCGGTGAATACGAATGCGAATATTTCCACCAAGGTGGGGGGGGGAACTTGAACATACTTGTAAATATAATAACCTTGATGCGACGAATGCTACCTTCACGAATACGAATATCGGGCCTAGTATTCGGTGAATACGAATGCGAATATTTCCACCAAGGTGGGGGGAGAACGCAAGCATACTTGTAATTGTATTGTTTATGTCTGCTTGTGATATCACTATACGGCGTAGATGAACTAGTTTGAAAGGGCTTATGTTCTGTATATGCTTGGCGTAGAGGGAATAGTCTTCTTGTTTCTAGGATTCTATACAGGTTTACAGGTGCTGATATTGAAATATATATACAAGGAAAACACTATTTTGGGAACCATTAACTGGATGACAGATATTGAAGCACACATACACACAAGGAGGACGTTATGTTAAATACATGACTGGAAAGTTGTTATTGGAAAACACAGGCGTCCAGTCGGCGGGACGCAAGCATATTTGTAATTATATTGGTCATGTCTGCATGTGATATCATTGTACGGCGTAGATGAACTAGTTTTAAGGGGTTTATGTCCTGTATGTGCTCGGCGTAGAGGGAATAGTTTTCTTGTTTCTAGGATCTAATACAGTTTTACAGGCGCTGATATTAAAATATATATACAAGGGAAATAAGGGCTACACAGGCGCTGGTAATTGCCCAATTTTGGAGTGGACCCGTTATATGACTTCGGATCTGGATGCCATCTCGGAAGCAGACCAACTACAGAACTAAGATAAGAACCTTTAATATTATTTATTCCTGATGTTTTCTTATGTGTAACAAATGGAATGTTCGAGCTATATAATTTGTCATTGTCACATGGTCACTATTCATTTCATTACGTGGGTTCAGAGTTCGACGGTAACGGACGCGGAAACAAATTAGTACTGATGTCGGGACGTAACGTCGGGATTATATCTTTATTATCTTTAGGATAGAAGCGAGGTCATTGTACGTGCATTCTGCATTTCAAACGTCTTACTAACATATATAAATACATATTATTGTGTTTTACAAATTGAATAG
>JADDOH010003288.1:0-295515 GCA_016648135.1 Agrypnia vestita | reverse complement strand
AAAAATAAATTGGTTGACAATGACACCAGTGAAAGGATAAGACAATGCCTGAATATTTCAAGATAAGTAATAACAACTATGAAAGCTGGGTACTTCTAACATATTTTTCCCCCCAAAAAAATATAATTAGCGATTAAAAAAATAATAATTGCGGACACTCTTTTATAGGTTTTCTCCTGTATGATAAAAATAATTTTAATAATAAAGAAATTAGAAACTGTCGGATAAATAATTAATTAATGAAATTTGAGCAATCGGTGACAAAATTTTTTCAAAAATAGACACTTACTTGACTGCATGACTAATGCATAATACTTAACTTTCTTTCTTTTTATAGTGCCATCTCCTATCAGAGGTTGGCGATCATTCTGGAGATTACGATTTTGTTTATAGTCGCACGAAACAATTAGTTTAGTTACACAAATACCAGTCTCTCAAGTTACACAGTTATGAGATGAGGCGTCTTTCTACGGTTCTTTTACTACTTATTTTCCCCTGGATAAACTTAACTAAAAACGGTAAAATACTATTGTTTGTGTCTTTAATTTTTTCGTATCTCAATCACTTATATATATAAGTGATTATATATATATATATATAATATTTATATATATTTATATCTACCTATCTTTTTTACTAGCTACTTAGTTATTTTATCTACCACTTTATTAATTTTTTTTATCAATCTCTTATATATCCAATATTTTTGTATTATCATTTTCTAAACATAAATCATTTTCTAATATTATATAATTGTGATTTTACATAGAATAATAAAAAAATTAAATTCAGAAATTTGACAGCTCCAGGATAGATTTCAACTAGTGGGGCATTATAAGCTAAATTTAAAAAAGCCTAATTTTGATCATATTTTAATAAATAAATAAATTATTATAATGTTTTTAGATGAGAGACAAACATCATAATTGGTGCATTATAGAATGCACCAATTAAATTGGAGTCCGCAGATGGATGTTGCAATTGTGGAAAGCAACAACAATATTAGGCACATTAAGGCGTCATCCGCCTCCAGGCTGATGTGGTAAATGAACCGACTAATTATCACCCCTAACGACGGTCTGTGTACAAATGTTTACACGCTGTGTGCACCGATAATGATCGCTTACCACCTCCTTCTTCCTTACCCCAATGCATCCTTCAACCATAACGCGCCGGGCTTCCTCTAAATTTCTCAAACAAAATACCGCGAACGTTTGAGTGTGTTTCTTATTACTCACTCACGCATTTAATCACTCGTCAATGTGTATATTTACGTAAAATTGCAAATTGGAGACAAAAAATTGCAACCGGATAACAAGGTTATTTTGTACAAGAAAGCCATGAAAAAAGCCCAACAAAAGCGCTTTCTCGCAAAATTGAATTGAATATTAGTACCTCTTTTTATTAATTATTTATTTTTCTTCAGATTTTATATTATTTTCTTACAATTTTTTTCATTATGAAGCATTTCGAAAGAAACATATTGAGTGTTGAATTTTACGGCTGTGTCGATTCATTGGAGCAATTGGACCATATATCCTGAACTCGTTGTGCCCTACCGAAGTGGAATAAGCTTTAGTAAGTTAGATAACATAAAATAAATATGTTTTCCATATAATATAAATATTATTTAAAAATTAATAACGTTCTTCAGAAAAATTTAACAATTTATTAATATTATTGCCATTAGTAAAAAGTACTGAAAATTGCAACAAGATTAATTGTGGCGTATGTCGTGGCATAATATAAAAATAATATCACTGTGTATTGTCACGAAATTCTAGAAATAAAAGGAACTGCACATAATCGAGGATTTTCTAATACTCTGGACATTTCAGAATAAATTAGAAAGACATGATGCTCAACTAATGATCTGGGGGTCAGTGGTTTGAGCCCCATCCCAAGACCTGTAAGTAAGTCCTACACAGATTTTTAACTTTAAGCATGTTGATGTTTATGGACTTTATATACTTGCCCTTAATTTAAAACAACAAGGCCAGAAATTTCTTAAAAACACAATATATTAATTACCCCAGAAAATTCAAACCGGAAGATTCTGAACGGCCTTGCATATCTAAGAACATTTTGTTGTTGATTTAGTTTACAAAAATTAACTTTTGATCGTAAAAGTTCTCTATCTCTATCTGATACAAATTTGCATGTTAAACCCCGTATAAGAAACCCGGAGTTTTTCAGAATAAGTCAGCACACTAATAATGTCGGTTACTTTTCTCCCATCGCAAGATTGTGTCGCACATATAATTTGTATTGTGCTGACCCTAACATTGATGCTGATATTCTTGCAGACACCTTATCTTCGTTCAAAAACTCACTCATACACAACATCCATTTTCTAAACGATGACATGAACCTATAGATCCATTAAATCAATCATTCATTAAATACTAATCGCACTACATTCAAACACAAAATATATAATACACATAAATGTACACGTAAAATATAATTAATTGCAAAAATACATGTTACTAGAGCGTGCCGAAGACACCCCAATGGGCATAGTCTTCACTATAATGTTTATTATTAGAGTATCATGTACCTAAAATCTTGTTAGTGTCTCTTATAAATAAAAAAATTAATAAAATAAAAAAAATTACGTAATACCTGCACAAAATTATGTATTTAAAGAAAATATAATGTAAGCTAAATCGTTACATACAGGGATGAACAGCAAAGCTTGAGCTGTGAGGTCGTACCCGAGCAGAACATTAATGGTTTGTAGTTATCGAGATCTCGGAATATCAAATGGATTCACTAATGGCGCTGCTTAATTCGTTCAGCCATCTCGGAGTGGAGTTTAGGGACGCAAGTACCAAACTTGAAGCCACCAGCCAGGAGCGGCTAAACTGTCATTAGGCCGACTGCCGCTCCGCCTCGAGCCGCCTAATGATGTCTCCGACAGCTCTCTGTGGACAAGTACAGAACAAACATGATGTGTGGATGGCTCAAAGGGGTACTGATTGATATATCAAATACACGGCAGTGGCGTGCAGGCTACCACCGGGGCCCCAGCCTCGGACCTCAGTCCGAGACTTTTATTTTGAGTAAAATATCAATCGGAATGGCTTATTTTCGATAAAAATCTGTTTATCACATATTTGATACAGACTAAAATAAACATATTTCATACATGATCGTCAAAATGGTTTAAAAACATAAATTTACGTATTTCGTAATCTCTACTTGAGTTTAATTATATTTTAAATGATTCAGATAACAAAAAATTGGAAAGTAATGATAGTGATTTACAAAAAAATTATGATAACATAAGAAAGTCGACAATTTTTGAGAGTGAATCAGTATGTGATACAAAAACATCAAATGCTAAACAATTACAGAATAGTGACCTAAATCAAACAAAATCAGTTGGTTCTAACCCAACGATACTAGAATGCAATGTTTCACTGAAAAGTGTATCATCAAAAATTTTACAAACTCACAATAAAACATTAGATTCCAACAATCTTGTACCAGAATGTAAAGCATCAATGCCAAGTGTGATTACAAACAGTGAAGAAAATAAAAGAAAGAATATTGTATTTGATTCATTGATGCCGGAATGTAACATGTCACTCACTAGTATTATAACAAATGATATAATTGATTTTGATCCAAAAGTGCCAAACATGTCAACAATAAATGAGATGCTCATCTTGAATAAACATAAAAGGAAATCAAAACCTTTTGACAGTAAAGCACCTGAATCTAATGTATTTTTTACAAAATTGATTTCAGACAATTGTGAAAATAAAAGAAAAACTCTAAATTTTCATCCAAATTCACTAAAATGTAACATGTCAATGACAAGTGTTATTCCTAGCAGTCAAGTAAATAAAAGGAGGACTATAATCATTGATACAGGAATGCCAGAATGTAACATGTCAATGACAAGTGTAATTCCATGTAGTGAAGAAAATAAAAGAAAGACAATAGTTTTTAATCAAGGAATGCCAGAATGTAACATGTCAATGACAAGTGTAATTCCAGGTGATCAAGAAAGTAGAAGAAAGACTATAGCCTTTGATCCAGGAATGCCAGAATGTAATATGTTAAGGACAGGCGTAATTCCAAACAAAGAAGAAAATAAAAGAAAGACTATAATTTTGGATTCCAAAATGCCAGAATGTAATATGTCAATGACAAGCGTAATTCCAAACAATGAAGAAAATAAAAGAAAGACTATAATTTTTGATTCCTTTCTCAATTTCTAAATTCTTAAATTTATAAATTTCTAAATTCAATTAAATGAGTAGCTTGTTGATATAGTGGTCATGATGCTCGCCTAATGATATGGTGGTTGGTGGTTCGAGCCCCATTCCAGGATATCAGCAAGTTAGCCCTAGATATGTTTTTAGCTATATATATTGATATATTGATTCGACACGCATTCCGAGTCGCATCAATATTCTTTAATTTCTATTTAAAAAAAACTTCTCCAAGCCGTCGAGCGTATAGAGTATAGATAGTAAAATCAATATTTTTCATTAAAGAAATTATAATAAATTTCAACTCGGGTATAAATTTGCTTAAAAAAATAACTTTGATCAACTCTTTTCAATATTCCCGTTACAACTACCATTATTACACCAGTTACTCCGACTTCTTCTTTCAGTACTTACTAAATAATTATTTGTATTTCCACCCGATCCATGAACATATTTTCTTTGTTTTGCAGTGCTTGTTGCAGACCAATCCTAGGATTGCGACCCAAAAAATAATTTTGAAAATACTCAGTTTAATACTTCACCTGTTAGTAGTATTCAGAGTTACACCTAGAGATTCTGAAAACGCTTAAGAAAAAACACGAATAATAAAATATAAAATATATCTAAACTCATGTTGACATATAATAGTTTTTGAAATGTGAACTTTAGTCTATTTTTTTTAATAGAGATGCGAACACGGAATACGTGTCACATCAATATTCTTACTATTTTCAAACTAAGCTAAATGCTTGTGACTAACTTGCTGGTCTGGAATGAGGTTCGTACCCGCGACCAGAGAGGGAATATTGTGAGAAGGGGTGATGTGAATGTTTGTATTTGATTATTGATGATGTAATTTCATCACCTTCACATCAACCCTTCTTACAATTTTCCCGCTCTCCCACCACCTAGACACCCCCTAAACTTCTACTGAAACCACAACCCATACATCAGACATCAACTCCCACACACATCACCTGAAGAAGGAAACGGAGGTTTCCTAAACATGTTGTGTTTTACAAAAAAATAAATAGTGGAAAAAACAAAGTTTTAATATTTTTTTCATAATTATTAAAAATGTATTTCTACATTTTAGAATAAAAAGTAAACGCCAACATATTCAGAATATTTTGAGTATGTCCAACTTTTTCAGAACAAAACTGGATTCTTGTCACAGGGACATCATAATAAATTTTTACGCTACATAAATTTCCGTCTCCATATCCCAATAGAAAATCTTAACTATACAAACTTATTATATTTTACCGGTTTATTGCCACTATCGGACAGGAGAGTTTTATCTGATCTGATTTTATTATATAAAATTGTAAACTCGCATTACCACAGCCCTGAAATTTTGTCCTTAATAATGTTCCATGTACCCAGTCGAACTACTCGAGTGCCGACGCCTTTTTACTGTGACAATACTAGAACAAATGCTCACTACAACTCGCTAGTACCTAGAATACACAGGTTAGGTAACAATTATACAAACATAGCGGACGTGTTTGGTTCTGGCCTGTCACAGTATAGGGGCGCGATACTGAGAGCGCTTCATTCCGCCATAATGTAAATTATATACACTTTCTTTTTTTTCTTTTTCTCTCTGTTTATATTATTTTTGCAAATAACTGTTATATACCTACATATGTAAAAGCATATTTAGGCGTAAATGAATGAATAAATGAATAAATAAATAAATAATATACATTAATCATCATCAGGAACATCATAATATATATTAATTGCCAACATATTCATTTACATACGTGAATGACGATTGGAAAATATGTACCTCCTGTTGACTTGAATTAACTTGAATAACGTTTATCCTCATAGTCTAGAGACTATGAGATAATTAGAATTATCCAGTTGATCCCAATCATGTTTAAATTCTGTCATTTGGGCTGGCTTCTAGGCCACTAAGGATATAATTTAATTTATAATTGTTAGCATGAAGACCCTCAATTAACGTAAAATATTTTTTTGATGTTCCGTTTTGGGATAAAGGTGGGGACGGGAGGAATTTTCGCTTGGCTAGGGACCCGGCAATTTTCCGATACGCCAATGGCAGGAATATCCAGCATATTTCTGTACATAATTCATCCTAAATCTCTTAAAAAATATAAAAAATCTAAATATGTACACAGTTTCTGACGATTCCTTTAGTGAGCAAAATTCACCAGCTTTCCTCATTATCTGCTCTTGCATTTTGTATCACATTTTTGTATGGAAAGATATCATATTTACATTTATTCATCAGGTTTCGTATATTTCAATTCCGAATATCTTCTTTAAATTACACGAAATAAATTATTTGATTAATTAATACATTACAAATCCTACGATGTTATAAAAATGAAGAAAATTGCTCCACTTTGTCGGCCAGACTTTATATGACTATGGACTTATTACATGACTTCTTTTATTAATAATATTACAAAGTAAACGATTATATTAAATTTTTAAAGTCAGTTTATTTACTATACAATTTATATTATAAAAACACTGTTTTTTAAAAATATTTCATTTTTTGTGTGGTTTTTTTCAACGCTTTTTATATAGATGACAACTTTTTAACATCAATAAATTACGAGAATCATTTAAATATGATATCTTTTCATTCATTAATGTGACAAAAAACGCAAAAAGATTTGAGAAAAAATTGTGCACTTTGCTCACATTGACAGATGAACGAACGCCGTAAGGCAAGAAAGTTCCTGCATTACGCGTTATGTTGTTATGTTGACAACTTTCCATTCTAATTAACTGAAAGTTATTCTTAAAAGAATACAATTATTTTAAAAACTAGCTGTTTTTAAGTATGCAAAATTTGGGTCAGATCGGTCAAATGGTGTAGATTTATACAGAAAACATATCAGGGAGAGACGAAGGGGTAAAAAGGAAGAGAGGAAATGTCGCCTATGTTATCCGCCGAGTTTTAAAGCACAAGTATTCAAAATTTGAGTCGAATCCGATAAACGGTGTAGATTTGTACATAGAACAGAAAGACAGACAGATCTTGAGTTTTATAGGTATAGATATTATTGTCTACCGTTTGAAAACCTACGTAAGAACTCATTTGTTTTACGCTACAATGGACATTGAAACACACTTTACTGTAGCGAAACATACCACAAAAACACTTGGGAACATCACATAGATCTATAGTGAACTCACTTGAAATCGTGCCCGGAACAACTGTTTTGTCATGCCCGCCGGACTAAAAAGGCTGTCATATAAATAATACACTGTAAATACAATATGATAAGTACAATTTCAATCTTATCAAAGTTGAAGGACGGCCCGGTTAAAAAATTCAAAAAGCGAAAAGCATGCATGAGAAGATATATGAAATTGAATGAAGCAAAAGTAGTGTGCCAGGATTCAGGGAATTATGGTGTATTTTCTTTACCTAACCCTCCAGAAATTAACACTTCTATAATAAATATTTTTTTAACTATTGTAATTTATTTTAATATTATAATTATTTAAAAAAATTATTTTAATTCAATTTTAAAAAGATGTATTACATCATCTGTTTTCCTTATACACGAGCACAAATTCACGTTGAATCGCTAAATAACAAATAATTGAATTCTTTTATCTTAAATGGATTAAACAATCGTGTTTTCTTTAGAAAAGAAAATGAAATTTAATTAAGCTCCACAGAATAAACAAATTAATTATAGCCGTATATTTTTAATTTAATAATAACATTTGAAAATTTTGCGGTTGGGTAAAGAAATAAAGTGTAGAAATGTTAGAATTGTACTTTAAATCGAAGGACGATTGATTAATATGCATCAAGAAGGGCTTTCATTTGAAATGTAAATTCCTCACTTACAAGATGAGACACTTCCTTGCAGTGAGGCTTAATCGAGTCTTATATTTCAGGATCAGCATAATAAATGGATTGGATTATACAGTTCAATATTCTTCAAAGTCCCTCTTCATTTGTTGTACCAATACAGACGTCGGATCTGTAATTTATGTTTATCTCAGACCGTCTCGTACAACGATTTCCTGGCGGTGAAGGTACTTTTGCCATTTGCTAAATTAACGAATTGGAGTAACTGAGAAAGAGTGGGTTATTTAAAATTCTGATGAACATATTGCCGCCGCATATTACCAAGAGTGCCCTACGCTTCTCTTTCTCTTTTTATTCCTCTCTTCTCTTCTACTATCTACTTATTTCACATATTTATCTATTACTCACACATGAGTAACATTCATTAGACATTCTAGTTTCAAAAATATAACACGCAGTGAAACCTAGTGGTAGAAAATAATTAGATATAACCCGTCAAAAATGTCGTAATTTTATTATATATTTCGGCCGCCAGCTAAGGCTGTGAGAACAGCGCTATCTAGAGTAGCGTAGCGTCTTGATAACCATAATGATGGAAATAATGAAATAGGAGTTATGTTTTTTTGGTTCTTATACCTCATAATTATTTGAGTCATCTGGTCGCGTTAGTGACGAACACTGTTACCTAGAGAATTATATTTTTTGTACCTCAATTTATACGCTGCATCATTTTTTTTGTGCCAACTAGTAGCATTAGTGACGGACATTGTTACGTAGAGAATTATAATATATTTTGATTAATGATTAATACCAATGACATATGCGATAAAGTAATGAATGGAGTTATTGGTGTTAATTTTCATTTAACTGAAATATTAAAATAATATCTAAATTAGAGTATTTTATTAAAAAAGTTTAAACTCAATGTTTCCATTTTATTTAACAACAGCGATCAGCTATTGGATTCTAGGAAGTTACGGACGTATAGTCAAATTATAATTATTGGAGATAATAATTTAAGCACCATCGATACCGACGTAATCATAATATCTCTACTAATTTAATGAATCTGTACATAAAGGGTGTTTTTAGAGGTAAAGAACTTTAAAATGAAAACACATAAAAATCGCTAAAGCCTTTATTAGAAGGATAATTTTATTCCATTAGTGACTGCGATGGTACGATTTTCGAAATAAGTTTGCACAATTTGCGAGCGTTGTACTCGTTGTACATAAGTCTATTCATGACAAAATTGCAAACCAAAATAAGTACAAATCAGCTGTCACCTATCAAATTGTCCAAAGATGAATTCCTAAGAAAAACTAAAAATGTACTGAAACCGAGTATCATGTGAAATACGTGAATAATGAAAACGAAAAAAATTAGAGTAAGCTCATCCAAACCAGACACTTTTTATTTTTTAGGCCTACGAATGCTATAAAATACTCTCCATACAGTAAACTTCTGTTATGTTATATTATGTCCAGCGTTATCTCGGCTGTGCGCTCTTTGATCTTTTGTTTGAAAGCCCTGGCTCGCACTACTTTTTAGATATTTCACTGCTACATAAATAAGAACATAACCTTATTTTTCTTATCAAATAAATGTGCACCGTTGCATTTGAACCGAGTGGTGAATTTGAGTGGGAATTTACATGAAGTCACCATTTTTTAATTTAAAAATTTTCCAATAAAATAATAATTTAATACATACCTCAAAAAGTTTTGATAAAAAAAATCGCCTACGTGTAAAAAATCTGCCAATAAATCAAAAAAATCATTAAATTACCCAATTTTACTTAATTTCAGGCTCTCAGGGTTTTGTTACCTCTTAAAGCAGGAGAGGTTAAACATATAATGCAGAATTAATGTAGAAATGTCCACTTTGCAAATGTACAATATATTAGATGTTCGGTATTTATTATTCTGAGAAAAATTATAAGGTAATTACTCTTAAATTCAGATTCGCCATTTTTGGGACCCTTTCATTACTTAATTAACATTTAAATAAAATATGTCTCTAAGAAGGGTAAAGAGCGAGTAATTTATTCATCAGCACATGTGCTCAAGCACTGGACGCAATCCCCGATCCGGGGCCTATAATTAGTCGACATTCGACTCGTGTAATACCGGCTGCCCCGGGCGGTCAGAGGTCCGGGCGCAATTACGGCCAAATTTTCGTATTAAAATCCTATAAAATATTGCGGTAATAATGGAAAGGTACAGAGATAGAGGGCGGGACCGGCCCGTGCGTACGTTCCTCCACTTCCATATGGGCAATCGCTATAAACGGCGCCATTAAACCCCCTGTTATAACGATTACCCTTTCACGTTCACGTAACGGCCCATCCCTTCTTTCCCCGCATCGTTTAGAGGGTGTAACGTTCTTCAACCACTGCCCCCTCCGACGGCGGGAACTTCCAATGTCTTTCGATCGGCACCGGGTGGCTCGCGCAGCCAGCGCGTATCGCGAGTTTTGCAAAAAGTAACGTTTAGTTAATGAAACAATAATCGCTTTGTTTTAACAATGATTAATTTTTATTACAAAAATTTTGTACGTTTCGGAAGCTATGTTTTAAAAATGACAATTAATTTCCTAATATAGACAGATAGATTTGTAGTTATGGTGGGAAGGGGTTAAAAAGGGGTACGGTTACAAATTAAGCTTGTGATAAGTAATAATAATCGAAACAGATTATTTATAACATTAAAATCGAGTTAATTTAAATATAACATTTTATAAGAATTAAAAATGCATCTTCCACACTTATTTGTATTTCTTAAAACAACATATGAAATGAACACATACATAAATCTATATTTTCATCATAACATTTTAACAATCGGTACGCACAATAATTTACAATACTTTCATTATCTATGTATTTTATAAAGGTAAATATATCCTATTCACCCTAAGCTAAAATGACTCGAATGCCATTTATTTTATTTTACGATATTTTAGAAAATTAACATAAAAATAAACTGCTGTTATTAAAATAATTGACACATTCTTAGTGTATTAAAACACGTTTCATTACATAATTTATATGAAGTAATATTTTTTCAGTCCACACGGTGTCAAGTCCGAAGTTTCTAATCACTCGCGTTACAAATGGATCGCTTTAGCAGCCATCTCCCCCGCTCCTCCCCGCCCGAGCTACCATCGCTACCCCTAGCCAGGGGGTGATCTGAATTTACTGCTGCAACTTACCCCGGAAGGGATGTGAGACAGGGCCGATGGACGGGAGATATTTTTATCAATCACGAAGAGCATTCATCTTCCCGATTCAGCTTTATTTTGAATAAGGGTTTAATCATTGCAGAATCCAAATACCCCGAAGGGTAAATTGATTGTATTACACAGATATAAAATTGTACTATGTAGTGTGGAAGAATGATACTACGATACCCTTTATAGGTATTCTCATATGAAACGGAAGCCAGAATATTAAACTACCCTAAACAATACAACTTGAAGATGAGAAAATAAAAAAGAGACTACTAAAAATATATTTGGAATATATTTTCATTATAAGGATACAATATTAAAAATACGGTCCTACGATATTTAAAACAAATTAGATTGATGAATTAGAAAGATACGCAGATCTACCTATTGTCTAAAACATTCTAATTGAAGAAAAGTTCCTTAAGGATGTAGAAATCCTAAATTCTCAATTTTCATGCATCTCGTTAGGAACATATCCTGCCGGAATAGGGGGAAGTCCAGCAGTTCCGAGCGGCCACAAATAAAAATACCCATAATCTCCCATTACCAGAAAAAGAAATATATATAGAACTGTAACGAATGACTGGCTAGAAAAATGCAAAGTCATTATATGTTATTATATAGAAACTGTAATAAATTCATCAATGAAACCATTTATCTTCGTGTTTATTAACCATTATATTTACCAAAATATCAAAACGTAAATTTTTTCAACAGCACATTATAGATTATTTATTGTATATACCAAAAACTAATTTAAATTACTTAAAGAAATTAAAGGAATTTTACTTTTTAACATACAGACGTCAACAGGTCATTATTGACCCTAATAGATGGTCCTAGAGTGACATTATAGTAAAAAGTATAAAATTTTAAACTACTCGATATTTTTTATGATAAATTAATAGTAAACAAAATAAAGACCTTCGTAAATCAATAAATACAATTTAGGAATGAATTATAGACTAACAAGTTTTTACGATAAGTTAATAATAAATAATGAATTAATGATAAAATAAATTGTAAATAAATAATATGTTTAATATAATTCTTTCACATTCCACCGTGAGTGTAAAACCGAAGTAAGTGCAAATTTCTCATTTTTGAGATTTTAATGTGAAACAATTGCTTTTGTCATAAGCTTGAAAGTGTAAAAGAGAAGTAAGCGTAAATTCAAACTTCTACATATTAATATATATTAATATAACATAAAAAACAGATAATCTGATTTCACAATATCCATATTTATTTTTCTTGTTTATATAAAACCAGATTATTTACATTTAACTCACTTTTACATTTTTCGTTTGGTTTGTGGCTTATTGTATATAATATACCTATAAACAGAAAATCATTGTTTTATTTTAAAAACACAATTTTACCAAGTAATGTGAAATCTTTAATCTCCCATGTCTCCAAACTAGAGTATTTTCACATACTTCGGTTTTACATTCACGGTGCGACATGTTAACTAATGAATCGAAAAGTTGTATGTAATTATAACGCAAATGTTCTCAAATTTGCACTGCCAATCACAGTCATCAGAGTATAATTTTATGGGCTATTTAACCGTGTTTATTTGACGTATCCGGCCAAAACTTCGGATCCTATTGCATGGTCCATCATCAAAAAGCGTATTTCAACTTCCCTCTTCAATAATTATCAGCACTGTTGACTTAACGACTCATGGTGGATTTTGGCCTCCTTAAGTGTCTACCTTCAGTGATTCCAGTCTTGCGCCAGCTCTCTCTAATTCTGGATTTCCAAGGCAGATATACCTTTAGATATGTTGTCCATCCATCTAACTTTTGGTAGCCAGATATGTCTTTGGATTATTATCATCGATATCATGTTATTCTATAGTTTTATACTATTATTAATATTATTTGCTGAATGAATGATTCATAAAGATTCAAATTTTAAACAAAATTATAATATTTGTTCTTTGTAATGTCATATAAATAAAAAATTAATATACGGTTGACATTGAAGGGCGAATATTATTAAATCCATTATAAAACAAAGAATACATTAAAGGAAAAATCATTTTGAAGATTAGAATTATTTTTAACTTTCTTGTTCATTATTAGTTTGCCTTTTATTATTATTATTATTTTACTCATTACTTTTCGCAATCATCTTTTTTTTCAAAATATCATTACGTCCATTTGCAAATTTGCTTCGTTTCATCAATTTACGCCTGACTATCACAAATTTAATGAAATGAATTTCTTTTAATCAAGCACTCAGCATTTCGTTTGAATTTGCTCCAGATTTTAAAAGACATAAAATATAATAATTGAAGTCGTCATAAATATTTTCAACCATTTTTTGTTTCAACACTTTATTAAAATAAGAGCTACAAAAATAAAATTAAAATCATTTTCATTTGTCTCTCATCTTTATTTCAACACTGTTATACAACAGTTGTTCTAAAATTTGTCACAGACTATGAAGTTGCGCTCTAATATATTTGGGTGTTGCAATTCCTATCGGATTGTATTTTCTGTTCTACGTCTGACATATCTGATATCGTGTCTTAGTGCCGGTTGTTTCAAGTTGGATTAAAGTAAAAGTTCATTTAAAGCATAGATTTTTGCGTTCTCCACAAATCAAAAGAACTTTTATTTTAATCCAACTTGAAACATCCGGACCTTGGTGCTAAACATATATTATCCCTTCGAAATGGTGACAGAAGGTTGAATGGTGAGGTTGAGAACTGTATTGGGATGTATGCACAAGATTAAATACTATGTTCCGATACAGACTATGAAAACTATATATCAATCTTTAGCGGAATCGGTAATAAGGTATGGAATAACTAGCTGGGGTCTAACTTGCAAAACTAATATTAGAAAAATTCAAAATATTCAAAATTCGGCTATAAAATTAATAAATAAAGAAAGTGCTACTAAAGATATACAGGAACTCTTCAAGAAACAAGGCTCTATGCCAATTAATGCTATCTTGTGGTACAAACTAATTACACGATATCATGAAGATGGGACATATAAGCATAGATTGATTCATAAACATAGTACCAGATTTACGGTTAAAGAAGGACTACGAATACCGAAGGTCATAAATAAATATGGACAAAGAACATTAAAATATGTCATACCAAAAATATTAAATTAAATCCCATGTCGTGTCAAAATGGATATTAATAAAAAAGGGCAAAATACAGAATTAATGAATATGTTATTAAATAAAAGAGACTAATTTTGATTTTGGTAATATTTGTATTTTTTCTTGTATTGTTGTATAGTATTGTTGATTTGTATTTGAGTTTATAAGATCTATTGTAATTAATTAATATGGATGTATTTCTGGTAAATACAATTTATTTATATATATGTATTGATGCACCTACAGACAAATATCAATGTGATGTTTTGTGGGTCTGAGATGTAAAAAAAAAAAAAAATAATAAATAAAAAATTTAAAAAAAAAAAAGTGAAAATAAAAATGTATACAAAACGCCCTTAATTAAAAAAACTCCAATCAATAATATAGATAGACATCATGGCGATATCCACTGGTTTATGAGACAATTTTTTAACCGCAAATGGCGGTAATAAGAATACAACTCAAATATGAAGGAAAGTGTACAAATAAAACATCTAACTTCCAAAAATCTGGTAGACATGGCAATCTATTATGAATGAACGTTACATTGTGTAAATTGATCACTTAAGCCAGCAATGCGATAGGCCATAAGCCTTATAGATACCCTAAAAGACTTCCATACCTACTAAAAAAGTAAAATCTTCTCTATGAGATATATGTAATATATCTTGATTAAGTATATCCTTAAGTAATTATTCACGTACATTAATATATAATAAGAAATAAAGTATCATGGGCGATCCTCGTAATTCAGTGGGCAAAACACTTGTTTCTCTCACACTGAGGATTGCGGGTTCTATTCCCAGTGAGGTCCCAGTAAATGAATGTAATTAATCTAAGCCTGTGTTTTTCGCTCAAATAATTGGGCCTAATTGGCTCAAATAATAAAAAAAACGAGACACCCTTTATATTATTTTTTTCAATTAGTAAGTAAGGGTACTCTTGATACTTTATATTTTACTAGGTGGTTGGCCCGGCTTCGCCGGCATATCAATAATATCTTATTGATATTCCACTCAAAATATAAGGAATATTTTCTATTCCATACTGAATAAAAGACTCCCCGAAGTGTTTTATATACTAGCTATGAGTCTTCCTGTACATATACAGAATTAATGGCAAAAACTTTTCAAGAAACCCAAGAGTAATTTTTTAAAACATTAATTAACATAAAAATATGTTCAATAACTTAGACACATTATTTGTCTACGATCTCTGCCAGAAGATAAATCATTGTCTTCAAAATAAAAGTATCATAGAGAGTAACACCGATGAACATCTAAAAGTAATATTTCGTTGCAATAGTGTAATTTAAAAAATTTGTGACTTCAAAGAATTGTAATATTCAGGATGTAGATTTAATACCGCTAACTGTCACAATGGTATTTATTTTTTTCATTTACTACAATAAACTAGCAGTAAACAAGTGTAACAGATTATATAAAACACACTTTTTTATAGAACAAAAATATGTGTTCTTAAATTATACGACTTTAAAAGAAATTATAATTGCTCGCATTATGAAAATTAATATTAAAAAAAATATATATTTACAGTCTCTTAAATAGAATTGTTCCGTAAATATTTTTTACTGTGCATAAACCATACACTGCTTTCTTACAATCTGGGTTTTATTTTTATTTTTAAAGAAATCACATTTTACTTACGATGTTGCGAATTTCCAAATGATTGAAACTTAAAAAAATACACAAAAACAATTTATGTATCGAAAAATTGTATTCGACAATTAAAAAACTAGGTGAGTATGCATTAAAAAAATGCAATTTCACAAATAATAGGTAATTTAATTCAAAATAAATATTTTGCTATGGTTATGTTTTTTGCTGATTAAATGGACATAGCAGTTCTTCTCAAAGATTCAGGGAAAATATTGCAATTAAAAATATTGTCGTTTCCAACTAGAATAAAGATCTCATTTAACATGTATAGGCTTCATTTGAAAATTAAATTAATACTTAAATAATTATTAATTTATAATCGGTGAAATTTTATTTGATAGATTTAACTGTGTATTTATAAACTTAAAAATCACTAAATATCAATGTTGCGAAAATAAATTAGTGCTTCTCAAATTTTTGATCAGCAAAAGATCAGTTAAAACCTAAGCGTTCTGTACTTATGGGCTAATTTTATATCTCTAATATCTTGTTATTTTAACACAACTTTTTATTTTAATTATTACATTACTTCTAATTCCTCAAGCATCTATAACTATCGATCAATATCATTTTTTGGGTGAAAGGAATAACAGAATGAGTAAAAAATTCAGATTTTCAGGAGAGCTATAACAAAATATGAAAATTTCGTTGGCTTAGGATGTATCTCTTAAAGACTTTATTATTTTTATTGAATTTTTGCACCAGTAGTTTTACTTTTTGCACAAAAACGTTGAACCAAGTTAACTAAGGTCGTTGTTTCTTGTCAAATTTTTTAAACAATTATCGATTCATTTGTCTTTTTTTTTAAATTAAAAAATAATCGCATTTTATTTTGTTTTATGGCTCGTCTAATTTTTTCTTGCTGGATATGTATCTAAAGAACAATTCTGCTTACTTAAAATGCTTACGATTTTATTGACTCATTCCGTTGTTTTTTTGCCCACGGCATTAAATGCTCGGGTACAAAAATGTTTCTAGTGCAACTATGATCCAAGATTTTGATGGAGAAATGTATGTAAAACAATGCATTAGGTACAGCACGATGGACGACGGTGACCGCTTTTCTTATTCTGAATACGGAGAGAGAATCAAAGCGTTTGGTTAATTTTCCTTTGGACGATTATGTAGAATAGAAAACAGTGGACTCTCATCCCTATCGGCCGCCGCAGAAAGACACCCACCATTTTATATTCGAGCCATTTAGCTGATAAACGGGCGCCCCCTTGTTTCCGACGCGGGACCATCAATGTTTTCATTTACAGTTAAGGTCGGCCGGTCCGATAGAGTCCTCCCTATCTAAGTATCTTCCAGAACATTCTCTTAACGTTCCTGCCGTTGATTGAATCGCTCGCCATCACGCCGTCATCAATCCGGGCCCCGATATCGGCCGCCGGGGCGCCAGGGCGGCCAGCGGGACGCCGAGCCAGCGAAGCCTCTTAAAAAGATCGGATACATTTCGAGGCATCGTACTACGGGGAAAGAAGATGCCGCGCCATTTTTTGCGTTGGCACGCAACTCTCTCATTTTTCTTTCTCAGATTTTTTATTCTGAAATTCAGACGGGATGTTCGCATTATCGCCGTAACCGCCCGAGCATGACTAACCGTCATACATTTAATACGTTTATATTGAAGCCTACGAAAATATTTTACAAAAACTTCCCAATAGTATTTCTTTTCTATCTTCTTATACTTTTTTTTACCGAAGTTATCGTGGGACTCTCAAATAAACAACCTGTATTTACTTATGTATATCGTGGAAAATGGTTATTATTAGTTGTGAAGATCCGAATACACCCGTATCTTCACTAAGAGGTTAATGTCATTATTTTAACATAGAATATGTTTTCCTGGATAATCTTTTTTGTGAAAATGTTAAATTTAATTTTTATAAGATATTTATTGTTTTAGATATTTAGAAGTATATTCATAATAACATTATATGATTAACTTGAATAAATCCTCCATTCTCTGCTTTTTGTAAAGTAAATGATTAATTAAATGATTGATATTACTATGTATTATATTTTTAAGGTATGTAATATTTAAATCGTTATTTGCGTATTTTATAGCTAGACCGTATTCAAAAGAATGTGCCCAAAAATATATGTTTTTTTAGGATGCACAAAATGAACACAAAATACATTTTTCTAGTAAGTAAGTAACCTTTTTAAACTAAAAAATATATATTTATTTGGAATATCATATTGAGGCTTGTAACACGGGTTTGCCAGGTAACTTTTCCCCGCTTTCTTCTTACCGGACAAAGCTAGAGAATAGTCTTTTGATTGTGGTCAACCTATTGTCATGGACCAAGTCTTGCGCATGCAACATGGTTATGCTGGAATAAACTCATTATTATTATTATTAGTAAAATAATAACATGAGAAATTTACGGATATGAATTTTTTATAAAATAAATTATTTATAATATTCAATGTATATTATGAACAACGCCATGACACCCCTGCTTAAAAAATATGTATGAGGAAAATATATTGTATTTATATTCAAAGATGCACGAACTAACCTATCAATTAAATTTAAAAAAAATTCAAGACTTGCTTTTATGCGTTTTCTTTGCATACATTCGTAATCGATTTTTTATATCACCTGTGCGGTATCCAAATATTTTTTTTTTTTTTTTTAATCTTAATTTTCTTACAATAAAAATATATTACATTAAACCGTCCTTCTCACTTGCCATATTAAATAAAATGACATTTTGTTCCCATCTCTTAATGTCAAAGTTGAATCTGCCAGCTAAAATTAATAAATTTAAAATAGAAACATTTGATGAATTTCAAAACTAACTACGCATTTAATTTTGAATGATGATGGAAAATTATCATTCAAAATTAAAAGAATGCTATACCATTACAGAAAACGTTTTTAGTTTAATTTATGATCATGTTTTGTTGTTTCATGCTTTTTTTAAGTCTTCTTTACCTTATGCCAAATGTAAAAATGTATTTCTGTTTATGATTATTTATATGTTGATATATATTTTGGGAATATTTATGTTTAAGTGCTTTGTTTAGTTATGTATTAATTACAAGATGTTCTTTTTACAACTAACTAAAAAAATAATTAAAAAAGTATACAAACAAACACCCTCTGAACATTTTACTGCAACTTACCACCAGGCCTCAGCCGAGCACCGAAGACGCGGTACTTGGTGGCCTTCCCCCCTAGTAAACATCTCCCGATGCCAACCTCGACTTGCTGGAATTGACTCATACATCTGTATGAATTGACCGGCTGCCCACGTTTGACTCGGAACGTTAATTGACTCATGTACCGGTGGCTTTGAGTTTGGGAAGCAAAACTTACAAACGTGACTTATTTGCATTGACATACTTGAGAGAATGCATTTCGGGAAACTGTTTCTGGAGGTGATATTTCTTAATTAAGATAAATTATAGAGGCTACGAATATGAGAAACGTGTGTGGAAGTGTTTTTATACGATGGCCCTAGGCTTACAGCCTGTATGAACCAGCTTAAGTGATCACTCTGCACAATGCAACGTTCATCAATTCCATCGTAAGAACATTCACACACGATCAAATATATATATATGTTCAAATCCAAGGAACTTTCGTTTAATTGAATGGTTAGAGACATCTGTAGTCTTTTCTCATGAACGTACATAGATTTTTGCAGCTGGAATGATACTTCTATATTTTTTTTTAATCAATAATTTATCTTAATTGATTAATCATCCCTCTGTGGACAAAATCCTGTAACTGTGTTCTTAGAACATACATACCTACATATAAAAATTTTGTAATATTTTTTGTTTACGGATTAATTCATTTGAGATTGTTTGGAATATACCTATTTTAATAAATAAATTGTATAAACAGTAGTTACAGGCGGCCGTAGGCTTGATACAGGCTTCTCATAACATAAGAGTGCGATACCTATATTCAATATGCGATTCCTTTGAGGTGACGTAACAATTTGGCTTTATGGTTTTCTCAATTTGGTTTATTTGTATTTGTTTAGCAATTACAGTAATTGTACTGAACTAGCATTATAAATTTAAATACATTTTGATGTATCTCTAAAATAGCAACACATTATTTACAATTTCATATTAAATATGTATACAAAAGTGCGTATTGAATGCCCTGACTTAATTAACTAACTAACAAACCTCACTTAACCCCTTCATCAACAACAACTAAAATTCAGTCTGAGAGGTGGAATACACATGCTCAAAAAGCCCAGAAAACAAAAATTAACAAATAAAATAATATGTAAGATATCTAATTGATTATGATTATAAAAATGTACATATTTTAAATTGATGAAATATTTATTCAAACATATATATTATATGCTAGTTTTCTGAGACGTTTAATTTACTTTTTATTATTTTATAATTCGATGTAAAGTTTTAAATTATACGAACTTATTTATGTGTGTCTATCATATGACGTGTAACCGGAAAAAATTCAAGGTGTAACATTTCACTGTCGCCTGTTAATTATGCTTTTTTAATAGATTTCCACCACATCTTATTTTCCAATCAACTTCCTGCACATCATGTCTTAATACGAGTAAAATATTACTTTATATATTAAGAAGACAAATACAATCAATAGTTTGCAAAAAAATCCGAAACAATGGGAATATATTTTGATATTTTAAAATATTTTTATTCCCTTTCTTTCAACTCGTGGCGTCTGATTGCTTGCCTGTCTGACCAAAAAACTTTGGATCGATTTTTAACCCAAGAAGATCTATCAAATTTTCGTTAAAAAAAGTAATAATTATAGTATAATTTTGGATTTTTCAAATTTTTAATGGTTTTTACTCCGACTTATCTGGCAGACACGAAACCCGAAAATGAGAAAGGGAGTATTGTAAAAACTTGGTTTTTATGGGTTAGTTTTTTTTTACACTTATACTACATAACTTACTCATATACTTTTACTAAAGTTAAAAATATATTTTGATGCCATGTTTTTCGAGTTTTCCTTCCTTGAACACAGGCTTTGAATTTAAATTGTACATGCGTATCTACACCCCATCTCCAAAATCCCCGAAGGCAACGTGTGCTTAATATTATATAAGTTAATTTGGGGACTCTCAGAGCTTCCACATTACTTGGGAAGTAGACTTTCCTCCTGACTCCCGCAGGTGTGCACAAATTAGAAGCATTAAAATAAAAGCCGAACTGATTTCATTTAGTTCATTAACACAAACTCGGATTCGTTATCCTCGGGGTGAGTCCTAGTCCCGGCTAATTCGGGGGAAAGGGAAATATATTCATTACAATGGCGAAATCGATTAAGGGTTGAGTAAAAAGTGTATCAAATCTTTCAAATAATTAAAAAAATTCATATAATGATTAAAATATTTTCAGTGGTTGCACTGAAACTGATTATAAAAGAATAAAAGATTTTAAAGAAAATCCTCTTAATTTAAGTCACCCAAAATTATTTTTAATTATATTATGTCAATTAATATCCAAACTCTTGATCAATGTTCATCCTAAAGTTAAAATAGTCTACTTTTGTTTGTATAATTAATAATTGTTCTAGTGATATTATCTAAAATTTGACTTCCTTTTCTCTCATCTAAAAAAGAATAATAATTTCATCACATTTGAATCACATAATATAAAATAATTTATATTATTGCTTTTCTACATTTTTCATTAAAAATATTGAGTTTGAAATATAAATTCATATATTAGGTCCTTACATATGAAATTGGCGTTTAGTATGGGAGGAACATAAAGCCGATTTTTTTTTATTATAATACATTTATTTAATCAAAGTATGTACCATTGCTATCTATGCACTTTTGCCATCTCATAGGTAGTTCATCGATCCCTTTCGGGGATTAACCTAAAAAAACTATTCGGACGGGAATCAATAAAATCTTTGAAGGCGGTTTGGACTGCTTCATCGGAGTTGAATTTTTTCCTTTGCAAGAAGTTATCCAAATTTCGAAAAAAATAGTAATTTGTTGGGGCAAGGTCCGGAGAGTACGGTGGATGTCTTAGACATTCCAATTGAAGCTCCTCTAATTTGGTAGCCGTCTGTTGTGCAGTGTGTGGTCTAGCGTTATCATGAAGCAGCAGTGGCCTAGAGCGATTAACCAGTCTCGGTTGTTTAGCAGCTAGCTTTTCCATCATGGTTTGCAGTTGCTGGCAATAGACATCTGCCGTAATCGTCTGGCCAGATTTAAGAAAGCTGTAGTGAACGACACCAGCACTAGTCCACCAAACGCTCACAAGTAACTTTTTTGGAGTCAATTTTCGCTTGGGGCATGGTTCGGCTGGTTCGGCAGGGTCAGCCATTGCGATGAGCGCTTTCGATTATCGTACAGGATCCACTTTTCATCACAGGTAATGATTCGATTTAAAATCCCTTCATTATTGTGCCGGTTGAGTAATGCAACGCAGCAGTCAACGCGCGTTTGTTGATTTGCTTCACTCAATTCGTGAGGTACCCACCTTTCAAGCTTTTTCACCTTACCAATTTGCTTCAAGTGGATTAAAACAGTTTTATCACTAACACCGCAGCCTGCAGCTAACTCGGATGTGGTTTGCGATGGATCCGCTTCCACAATAGCCTTCAATTCTTCATTATCAACTTTGGTCTCCGGCCGTCCACGGGGCTTGTTCTGCAGGTCGAAATTTCCAGAACGAAAACGTTGGAACCAAAAACGCACTGTGTTTTCTTTTGCGGCACCGTCGCCATACACATCATTAATCCTTCGAGCCGTTTCTGCAGCACTGGTGCCACGGTGGAACTCGTACTCGTAAATAACGCGATATTTCAAGTTTTTCATTTTGTAAACTGAGTGACGCAAAGAAAAAAACAATTGAGGAAAAAACAAATGAATTATAATTTTCAAAACACAAATACATGAGTAAATAGCTGTATAAATTTGAATTTGGAATTCCTAACCAAAGAGAAGATATTTGAGATCAAATTTGCCAGTTCGGCAAAACGCCAATTTCATATGTAAGGACCTAATATTAAATTAAATAAAAGCATGTGATTAGATTATATATATATATATATATATATATAGATGTCATAAATATATTTTTTAGCCAAATTGATTTAACAAACAATAAGACAACAAGAAATGTTTTTAACATTATTGAAATATTTTAATGCCACATAGGTAATACATTATGGATGTAATGTAACTTCACCGGAAATCGAACCCGGAACCCTCGGTTTGAGAAGCCACACGGCCACCCGGTAACTGCTAAATATGAATTCATAATATTATTTTTTTAGAACGAAACTGGACGACACCCGCCCACGCTCGGGCTTTTATTGACAGAGCAAACAATGAAATTAACAGCTTAACCGAAAACTCGACGGGGATAATTAAAAAATATGTTGAAAAAAATACAGTTCAATCTGAGCGTTTTCGCTGACTGTTATTTTAGCCGACCGCGCTCTGTGTGGAGTTTTATTGTCTTATTTATTTCTAGATGCAGCCGCTGGGAGATTCATCTCACGATTGGGGACTTTTTATGTCACCATAATGACTTATTTTCGTCGCCCAACGTCGCGGAAGATGAATAACGGCTTTAAACGGGAAAGTAAAAAATAAGAAAACTCGGGCGCGCCGACCGCAGCGCGCGTGCTACCGGGCGGGGCGCGCTTTGTGGCTTTACGGGAAAAATTTTTATGAAATATGTTGTGTAAATATTTTTTTAATTTTTCAGAATTATGCGTTTCAATATATGGAGCCGCTAGGTTTAATAAGACGAAAAAAAAATATTGGACACAAAAATCTAAAATACTTTAATCGGAGATAATATCCGAAATTAAACACATATTTTGATAAAAAAAATAAACATTAATTTTTAATTATTTTTTTTATTTATATATTTCATTTCACAAATATATATATAATTAATAAACCCACTACCATTTTTGAAGGTAAAAATTATACATGATATTGATAAAGATAGGACGACTATCGGTACTAAACAACAGTTAAAACTCTTTTATGAATTATCGATTCATTACACAAAATACTATAAAGCCAATTAACTATATTTTTAAATAACTATTCATACAATCCTTTTGTATAATCAGAAAGCAAGATAGTGAAAATATAACGCCGTACTTTTCTATTTTTATACATGGTCTTGTGCTAAAAAATAAAATATATTAAATGATAAACGTAGTTGATATTGTTCTAACGCAATAATTAGTTGAAGAATATTAATTATAAAGCGAAAATTTTATTCATCTAAATTAGAAAAAACTTTCCTCTCATGAAATGTTACACAGCTTATTCTGTTTAAAATTTCTAGATCAACGCAACTAATTTCAATTTACAACGTATTAAACGCTTGCATCATCAGCTATTTCGCATTTAAATCCTCCTTAATTGTGAAAAAATAAATGTTTGTTCCATATTTTTCGGTTCCTCAACAAAGAATATATTTCAATATAAGATTATTGAAAGAAGTTATTTAAAAAAATTTATTTGAATCCGTTGAGACTTAGTTTTTTACTTTTTTCTTATAGGTTACAGTTTTTTTCAGTAAATATGAGATTTAATAAATACAAGAATCCATATCTCGGGCGAAGAAGAGTAATAATAAATATTAAATTATTCAGAATATTTTATCCCCACGGGAACTTCATTAATCAAAATATATTATAGACATCTCATAGAGACAAAGCAATTTTTTATATTGTAAAAAAGGTATAGAAGTATATTTTACACACAAAAAAATCTAAATAATTAGTTTTGTGATCTTAAAATTTTTTAACGTACTCAAAATACTCTGATAATAATTCAAATAAATGTCATATTCACAATAAAATAATATTGCTTAAAATGACTCTTATAAAAAAATAGATATCTCATACCAACAGCGACATCTGTACTAATTTATAGACATGACAAATTTCAACCATCGTTAATTTGACGTCGGTGAGATGGTGGTTATAAAATATAACTCACATATAGCACACGGTGTGCAAAGTTTACGTACATAATTACAAACTTCCAAAAATTTTATAGATATGGTAGTCTATCATGGGTAGAATTGGTAAACGCAACATTGCGTAAAGTGACCATTTAAGCCAGTCGTACGATAGGTAACATAAAAAAAGTCTCCCATACCTACTTTTCCATTTAAAAAATTGCTTCGTCTCTATGGGATATCTATAATATATTTTGATTTTTGTATTATTCTTAAAAAATAATTAATCGTCCATTTAGATGTAAAACTCACTAACAACAATTACATTTATATTTTTCCATCTCTATTCCAGGTAAAAATCAGTAAGTTAATATTCCGTGTCTATTTATAGTTTTAGTGATAAAACTTATAATTTGAACATTTTCGATAATTTTAATATCACATTTTGAATATTTAATCTCATTATCTCAAAACTTTTTATTTTATTTTATTTTATTTATTTGTTGGAAAATATTAACAGATATAAGAAAATGATATGTATAAATGTATGAGAGTGTAAATAGTTAGTAATGAACTTATTAACTTATATCCTAACATATTACAAATAAAAGTAGTTTTGAAGTAGTAGGTACATAATAATAATAATATAAGCATGTTAAAATAAAATACATAAATAGTAACAGTAATGAAAAGAACATAATAAAATAAATAACAATATCAAAATATACTTATTAAGTTAAGTATAACTTTTTTTATATCTTGCATAGCAGTATTGAATCAATATTTTATTATTAATCAAGTATTAATTTAATGTTGCGTCGCAGAATTATTTCCACTTGTGATCTTAGGTGGTGTAGAGACACATGATAGATGTCAATGTCGGTGAACAAATCGTTGTAGGCTCGGCACATTCCTACTAAGGGTGAGCGTAATCCGGAATTGGTACGAGCAACAGGAATGTGGAAGATGCATTGTGTTCTAGTAGCTCTTTCTGGAACGTGGATGTCGAAAAGTGATAATAGGGGTGGACAATGAAAGTTTTTACTTATTCCTATATATAAGTTGTACCTCTAAAGGGACGATATGTTCTGCTTTAATTCATATAATCGGTTAATTTTAATAAACGTATATTATATTACAACTCGTTAGCGTTAGCTATATTTTCTCGATCAACTAATTACAATCGGATGTCTTGACGGTAGTGATGGGTCCGCTCTGTACTCACTACTACAATGTAGTACTACACTACATTGAAGTGCACACTTCGCACGTTTTGATGTGTAGTGCACACTACATACTACAAACACCAAAGTTATTGAAAGTATAAATTTCAAATAGTACACTTCATTTCAAAGCTAATCCTACAAAGTACATATACTTCATTTATTTTTTACGTGAAATTTTTGGGAAGTTGTTGTAGCTAAACGAAGAAATCTCTGGAAACTGTAACAACCCCACCCCCTCCATGGTTTGAAAATTTTTTGGAATCGAATGAAGAAATCTGGCTGGCCAAATGTTACTTTGGAGAAAATATCGTCATTTATCATTAACTCACTAGTACTACATTACTTCATTTCATTTCACTTCACTTCATTAATACTACGATTACTTCATTTCATTACTTCACTTCATTAATACTACAATTACTTCATTACATTACTTCACTTCATTAATACTACAATTACTTAATTACTTCACTTCATTTCGTAGTACTACAATTACTTCACTTCAAGTAATTTTTACTAAAATTGTAGTGTACACTTTGTAGTCTTCAAACTGGTGAACGTGTGTGTATTGTAGTCTTCATTTTGAAATGTAGTTTTTCCCTTCGCTACTTGACGGACTTGAAAATAAATTCGTATACCTACTTGCCATGAAACGCCACTTTTAACACGTTCGTGTGAATAATATCGCGACTCGTAATTCGCATTCTAACAGACAAGGTACACATGTTGCCGTGAATAATGTCTCGGCGTGGACGGGACACGGCAAAATGGCAAAAAATTCTGCCGCTGCGTTAAACTTTCATCTTCATTAAAAAATTCGAGGTGCAGGGAGGCAAGTTGACAGTTTGCTTGGGGAGACTGACAGCCTGACTGATATTTACCGAAACTTCCGATGAAAATGTACTGTACATAAATTGCATTTAAAATATACGTAAATTTAAACACTGTATTCTAATACTATTGACGGATTTGGCGCTAACATTCTAGAGATTATTAATTTTATTTAAACAACTTTGCATTAACCACTTAACTAGTAATTCTACGTCTACCAGTTTAGATACCACTGGATGAAGGTACAGTGGATACAGTGTTGATGAAGATACTGTCACGTGTTGTGGCTGCGGGAGGAATTAATGAAACGCTGGAATTTAATAATAGATTTATTAAATGCTGAATAATTAATTAAACAAACGTACAAAACAAACGTACAAATAAGCGTACAAAAGTCTCTTAACACTATTTAACTTAACGCTATAATTTGAATTAAACTATTTCGTAAATGTATCACTCGTGAATAGACACTTTATAATCGCTTTAACACTTTATCACTATTCACTAGAATAATCCATCCAATTTCAGCACGCATTACTTTTCGCTCCGGTTTATTTCGCTACGAAAGAACTTTTCCAGAATATTCGCTCAAATATCGCACAAGGGTAAGTACTTCACTTAATTATCTGTCGCTTAGATCACACGCCTGATGGTAACACTATTGTCGCTTCGTGATTCGCCGCTAGAGCCGCGTAGTAGGAAACGTCAAAATAAAATGGCCCTACGCGGCCTGGATCCGTTTATTTATACCCGATAACGTTGAATTTTTGAACCTTCGATAATTATCTACTAGACTTTTATAGTGTTTTCTCGCACGTTCTCGTAACTTCCGGATGTTCCTGGAACTTTGGAGACGTCTCTCGAAAGCTGTAGATTACGCTAGGATGTTCTGGAATCTTCCGTAGTATTGTGAACATTTCAAATAACTGTCACTTGACACGAGTGCGTGATTATTTTTAGCCTCGTTACAATACAGTGGTAATAAAACCGGTGGACGCAGGGTTGTGTGGTTAATACAAAGTTGTTTAATTAAAATTAATAATTATGTCCAACCACAAATTTAACGCTATAAACATCGAAAATATTCTAGAGATTATTCATGATGATCATTAAATTAGGTAAAAAATATTAACCTTATTACCTTTACGTGATAAATAATAATTGTGTTTTTTACTATAAAAATTTCGAGTGTTACTACGAAAAACAGAATGATAATAATAGTAATTGGATCATTTATACAGCGCCGTTTTTGTGAGTAGGTACTCACTTCAATAATCTATCATCGACGGGTGTAGTATGATATAGAGTATCACGTACAGAAAACACAGTTAATATATTTTACCCAATTTAATGATCACTGTATTTTTAATTTAAAACTTTGACCTCTGAGATATTTGTTGATGCTCACTGGCTATTAAGTGAATACTTGTTTTATTAGGACACAATTGATTCGCTGATTAAAAAACATTTTTTACCACGCTTATGTGAGCTTCACCTGTTTATCTAGATGGAATCCTAATAAAACAGTGGAGCTGAAATTCGCACACAGACGTATTCTTGATGACAATACATGAATCAAATATCAGATTCACTAATTCATGAATTAATCCAACACAATTAATTAATCAAAGTTTTACAGAGGAAGTTAGTTAATGAGCTTACCAAAATATGGCACTAGTTTCCCACCGACGTGATTTTGTTCGCTAAGAAATATTAAGACTAATATACTAATATGAAATATACTAAAAAGTAAAAAATAAATTTTCGTAAAAAAAATGTTAGCTTCATTCTCCAAATAAAATTGTCGGCACTTTCCCTCCATCTACAACTGAATTGTGTATTCTATATTAATATCGTAAGCATCCACCGTTTATTTGGAGAGTAAAGCAAAGTTTTTTGGTCCGAAAATCTATTTTTTACTATTAGTACATTTAAATATAAGCGTGGTTTAAAAAAAATGTTTTCATATAAAATATTTTAAATTTATAAATATGTTCTTTAGACATGAATGATCACTCATGTCTAAAGATATGAATGTACATTTTGTAAAAGCGGCCCATGTACAACATTTGAATTAGGGAAGGGAAAAACTTCATTTCGAAATGAAGACTACGAAACACACACGTTCACCAATTTGAAGACTTTTAACTTTTACTATCCGGGGCAGCAGGATAAGAGGAGATCCGTGGTTCGAATCCCGGTAGCAGCGAAATATTTTTCGTTGATTTGATTTTTCTGTATGTCTTTCTAATTGATTAATAAATTTGGTTTTAAATTTCAAAGAACTTTATTCTGAAAAAATTGCAACTTCACAATAAGAATGTGTTCTTGAATATATGTGTGCTGTATCAAATGTGTTTAAAAATAAAAAAATGTATTAACGGTTAATTTTGGTGTCTCCTAGCGGTAGTTACACAAAGTAATTTGTGCCTACCATACCATAAAAAGTGCATTTCTCTAAAAATTGGCAATATATGTTAATCAATTAAATGAGACTTACAGATAAGGCCGATATATTCCCGTCCTGTCCCGGATAGGAGGAGATCCGTGGTTCGAGTTGCGGTAGCAGCCAAATATTTTTTCGTTGATTTGGTCTTTCTGTATGTCTTTCATATTGATTAATAAATTTGGTTTTGTTCTTATTTTTCAATTTATAAGAAACAAAAAGTCACAATCACTAAGAGTTAAAAAAAATATTTCGGTTGTTACCTGAACAATTATTACATGACATATATGTGGGAATTGTATATATTTAAAATGTATGATTAATTATACATATGCCAATAACCCAATAAATCTATCCAAATTTTACTAATTTATCATGTATTACAATAATCACGGGTATATTTTTGTGTTCATTAAATTGAACGGGTATATATAAATTTTAAATTATTCATGAATTGATATGGCAATCACATGAAGGTATTTATAATATAAACGTTACATTTATTCTGAATTTTAATCATAATCACGAATATTTAACAAATTTTTATTATTCATTGTTAATTGTATATTTGTATAAACCACAAATCGATCCATTAAAATGATAATAAAACTAGTTGGCTCTTTCTTGTCCATGTTTGTTAGTTAAAATATATCAGAGTTAATAGAATAATATCATTCACTCTAGACTTAAAAACTTAAAAATTTTAATATCTAATTCAACGAAAGACAACGGTTACGTAACGAGAAACGTCTAGAGTTTTTTTAATTAACAATGATCCGACCATAGAAGTGTTCTTGTAAAGAAATAATAATTATTTAATTGTTTTAAATTTAATAAAATTGATGAAACATAATTTTTGCCTAAAACTTTCAAGTCATTTGTTTTTAAAAACATATCTCTATAGGTTTTTTCAGGAATATATTCTCCCAAAATAGTCAAAACAACGGTCAAGTATCACTTAACCAACATTAGCATTATAATAACATAATATTGTTTGTAATATTAATTAATATCATGTTCCCGTTCTTCTTGGATTCTCCGATATTTTTTTAAATTTTCACAATTCACATCAATAACATGTAGTTTTTATCAAACTCTTTTATTGCTATCAACCCACAAAATTCACACTTCATCGTTCTTCTAAAATCTAACAAAATGTATACCCATTTATTTAATAAATAATAATTTAGAACAATAAATCTTTTTATGGCCTCACACGCATATATCACCCTAATATCATAGATGGCATTAAAGGGCTACTTGTGGTTTCTAGATAGCTTAGGAACTAGAAATGAAGTACACCCAAAGATGGCGCCATTTATTATTACAGCTCATTTATGACTGCTGATGTCTTGTCAACGTTGGTAGCACTTTCGTTCGTGTTCTATTTCAGGAATATTACCAATAACTTGTAAATATGTGTCAACCGCCCAGAGGTTTTATACGAATGTATGAAAAAATATGTATTGCTCTCGATTTACCAAAGATAATCGCGGTTATTTTATACATTATATAAATTATTTTCTTGCATATTCTGCTTTGATCCGATATTGCGATTTTTAGTTATCTTACGCCAAGGCTTTGGCCTTCGCTGACTGGTAAATTGATAAAAATGATTTGACCTACGGAGGATCTGCCTGGAATTTGACAGAGAAGCACGGGGCTGTGCTAGTAAAAATTATCTCCACAAAGTAAACGCCAACTCCATCAATAATGAATGGTGCACTAAGTTTTATGCAGAAATTAAACGTGAATCTTAAAAACATTACTAGCGACAATTTTCTAAAGGATTTGTTAAATGCATTGTCATGGAATGACAAGCAAAATGAATGGCGCACTGTACGAATTCCATATCATATCACAAGACTATAAAAGGATCGAGAACGGCCTATAACAATAAAGAGTGATCTACTACAACCTTGTGGAAATATATAAAAACGTCCAGAAATACCTGGTACAACCGAGAAGCAACGAAAATCTTCTCATTAATACTAGTTTGACTATGAATACCAGCATTTTCTGGTGTAAATACGGAACTAGGCCGTGGCACAAGATAGTCGTGTTTGACAGTTCGATTCAGTGAAAAGTCGGCCGCGAGCCGGAAGATAACGCCCAAGGCTGCTGGCTATAGATATCGAGCAGAATAATCCAGCGAAGTACCTAACTGCATTGAAAATAAGTGATAAATAATGCGTTTGGATGGGATGTTCTAGTGAATGTTGAATACATGTTACCCAGCGACAAGAAAGTGTTCATCCACGAATGATATATTGCAAAATAGTGTGATTTAAAGAATAGCGTTATGTTTGATTGATGTTAAGCGACATTGTCAATTTATTAAAATACTTAATTACTAATTAACAAATTTCCAGTCTTTTCATACATTCCTCCCAAGCCATGATGTATGAAATTGAATTTTTGGAGTTATTTGTGAAATTATTATAATTAAAAATCACTACACTTGTAAAACTTTCAGTATCAATTTTAAACCTTACAAAAATATTTGTCTTATACGCTTTTGTTAAGCAAATGCCTACAATGTTATTCATATTTAGCGGGTGCGGATGGTGGATATGGAAATAATACAGAGGCACCAAAGTTATTCTAATACATAGCGCATGTTGTGCAACACCCCTGCAATACCCCTCGGCAGCCTGCAGTAGCCTGCAGCTCGCACTTCTCGGTTTCAGCCCTTTCGCCCCGGGCCCTCTATATGCAATGAATAAAAACATGATTTGTAACACTATTTTCTCTCGCTCTGAAAAGGCAACGCAAAAAGGGTACGGCCGAATTAAAGAATGAACGCCATAAAGTTATCACAATTATTGAATGTTTATTTATTCGAAGTTTTTTCGTGTTTTTTTTCATGTGTTAGGAGTTTTTATCATATTTTTAATATATTTACTCGTAGATTTACATTTAACGTAAAATTTAACGCGAGTTTTCTGATATTTTTGTAACTGACAAATTTCGGGTTGGCTTTTTTAATATAAAAATATAATATGCTTTAAGTCAGTACTTCGTATACAAAACAAAATATATTAGGTCCTAACATATGAAATTGGCGTTTTGCCGTACTGGAAAATTTGATCTCAAATATCTTCTCTTTGGTTAGGAATTCCAAATCGAAATTTATACAGTTATTTACTCATGTATTTGTGTTTTGAAAATTATGATTCATTTGTTTTTTCCTCAATTGTTTTTCACTTTACAAAATGAAAAACTTGAAATATCGCGTTATTTACGAGTACGAGTTCCACCGTGGCACCAGTGCTGCAGAAACGGCTCGAAGGATTAATGATGTGTATGGCGACGGTGCCGCAAAATAAAACACAGTGCGTTTTTGGTTCTAACGTTTTCGTTCTGGAAATTTCGACCTGCAGAACAAGTCCCGTGGACGGCCGGAGACCAAAGTTGATAATGAAGAATTGAAGGCTATTGTGGAAGCAGATCCATCGCAAACCACATCCGAATTAGCTGCAGGCTGCGGTGTTAGTGACAAAACTGTTTTAATCCACTTGAAGCAAACTGGTAAGGTGAAGCAAGCTTGAAAGGTGGGTACCTCACGAATTGAGTGAAGCAAATCAACAAACGCGCGTTGACTGCTGCGTTGCATTACTCAACCGGCACAATAATGAAGGGATTTTAAATCGAATCCATTACCTGTGATGAAAAGTGGATCCTGTACGATAATCAGAAGCGCTCATCGCAATGGCTGAACCCTGCCGAATCAGCCAAACCATGCCCCAAGCGAAAATTGACTCAAAAAAGTTACTTGTGACTAGTGCTGGTGTCGTTCACTACAGCTTTCTTAAATCTATTGTCAGCAACTGCAAACCATGATGGAAAAGCTAGCTGCTAAACAACCGAGGCTGGTTAATCGCTCTAGGCCACTGCTGCTTCATGATAACGCTAGACCACACACTGCACAACATATGGCTACCAAATTAGAGGAGCTTCAATTGGAATGTCTAAGACATCCACCGTACTCTCCGGACCTTGCCCCAACAGATTACCATTTTTTTCGAAAATTGGATAACTTCTTGCAAAGGAAAAAATTCAACTCCGATGGGGCAGTCCAAACCGCCTTCAAAGATTTTATTGATTCCCGTCCGAATGGTTTTTTTAGTAAAGGGATCGATGAACTACCTATGAGATGGCAAAAGTGCATAGATAGCAATGGTACATACTTTGATTAAATAAATATGTTATAATAAAAAAAAATCGGCTTTATGTTCCTCCCATACTAAACGCCAATTTCATATGTAAGGACCTAATATATAGGTATCGTAATATTCCCATCACAATTGCATTCAGTTTCAGAATATTTTGAGTATGTTCAAAGTTTTCAAAGAAAACAGTACTGGATTCTTATCCCAGGGACATTTTTAATCAATATTAAATATAGATGTCTCACAGAGGAAATTATATTTTTTTATAGAAAAGTAGATTATTACGTATCCTCGTAAAAATAGGTGCATAGTCTTTGTGACCACCTTCGAATGCCGTTTACTCCGTAAAATGTCTTCACCCTTCGTGATTATTCTGGATTCATGCCAATTTTGAAATCGTTGTTTCACGCCTTCCATAATATTAACCAAGTGGCGTAATCTTTGAAAATAAGTACAAACTAAATAGTATCATATAATTATCATATTATTAATAACAAATGTGATATTATTATCTAGAACATAACATAGATATAAAATAATAATACAATAAAATCAGTTTATTGTTAGATAAACGATTATTTACAAGGCGAAATATAAGAATGATTTCGTAATGCCCGCCTTGGCGCGCCAGTTTTGTTTACACGTGTGAATGCTGAATTTATTTGCATACAAAAGAAAATAACGCCATATCTTTTGGGGAGACTTTAGCCCGGGAACGTATCGTTAGTTCCCCGTTTCCCGTATGACAATGTAAAAAAAGATTTTTATTTTTTGTGAAAAGTATTTTGTACATTTTTTACTGTAGGATTTGCATCTGCTATAGAAATGTACATATTGTTACCTACTTTACTTTGTGCAGCGATAATTACACTGCAGGATTACCCTTAACAAGATGTTAGTTTTCCTTTAATTTCCTTATATTTTTCTTGTAAAAATATACGGGCAGCACTTTTACCCTCAGAGAGCAGTGAAGTGAGGGGATGTAAGATAGCAGCATCTTTTCGAAACATGATCTTCACCTCTTTACTACATTGATAGACAGACCACCTCAATGAAAATATATTTAAAGGAACTCTAACCTATATTCTATGTTAAAAAATCAAATGAAAGAATAAAAAGTACATAGAAAGATTATTGAAGACATCAAAATCATATGGGTTAATGGATATGACACACTCTTAGACACGCGCATAACTTGAAAATGGACCTTCTTTCTAAAAGTAGATAGAGAAGACAGCCTAGACAAAAATATATTCATCAAATAATGAGCAAAGCGAATGCGAACACCCACAGATAATTATTACGAGAGCATATTTTTTAATATGAAATAAAAATAATAATCTCATCGACATCTTCGTTCATGCGAATACGTCTTCGGCTATTGATCAAATCTAGCTAATTCGATGTTCAGTTCAGTGTCGATAAATCTTCGTTTATTAATAAAATAATACAATGATGTTTATGTTTCTTAGCTTGCAACATTTTTATACAAAATAAAATACATTAGCAAAATATATAAAGTGATAAAATTTATACAATTAATAGAAATAACCTTTGTTTTCACCACTTTTGTATTGAAAATATCAACATGTTTCAGAGCTAATGGCCCTTTCGTCAGGTTACGATTGTATACTAACAAAATTAAATTTAAGAATCGAAGTATAGACAATCAAAATATTAAAAAGTTATATATGGAAAATGAATAATATTTAAGTAAATAATTAACATGAAAATAAACTTGAAAGATAACTATATAGATAAAAGGACCTGTTTATTTATAATATTCAATTTACTATTAACACTTTTTCGCATTTCCAAGATTTCTAATTTATCAAACTGTGATTCTGTATAATTTGTATGCAAAATTTGTAACCTTATTAATATCAAAAGAACGATCCATAGCCAAAAGATTGTTAGAAAATTCAGAATAATTATTGCTATTTAAACTATTCAGTGTTTTTTATCTCTAACTTTAAAATTTCTATATGTTTTTCCTACAAAAAATAATCACAATCATTAAAAATCAATTAAAAAATATTATAATGGAAATATTTAAAACAGTGTCTTTTAAAACATATATTGTAAGTAAACAAACTAACAGATTTTTAAATAATTTTAAAAAGTTTAGGTTAGTTTTTTACTATGTAATATTATCGAGAAAAAAAAACATCTGACGAGGACATTCAGTTATAAAAGGCTGACGAAGTACAGCAATTCTCTTTATTTTTAAAACATCGTAGGTTTGGTTATTTATATAATGATTAATACAATATATTTTTCATACAAAAATGTGATAAAAAACCCAAGAGAAGACATGGGAAAAAATTGTGAAATTTGCTCACTTTGCAAGACGATCGCCTTAAGCTTTTACGGCTATGTTTGGCTGAAGGTTGAAGTTAGTTTTTCAAATAAAAACAATTTTGCTGCTCGTACGGATACTTCCATTAAACCTGTTATTTATACGGTGATTAAGTACATAAATTATGATGTCTGGTATCTGTTTTGAGATCCATATCTATGGTTGATCACCGATAAATCATCATCCTTCATCACTATCACTTGACTAGCGTATCTGTCAAGAGAGCAAGAGACATTTATCTATAGCTGACAGAAAACAACAGCAGCGCCAGCCCTGGGTCACGGCGGTGGATGGAACTAATCACATGCCGGATGTGAGCATGTGTCAACTGTGCACCGTCAGATGTGAAGCCGGATAGGAAACGAACGATCATGTAGAATTTGTGGCAAAATATTATTTTATCTCCTAACGTTAATAAAATGAATATTTTTAATTTATAAATCTGTGAAATACTAAGCACTGAGATAAATGAGTAATGGCGTAGAGAACTGATGTAAATGTAATTGATTATTAGTTTTAAAGTTTTATTTATCAAGATACATATTTCGGCTGAGGTTGGCTCACCTTGTAGGATGAACTACCAGCGAATATATAGTTAATTCAAAACCCATAGCCGAAGGAGAGTTGGAAGATTCAAGGAAGGAAGAATCGGTATTGCAATCTGGAAGAGGATGGCAGAAGACAGATCGGAGTGGCAAAAGTTGTTTGAGGAGACCAGAGCCCGTGCACATCTGTTGATGACAAGACTTAGTATTTTTAGACATTATTAATCCGTAATTATAAACAAATATTAGTACGTAACATCAAAACTTGTCTCACCTAACCTAAAGCAACTTAACCAAATGTAAGCTTTACTAACCTAACCTAAAATATAAATTTTACTTACAAAAATATTATTGTTGTTTGATTTTTTATAAATCAAAATACTTAAATTAAATTAAATTTTAAATGTACAATATAAACAATCACTTAAAAATAATTGAGGACACGCTTTTATTAGTTTGCTTCGGATGACTAATTAAGATTAGATTAATTTTAGACTAGATTAATTTTAACCAAAACTAATCTAGAAACTGTCACATATATAATTAAATTACTGAAATTTTAACAATTTGGGACAAAAATATCTCAAAAGAAGACACTCGTTTGACTGACGTTTGACGTTTAGCATTTTTTTATGAATAATACTAATCCATTCCTATAAACGTCAAAATACTCCTGTTTTTTTTTAAATTTCTTTATTTTCTATATAACATATTGTAATTATTTATATCATCAAAATATCAAACAAATTCTGTTGAAAATAATTTTATGTTGCATTTTCATAAGAAATGCACAAACGCTGAAAGTTTCAAAGCTATAGTTAGTCGGAAAATTGTTGATATATCGATTTTAAAATTTGTACAACATACAGATAAATCGTGTAACAGGATAAAATTACAATTTAAGAAACCATTTTTTTACTGATACCGATAACTGACATAATGATAATTATATTTTCTATAACCCGTCAAAGGTGACGGTACTTTTGCATGTAGGTTGCTAAAGAATAACTATTTATTTATAGCCACCAACCACCCTTGAAATAGTATTAACGACTAATTTCAAATATTTTATCAATTTTTTGTATTTCGTCTGCTGGCAGTTATTTGTGCTATTTTAAGCCTTGTAGATTATTCTGGGTGGAACATTAAATAGTTCACGTCTTTGCTAAATGTATCTACTGTATTTTTGACCGGTCACACAGGCTAGGCGATAGCAACGTCGCTAAGTTGCGGCCGGTTCGGATTTGCTGGCCCGGGGTTCAAGCCTCATCTCCAGTATTTTTCTCAATTTGTCAATTTCTTTTTTTAGGCGTGAATTCAAACAAAACAACAGACGTTACACGAAGTTACGGACAGATGACAGACAATGAAAATATTGTGTTTGATTTATACTAATCAAAATCTTCTAATATTAAACTGACAATTACAATTTACTTACATTTTACTAATGCAAAAAGCGACCAAATGAAACAATGCGAAGTTAGTTGGAATAAGTCCCCACATAATTTCATTATGTTAAATCAAATTTAAAATATTATTTCGACAGTGCGTGATGATCATTGTTCTCCTGCACCCATGCGAAGTATCCAAACCTTGACAGAAAAGAAAGAAAAGGATGGCTGAGCTTGACAAGTAACATGCAGACAAGAAGAGTAGAGCCGTTTAGAAACGTTCCAGTCAGTTATCGTCATTTCTCTGCATCCTCGTTTACCGTCCCATTTATTAATATCCGCCCAAGTATGCACCGTGGTGTTACTCAAAATAATGGTTCGAATTTCATGATTGAAATATTATAAACGTTAAATGAAAAATGATTTTATTTATAGCAGTCACAACGCCACGGTGAGGAAAAAAATACAATATATTAAACGCATCAGTGAAAAATCAATATAATCTAAACCACTCGTCCAAACAATATTGTGTCAAAGGCAGTTTTTATCTACATAAAAATTTCCTGACGATAAGCAAATGTATTTTGATATGAATTTAACATTACCCACTTAAATTACCCCAGATAGATTAAAATTAATTTTAAATATATATTTTATCAATTTGTGAATTAACCTTAACATATAGATACATGTCATGCAAGACTTTTTATAGGCCTTTTTAAGTTTTACAACTTTTTTATAGAAAGCATTCACGTATCTCTTACTGTTAAGACAGCAGACAGAAAAGCTCTTTTATTTTAACTGAATAATATATAATCTATAACCACTCTGAAAGTGTATTCAAAATATTGGTTAAAGAATTTTTGAAATCATATACGTAGTTTCGGAGATTACCTCCTACATCTAAACTTGCAAACTCATAAACTTTACCTCTTTATATATTACTATAGATATAGATTTTCACCTAAAGTAATGGACAGACGGACAGAAAATAAAATTATTATGTTTGATAATATTTTAGTGGAAGATGCAGGTATAGTGTGAACAGACGTTCTCAAACATCTCACAACCTTTTTACACATCTGATATATGCATGTATGCATGTTTTTTTTAATATCAAATATAAATTTATTTTTATGTGTTATTTTAATGATTGGTAGGAGGGATTAAAGGAGCAATTAAAAAGTCTACAACCTCTTTTTTTGTAATTGACAAAGTTTTCATTTATCCAGGTAAAATATTTCTAGCGACCAAAACACAGTGACAGGGATGTGACTCTACGTCACTTAGTACAAATTGACAAATTGTATGTTTCGGACATGGCAGTCACCCAAATCATCCATGCCAACTGTGTCTAAATGGTCAGGAATTCGAGATTTTTTTCTTGCACCATGTTACCAACATTTCGAATTTTGTGTTTTCTATTTTCATATAATACCTATATTTCATTGAAAATCGCTGAAAAAATACTACTACTGATAAAAGGTAGTACTTTTTTGATTTTCTTGTTGAAAATTTATAAAATATTGAACAAACGATACTTGATTGGCTTATTTTTTGACAGCTTTTTTCTCAGAATTGTGCTAAAATATAAAAACCTTAATTAAGATTCATTAAAGAAGTCTCACAGAGACAAAGCTGATAATATGAATCTAGTTACATGTGTGGAAGTCTTTTTATACGATAATGGTCCAAAGCTTACAACCTGTATGAACTAGAAGTGATCGCTCTACTGATACTTACCTGTATATGTTTCAAAGTGGAATAATGAGCAATATACTTTTTAATGTATACAAAGACTTCCACACACGTTCATGGATTCGTCTCTGTGGGACTTCTATAATTAATCTGAATTAATTAATCATCCCTCTGTGGACAAAATCCAGCAAATGTGTTTATAAAACATACGTACATATACAAATACAAATATTGTTATAAAAACCTTTTTATGTTCTTTAGTTTTCATAGCCGCTCTATTTTATCGGCTTGGTAAAAATATTAGTTTTCGAATGTAAAATAGTTGATTATGCTCCAAGTGCCCAAGGCGAAACACGTCTCATAAAAATTAAACAAATTGAACCAAAATACAAGTTTATTTTTATTCTCATCTGTGAAAATTTATGGTGGTCTTGAAATGTGAAAAAATTAGAGTATGAGATAATATTATCAAACGAATTTCTGAAAATCGGTATTCATAATAGTCACTTGAAGACATCGTTTTATTGTAAGAATACTGTTGAATACAAAATATATAACGTACAATATGAAGTTGGTCTACAGTGAGAGTGATTTATAAGACCAGACTCTTGGAGTGATGAATGCAACCTTCAATCTTCTTGAGAACATCCCCTGGCTTATGGAACGCCTAAATAATACATGCAACGTAAGCCATAGACTAATGGTACGGTTGAGAACGGGGGTATAATGGGTACGGAGAGTGGGTGGAAATACACTATTAAGTCCAGCACCCACACCATTTATTTATTTACTTTTCCATTAACCAAACGAGTTATAAAATAAACCAAAAGTAAAACGAATTTAAGGAAATTAAGATTTAGTTTTTTTTTTAATAAGGGAAAGTAAGGTGTATTGTACCGGCAACTAAATTGGAACACCTTCATATATTGAAAAGTAGTTTTTCAATTTCAATATTGGTAACACTAAGCGATATGCATCTAACTTCATTGTACATCGGCCATATTGTTTTCGTAGTGACATCAAACGTTCGTGTTGTATTTTGAAAAATGTATTTTTGTTATTTGTAATGCAAATTCTATCGTTCCATGTTAGGGTGAAGTTAAGTGAAAGATAAGCATACAGTGCTATGTAATATAGTTTAAAAGCACAAATTTATCTGAAGTCAATATACGCGAATCATTTGCTGGCATTTATAGGTTATATTTTATTAGATTTATTTTATCACGTATCGATCCTGTTGGTTAAAATGGACCGCAAAAAGCGTGTATATAGTGTGTATGTTGCCATAATTAGAATCATGAAATATGTACCCAAAATCTTGACATTTGCGAGGATTGTTCTATGTGAAAAGCTTACGTTGAATTATTTAGTAAGTACGGTTTTTACCGTTACGATTATGATTTTTGTTTTCTTCAATTTTAGCTTTTCTTTATGTTTTACATCAGAGCCAGTTGATTTTATTTAATAACAATTTTTCAATCAAACTATCTATGAAAATGGATTGAGATCAGATATTGGAAAGGAAGTTATGGACCGACATTCGATATTATTATTATTGGGGATTGTTAAAATGGAATAAATCAAGGAGAACAAATTCATTCCAGAAACTCTGAATTCTCCGCTCCGACAAATGTACATTAATTTGTTTTTTTATTTATTTTTAAATTGGCAGTTTTACAGGAAATAGCGCCAACGACCTAGTTCTGATATTAATTATTACTCGTATACTTAGGCTAGTTTCTCAGATGGCGACATTCTAAACTGTTTTTAAAAGTCAGATAGATAAATAGATTATTAGTATGAATAATAAATCTAATTATTTTCTTAATTTACTAAATGGTTGTTAATGGATCTGAAGAATTTTCAGTAGGTATTTAGTGAATTTAATAACACTATTCTTAATTCTATTCCATCCAAAAACTTTCTCGTTTCCAATATGTCATGTCTCATTTTGAATATACGTAGGTATGTACATCCCAAAATTCTTGTACTAATTCACGCTCGTGTTTACTACACATGATTTGCTCTGGAAGTTAAACACAGTTACTCTCGAGTCTGATGCAAACGTTTGTGAGGATGTAGCAATCAACGACTACCAACTACCCTTACTTTCGTATTGACCGTTGTGGGTATTTTGTGGGTCCACTACTCTCTTCGTATTTTATATTTAGACTAGCTAGATCGCTGTTTGAACAAGCTGAGATCCAACCAAAGGTCTTAACTCTTGTGTGTCGTATTTAGACAGTTAGATGAGACGTACGATTGAACCAGCCGTGCTGTATTTTTGTGAACATATAGGTATAAATTTGTGTGTAAATTCGGAGGTCAGACGTGAAATGATCTGCAACATCGCGACACGAATACGCTAAAGAAATTCAGGCTTTCCGAACATTAATCTTCCCTTTGACTTTGATGCTTCTCTGATTTTACTTCTATATCCTAACCAAAATCTCCCACCAATTTCTTGAATTTTTATTTATTTATTGAAATTAATGGACATAGTCTAGTAAAAAATAATACATAACATAAAATACATTAAAATAAAGATTATAGCAATTTAAAACAAAAGGAAGAACAAAATAAAAGTACTAACAAGATGGAAACAAGATCTGGACTATCTAATCAGAAATTGTTTGAATCTAGAAAACCAAAGAAGTCCAGATCCTGTCTTGAATTTATAAGACAACACAACCGTGACATAGGAGCATGGAATCCATAATTAGTTCTATGATGACTAAGGAACACCAGTTCATTATTTCTGAGTCTAGAGGAAGGGATGCTGAATTTTATTTGGCCCAGAAACAAAGGCACATCAGTGTGGCCGTTTAATATTTTGAATATGGTTTTGGCCAGTATTACCTAATATCATTAATATGATTTATATGGTTAATATGGCCAGTATTTACTCAAAAAAAAATTTTTTTTTCTTCTTCAGCTCGGATCCATCCACTGTTAGATAAAGGCTTTCTTTACTTATCGACAACCTGTTCTTTAATTTCTCTTATATCATAAACTAGTAAGTTCACGATTTTCACTCATTAATGTGTAATTCTCTGCCCATTGAGAGATTTTTTTCATTTTTATCTATTTTACAATAGAAATACAAATTGAAATTTCTTAAAAGCATTATCGTGTGAAATACATGTTCTATCAATATTAAGCTAAACGCGTGTGCTTTGAAATATAAGAAACTTGCCATTTGACCAACAAGCAGGCACGTCGTATTAGGCAAACTTTTTTCCGTACTTTGCTACCATTGGGAAAAGTTAATTTCTTTTTCAACCTCGCAAGGACATTCCAAGAATAGTCTGTCCCAAGGCGTACTGGACGACTTTGAACATATGGATGAGACCTGTTGAAGAATCCAAGTTCAAAACGAATATTTGCATTTTATTTGTTTGGTATAATTATATTAAAATAAGGATACCAAAACGAATATGCTCTTTGAAATATAAGAATAAGTACTCTTTTAGATATAACGACGTTATTAAACATAGTTTGTATATTTGTGAAAATACTCACAAAAAACCTGTATTATTTATATTATTTTCAATTCATTGTTCATAAATCGGTGTTCTGGCAAGATTCAATAATACGTATTACTTAAAAAGGTGTTATTTTTTGTACACAATAAATTCATTCTAATGTTTCTACATATTATAGTCTTTAAGCCTAATGGCCGCTATTTATCTCACAGGATATATGTGTATACCTATTTTGAGACATATATCTCGAATCCCAGCTTGCGCTTGGCTGAATAGAAAACCTATAAAGGTGAAAGCCATTTTATTCAAAAATATTTCTCTCATTTAAAAATACTGGAATTATTTTTAACTTGCCAAGAGAAAAATACATAGATTCCCATCGCATGAATTAGTTAATTTCTTTAAAAACTTGTCATTTTGCTAATTTCCATTTGTTACTGTCATTTATTTTCTTGATGTTCAAGGATTCATTATGGCATATGTTTTTTTTTAAATAAATATGCAAAGTATTACAGAAATGCACTCACCACTACTTTATAGGCATTTTCTGACAATGTCCTAATATCAATATTTATGGAAATAGGCGACATCAAAGTATGATTTTCTACAAAATAATCTTAAGTGTAACTTACACGTACATCAAACCTTGTTTCTTTTTATTAGAGATACTAACAAAATAATGGGTACATGATACATAAATAATAATACATTATTAATTAAGACTCTGCCCACTATTCCAATAACAATTGTCTTCGACCTGCTCTAGCATAATCATGCAATTTCTAAGAATATTAAAGTAATGTGATAATGAAAACATATTAACTAAATAATTGGTTAATGTGTTTTATGGGTTTAGGTTATCGTCAAATACATAGATGTTGTATAGGAGTGACATTTTGAATGATAAAAGACTATCCGCAAGAATATCAACATCGACATTTCAGTCAGCACAATATGTAATGTAAGTACGATACATTCTTGTGATGGGCGAGAAATAACCAACATTATCAGAGTGCTGACTTATTCTGAAGAGCTCCGGGTTACTTATACAGGGTTAAACATGCAAATTTTTGTCAATAATAACTATAAACTTGTAATATACTTTATAATAAAGTACAAATTATTAATTTTTTAAAGAATATGACAAAACTTGCTTGATTTGTTTTCTTGGAAGCTTCGGTTTTTTCAACATTTTCATCATGGACAAAAAGCATGTAGCAAAATGGGATGGGAGACAATAAAACACTTAAGTTTAATGAATTTTTAACACATAAAGTCACTGGCTACGAATTTATCTTGAGCACTGTTCTGCAATTCTATTCACTATTCTGTAATTCGAGAATATTCCTTTTGTCTCTGGAAACGCCTTTATATCGCCTATAGAAATTTCGCCCGCAGGTAATCTTATACGCGTTTGTCTGTGCGTCCAGTATCAGTGTCGTCAATACATGCAATGGACCGCTTATTCATGATTTCTATGGTCTTTGCCGGCTTTTACAACAAACTATTCCGCGTATTAATTACTATTTCGATTCATTCTAATTACCATGCTTATATTAGCTTCACCTGTTTGTCTGTCTGGACGGAATCTTATAGTTGATATTTCTCCCGCTTCCCAATGTCGTTTTCTCAATGAACATACATGAATCAATCAGATTCACTAATTAATCAATTGATCCACCATTATTATTAAATCAATGTTTTTAATAGGAAATTAGTTAATGATCTCACCAAATACGGCACTAGTTTCCTACTGAAGTGATTTTGTACGCTGTGTAACATTAAAATTAAAATGTATCTATAAATTTATGTTACATGAAAAAAATATTTAAAAAAAACACGCTCATATTAAAATAAAGTAAAAAGTAAAAAAATTATTTAGGGACAAAAAATTTTTGTTTACTCTCCAAATAAAAACCTGTCGTTTACTCTCCACCAACAACAGAATTATATTATCTATACAATATCGTAAGCACTTTTTATATGGAAAGTGAAGCAAAATTGTTTTGTCTGAAATTTTTTTTACTTTTTAGTGCATTTAAATATTGGTGTGTGGTTTTGATTTTTTTTATTGTGTCTTAACTATTCAAGACCTACAAGCAGACGTGCAATTACTCGATCAGGTGTGGTTCTCTTTGATTTTGATATTTAAATAAGATTTATTTTAATTTATTTCGGTATTTAAAAAGGGGGAATCTTGTTGTTATTTATTTTCTACTCAAGACCAAACTATCCATTTAAATAAAGAGTTTGGTATCGATACTGAAAGGTACCTACATATAATTCTATTCGGTTATAAAAGATTGTTAATCATTTGACGTGTGGAATTTGAATCAAAATCCTATATTTATGGTCACATCAGGAGGTAATGTGGGCGCTCAACATATTTTAATCTCTCTTTCTCGGTAAAGCAGGATGCGTCCATTGCAATGGTGTGGCAGTAAATAAAGTTAAATAGGCCAATAACAATTTTCATCGGTCGACGTCCAACAGGAGCGTCGCGCGCTGTACGGGTGGTCCGGGACTTAATGCGTCGCCCGGCGGCGCCCGCGAAGAAAGAATTATACGCGACAAGACGCGTCACTGAAGCCGTTCCAGGATTATAATATTAAACGCCGAATGGCTAGCAGAGGAAAGGCACTTCACGTGTGCGTAGATGTGCGGTGAAAAGCGAAAATGATTATGTCGCGCCACTAATTTCGAGCGCGGTCTCAATAGTAGTGAATCTTTGCGCCATTAAGGTAAGTTAGTCGGTTGAATACTAGAAATGAATAAAGCACTAAGCGCAAAAATATATTTTTTAAGATATACAGGTTAGTACCATATCGCTCATCATAAAACAATACCCCGTTAGCCACTTACTACAGATTTTATAGGGAAGGCAAAAAAACTTCATAATACTAGATTCTTTTCAACAAATAGAATGCGAGGAATTGCTTTAATCGAATAAGAGACACAAATATTTGTTTTTAAGACAAGCTTTTGTCGGATTGCATATCCACACATTTTGAAGACAAATACACAAAAAACCTCCATTTTTAAGTGTGTTATACGAGGTATTGTTTTATCATGAGCGATATGCCTTCGTCAATACATTAAACACTGCCCTATCTGTGTTAATTTTCTAGTTATATGGGGATACATATCGCATAAGTTTTAAGTTCCGCATAATTTTTTATAAATAAGGCACTAAACAACATAATTATTTTATAGATTTTTGTATTAATACTAGCTGTCATCCGTCAAAAATGACATAACATTGGTTCGCGTCAAGCCCTAGTATAAATTTATATCAATTTTTGACGGTCTACGGAGAGGCGGTCGCAGTCACATGCGTTAATCGGCTGGTTCTGTTTTGGTGACCCAGGTTTCAAGCCCCATCCCGGCCGTGAATTTGAACGAAATCACGGACATTACACGATGTTACGAGGACTGACAGATGGACGGACGGCAGACAACGAAATTATTATGTTTTATGACTAACTCACCTAAGGTACCGGAGTGTAATAGTGTTGAAAATATTAATGAAAAGGTGTGTTAAATAGCACATAAAAAGCGAAAAAGATTATATTCGCTTTTTGCCTTGTATCTTAAAATGAACAGTCTGGTATTTAGTGCTTTATTCATTTCCAGTATTCAGTAATTAGAAATTTCATAGATAAGACCAAAAAATGTGTAATTTAATTCAATTAATTTACCCTACAAATAATTTAATTAAAAGTCATTGAGTGGGTGCGTGGCTTTGTTTTACCCCTGAGGTTAATCAAACTGAATTTCGAATTGGAACTGAAAAAATTAAAGCACAAATGAGGGGTGTGAAAGAAAATATTGCAATATACTACTGAGATATTTCTGACATGAATACAAAAAAAAATTGAATCTATAAAACCTACATCTTATCGGAATGAAGTTTTTAAAAACAATTTCCACCTCAGTTTTTATAATGTTTAGTTTGTAGTTTATCCAGAAGAAGTAACAGTGGTTCCGAAACCGGTTGGTGTTGCCAAAAATATAGTAGTTGAAACCGAGCTCCTTTGTATTTTATTTTATTTGCAATGAATAATCACAAGGTAATGTACAATTTGAATAGGATAATTATAATTATTGTTTAGTATTTTGCAGTTTCGTGGTGAAATTTCATTTTTATGATTACGATAATTAAAACAAATTTGAAGTTTTATTCACAATTATTGTTTTTATCGTACCAGTTTCAGTCTATCATGGCCATGTTTACACTGGTATATTATTCTTTTAAGCTAGGGAATATATACAATTTCATAAATTTTTTTCTTAAATTATATCTTGAGAGAATTCCGTACGAGTCTGGAGGTGATGGCTGTGGTAGGCAGAAACCGGTATGGTCAAAAACAATAAATAGTGGAAAAAAGTTCAAAATTATTTTTATTTAATCATAATTATTTTTACTTTCAATAACAAACTATGTATTTTTTCTCAAAAATAATATGGAAAGAAGCACTGAATCTGAACTGATGAAGTATGTTTAACCGACGGCAAAGCTGTGCGCAGATGTGCCTTTCCTGATTAAACAATACTTTCAAGTCACACGCCTTGCTTGATAGGTTTTTTCCAAACATTACTAGAATCCAGATTTAAAAGCCAGATTTTCAGGGTAATCATGAATATTTATTTTCAAATTTTCTGAAAAATAATATCTCGTGTTTGTTATGGAAAACGAAGCTTTAACCGATACCCATAGTTTCAGATGAAATGTAACTACTTGCATGAGGTGTGATAATTTAGTTCTCGCAAATTAACCGCATTCTCGTGAATTCATATTTTTAAACATTTTTGAAAAATAATACGTGCCTAAATTGAAGGTGATTGAGCCAGTTACATTACTTATTATGTAACTTTAATATACAATTCTTTATCAAATACAAATAATTATTTTACTTTATATCTACACACTATTGTAAACTATGCCTGTATCAACACAGGTATTTCAAGTGAGACAGGCACAGTCCAGCCAAAAACTTTTAAATTCAATTAAATAGAAAAAAACAAATAAAATAAAAACTAGAAGTTAACAGATATCTCCGTATGGACTTTGGCGTGAAAATGAGCCGTCGAAATTATGACATAAAACAGTCGCAGTGCGCATTTTCATTTTCAAAAAGGTATCTAGTTAATATTATGTAATGAATCCTAAAAACATTTTTCATTAAATAAAACAAATTAATTAACAGATCTAATGTACGCACAGGGTATTAAATTGTACAGCGTTGAGCTAATCCCCTCTTAATGTGAGTTGATTCGAACACAGCAGAAGTATGTCCCCTCGCATATACTTAAGATACATTTGTGATGCGTTTCAGGTGTTTATTTTTGCATAATTTAATCTTCTAGTAATGAAATAGTTTTTTTAATACACTTTAATTTTTTTTTCTAAATTTCGTTCAGTTCGTGACTCTTTAAGTAAAAATGTTTTTTTTTGTAATAAAGCGTGACTTACTTATTTATTAAGAGTATTTGGTTTGACCTTTTATAATCGTTTCAAAGTTAATAAGCTCGTAGTAATTTTTTAAACAAGTCAAACGTAATGGAATTGGCGGTGGAAACACAGCATGTACCAAGAAATTTCCGTTCATTCATATGTATATATCTTTAGTGGTCTGTGAATATATTTTATTTTCTAATAAAAATACAATTTTTACTTCGAGGTTATTATTTATAGCATAGTTCGCTGATATTTAAATAAATAATATTTTAATAGCCTAGTGTTTTCAGTAAAAAATCATATATTTATATCAATTTATTTCCCGGCTTCTAAATACACATTTGTCAGTAGAACACTTTCTATTATAATAATTAAGTTATGCATTTCTGCATTTTACTGAATCGCATCAGCACTCAGAATAAACATTTCCAGCACCAGGATATCTCGGTAACAAAAGAAAGATCTCTTCGTAACACGCGTCATAAACTTAAAGCAGCTTTTGATGAAAATTGTAAAGGACAGTCATTTAAGTCGGATCGAGTCAACAACATTCAACAGTATGGTTTTGGTATGCGGTTCTATAAAATCCAACTGTAAGCTAAACCGGGATCCCGGCCCAATTTACAATATTTATGAATCCAGAAAACACGCAATCCAGAAACTTTCTGGGTTAACATTTTGTTTTAAGTGATAATGCATTTTATTGTTAAGTTGCAGTTTGTACAACACAGTTTTGTGATATTAAAAACAAATAAGATGAATCAATTAAAAAGTACACAGAAAAAATTAAATGCTTAAATGTTCAATTATTCAAAACTTTTATATTTTTAAATCTTAGATAATATATGATTTATTAAAAACCTGATACCCGAAATAGTAATTTTGACGAGAGACTCGAGAAGTGTAACTAAATGTTCAGGATAATAATAATGATATTATCATGTTCATGAATGAGCTAGAATTTTTATGAATATCTGCCACTGGCCACAAAAATCAGATAGTATATGTGAAAATAATATATTTTTCTGTTTAATGGCTACCTACGAATATTCCAACATTTTTTTTTCACAGACCATAACTATCATTTAATACGTCGATGGACATAAAAATAATTACCATTATTTTTCATTTTAATATTCTAGGTAGGTACTGAGAAAAATCAAGAGGGAGAAAGTATTGTGTTCTTAATCGCCGACTAGGAATATTTAATGGTATGTTTTATATATAAAATGCAGATTTAATGCTATCGTGAATTGTAATACGTTTATAAATACACTAACTAAATCACAATTTATCGAAATTAAAAACTATTTTTTTGAGTAACTCGCGCATTCTGGCAAAAAGGGTTTAAACAAAATCAAATCAATAAAAAAAATACCGCTTCATATTATTAAAATTTAATAAATTAGGTAGGTATGGATTCTTAAACAGAAAAAAAGTTTTTCTTATCCGTACACGAGAGGTTTTACTTAATTGGATCTTTTTTATCATTTTTTTTACGCTGTGCCTAATAAACCAGAGCAAAACGCAAATATTCCAAATCACAATAGCTTTCCTCCACTTGAGCCGAAAATAATTTACAAAACATTTAGTTCTAGTAAAAAATATTTGTAGATTTTGTAAGTCCTTTGTGGAAATAGCAATCTGATAATATAAAAAAAACTGGCAGTCCCATGTTAAAAGCGTTGAAGCCCAGGCTTTTGGCTTGGAAAAATAATGAAAATAAAAAAACGTTGTATAAATATTTGGAGTGTATCGTGGATATACAGACGTAAGAATATATCCACCTTGAAGAGCGTGGCGTTAAAGACAGATAATCTACTTTTTCGCAGCGTAGGTGACCTTTGATATTTTTCTCACGCCCCCATGACGAAGACAACTTATGAAAGAACAGTGAAGGGCAGACGAATCAGGCGAAGTTATAGAGACAGTCAGAGACAGTCTACGGAACGATGTTGAAGTGATCATTGAAGTATGTTGGCGTTCAAATGTCTTCAGACAATTGCAAAATGGCGGAGTCCAGGATCAAGTAAGATAAAAAAAGAGTATTTATTTTGAGGCAAATAAACGCGCTATATATAATTCAACAACAAATGAATGTATAACGTACTACCGGGGGATGCAGGGGATGGAAAAAATATTTATAAGAGAAATTCAAAGAAGTAAGTACATGATGCTTAAATTTGAATGAAATTTTTATTTATTATTAATTAATGTTAAAATTCTTATAAAAATTAGTTATGTTAGTACATAACCACTTACTGAGATTTTTAGTCTCTTCATCAGGACACTAGCGTGTAAATAACACCTATAAACCACAAACATAAGTACTACTCACACACTTACACCTTCACAAAATAATTATCACATGTGTATTAATCTGACCAAAGCCTAACTAAAAAGCCTTATATTATCATATATATTACCTACATATATACTTAGAGAATCAATAAAAATATTATAAAATAAAAAAACAACCGTTGTAAAAATAAAATTTTCAGAGCATAATTTTAAATTCATAAATTTAGTTAATTAAAAATTAATTCATAAATTTAGTTAATTAAAAATTAAATAAATAGTAAAAATTAGCGAAGACTTGAACCTCGGTTTCCTATGTAATAGACAGGAAAGCGTTAACGTTATCTATATATTAAATCCCAGTGAGATATACAATGAATCTATGCAATTTACTCAAGCTTGGGTGTTTGTTTTGATGTGTTTCGCTTCAGTAATGGGGCTGTTTGGTCTGTTAAAGCGTTAAAAGAGAAAGTCCTGTATAAAAATCAAAAATATAAAAAATTAATGTGATAACATTTTCTTTCCTTTCTATCATCCCAAACAAATACATATAACATAAGCTTTAAGTAACATCCAGCTGGTGTTTTTAGAGAGAAATTATGATTTTAGTTTTTTTTAAGAATTGCATTTTAATTTCTTCAAAATATATCCATGCTGTAAATAATACTCGTATGTTGATAATTTTTATGAACCATTTAAAAAAAATCTATGCGTGTATTCATGTACGCACGGTAGAAGTTATATTTCTACAAACAAAAACTTCAAAAAAAACCATCGAAACATTCGTGAACTCGCATGCAATATGGCATCGCATTTCTGCTACATGTTCCCCTGCTACATGTTTGCTGTTATATGCTGCGTGCGTAAATTCAGGTGTCACAAATTTTACCCCTAATGCGCCAAAAGAAGTATAACTTCAATAGAAAGTAATAACTACGCCGTTAATAGTAAATAGATACACACACAACTCACATACATTTTTTTGCTGGAACAACTAGGTATTACTGCAGACCTTTTTGTAGATTCATAAACAGGCACATTCCATTTATATTCTCATGCCGTGTACTTGCCAACTAACGCCGATGTGGTAAGTATGCCAAGTATTTTATTATCACAGTTCAACTCCTCTGATCCAGCTCTGATACAAGCAGTGGCGTGCACTAGGAGGGTACTTGGGTTATGCTACCAATATCGATGATATAAAATAAAACCGGCTGTAGTATCACTATGAGTTGCATTTATCTATAAGATGTATTTTCTGGTCTGACTCCGGTCTATTTTGCTCGTCACCCGTGAATTATACGTTGTGTTTTACTTTTTTCTCTATTTATGTTTCGGTATTGTCATGTGGAACGTATGAGCGAGGAATGGATGGTTAAGAAAATATATGAGGCGAGTGTTGAAGGCAACAGGAATAGATGGCGTCCGCGAAAGACCTGGCACTATCATGGAAAGATCAGATATTACAGGTATTTGAGGATGGCCCTGTTAAAATCCCCAACAACCGTAGAACTTGTGTGAGAAAATGTATGAATGTAGTAGCCAAAGCGAAAGTGGAGTGCCAATACAGAATAATATGGCGTTATATCCTCTTTGCCTACTCCTACGGGGAAACGGCGTGAGGGTTAGTTAGTTAGTTAATTTTTTTATGTTTTTGTAATGTGTGTAATAAAAAATGAAAGCCGGGACAATAGGGACAAATTCTGGAAGGCAGCCGTTTGGCCCACTTGTTTTTTACAACAACGGGTCTCACGGTTGCTTGAAGCATTAAAAAATGCCAACCAGGCGGCAAATTAGTATTAGAAGTCGCTTATTGGACTTGAAGTTAGGACTCGCGCCATGATCCAAAGGTCGCGGGTTCGAACCTTACTCCAGACCAGCAAGTTAGTCCTATTTTCATAGTACAAGCGTTTAACTTAGTTTGAAATTAATAAGAATATTGATGTGACACATGTTCCGTATTCGCATCTCTATTTTTTTTATATAAAAAAATGAGTAGGACCGACATAGGAGCATTTGCTTATAAAACGGTCCTGGGTAAGCGGTTGGTCTACCCTCGTTGTCATCTATAAAATGTGTTCATTTGACAAAAATACATACTCATATACCTGTGTGAGCTAATTTTAATTTGCACTCAAATATTTGTTCAAAAAATATGACAAGTTTTACAAAAACATATCTTTGTTTTCTTGTTATCTCCTAAACTTCTAAGATTTTGAAATAATTGTGACACAGTGTTAAAGGGAAAATTATTATCAGAATTACGACTTAAAAAATAAATTTTGACGAAAACGTCAAATGGTACCTTTTTTACTTCCTTTCTTTTAACTCGTGGCGTCTGCTTGCTTGTTTCCTTGACGAAAAAACTTTGGATCGATTTTTAACCCTTTTCCGGTGATCCAATCGAACTGAATCTTTGCAAGCAGACTCATGGCGACGATCTAGAAGATCTATCAAATTTTCGTTAAAAAATAATAATAATTATAGTATAATTTTGGATTTTTCAAAATTTTAATTTTTTTTCAAATTGGAATCATTACAAAAGCTACCAACGGCGGCCCGATAACGTCACGGAATATTTAAAATTTGAATTACTCCGTCAGTAGGTATAATAGGTACTTCACTACGAATTTCGAAAATTTATGACAATTGGTTCACAGATGACAGCACACTTCGGTTTTTTGGGAAGAAATAAAATACACTTACACTCAATCAATTATTTAATTACATGATGGTATGATTAATTTACAAAGAAAGGGGAGTAAAATAAATACTTGGTTTAATAAATACGGATTTGACAGAAAATAATAAGTTACGCCCAGCTTCTTGATTATATGGAGAGTGCGCCTCTGAGTACAACTATTTGGCTGAACCAGTTAACAGAGTCGTTGCACAAAGAGGAGTATTCATAAATCTAGAGCCATTTAGAAATTTGTGCGGGGCTCCGCGCCGGTTATCGCGTATTCATTGCTTTTGTATTTGCTCAGGACGCGGTTAAAATATTAACGACCATATTAAACTGTACACTAATCAAACTATAAATGAATCGTTTGCGGTATGATTTTCATGTTTTGATTTATTTTCGGATATTATCTATCGTCCCTAGGCATACTGTCGAATCTGCAAAAATTAGATTTTCGTTTTGGCGTCCTATCATTAAACTATTCAATTTAATATATATTTTCGGAAATTTTAGGAAAAAAATATTTTTGTTTCAAAAAAGCAAATATATACGAATAAAATAAAATAAAAGTAAATTGGATACTTTAAGACAGTAAAACAAAAATCTAATAAAACCAAATTAATTAGTCAATTAGAAAGACACACAGAAAAATCAAATCCACGAAAAAAATTTTGGCTGCTACCGTGATTCGAACAACGGATCTCCTCCTATCCGGGGTAGGCGCGTTATCCAATTACGCTATAGCGGCCTTGTATATTTCCGTGAATATATCGACCTTATCTGTCAGTCTTATTTATTGATTGATTAAAATTTATCATCCATTTTTAGAGAAATCCACTTTTTCTGGTACGGTTGCCACAAATTACTTTATGTTACTGCCGCTAGAGGACGCTAGAATTAACCATTTAATTCATTTTTATTTTTGGATATATTTGATACAATACATGCAATTTTTTCAGAACAAAGTTCTGTGATTTTACAGATTCAACAGTAAACACAGGGGGCCGTCATGCAGAATTCATAAAGGAGAAAACAGAAAATTATTTTATAAATCACTAGAACATGCTTCATTAAAATCTTTTCTTTTGACAATTCAGTCCTTCAAACAAAAAACAGGTTGTTCATACTCTTAAATTTTTATTGCCATGACTCATCCAAAACGTTTTTAGAAAATTGGAGATAAATGTACTTTCGTTGATTTGTTCTGGGTCAGTATCTTCACTAACAGCTTGTGTTGAGAGAAATCACATCCGCGAACACGCACCATAAAGGTACTAATCTATTGTTCTCTATACAATGGTTGGTTTATCCGAGAGCTGGTATATTATTCTTCATTCTTTTTAGTAGAATGATTTTTTCCTAATTAATAATTTTATATTTCTAAATACAAATGTAATACATGTTGTCACTATTCATAAGCTTCTTCTTCAGTTTCTTTGGGAGTTTAGACGCCACTATCCAAGTGACAATTGAAAACATTAAAATAAAATGTGGACATTTTAAAACTGACGTGATTTTGATAAAAATACTTTTTTTTTGATAAAACACACACAAATATGTTGTATAAGCAGTTAATAATTTTAAAACTTTTCAACGCGTCATTTGGTTTTATTTTCATCATTTGAAATTGGATATTGGTGTTTTTGTTTCTGAACTCCTCAATTCATGTTTATGAAATTATACAGAGTGTAACGGAGATAGTCCATAATACTTTATAGGTGGATTCCTGCCTTGATTATTATCCACGTGCTTCAATATAACCTATATGTAATTTGTAATCTATATGGCGGACCAGGTCTTGCACTAACAACCTGGTTACGCTGGAATAAACACATTATTATTATGAGTCTAAAATTTTCAAGCATCCATAGCCTAATAATATCAATAGTTATAGAGTTATGCGATATCAAAGTTTGCATATTTTTTTCAATATTTCTGATTTATTTTTACAAAACGTTGAACTTCCATTACAGAAACTTAAGTCGATTACGAAAAATTCATTCGTCTCAATACAAGTTAAATAAAATGATAAAAACCCCGCAGATATTCCGATTGAATTTTTTTCCAATTGGAATCGGAAGGTTTTTATCATTTCGTTTGACTTGTTTTAAAGGGAATGAATTTATCATATTCGATATAAGTTACTGTAATAATATTCCAATGATTTAGAAGTTCAGAAATATTGAAAACGAAATGCAATTTTTGATGTAGCATACCTCCATAACTATTAATTTAGATCTTGGTTGCTTGAACATTTACGACTCATAATTAATGTAAGAATCTACCTATGAAGTATTGTGGACTAGCTCTTTTACACCATTTATAATTCATTTTGTCAATTTAATGACTCTACTGGTAGTGCCGAAGAAATGATTATATTGATAAGTTCAAATCCAACTGGTAAGTCATTCTAGCTTGACACTTAGCATCTAAATAACTCAACAATCATATGTACTGTACAGGAAAATGTTATTATTTATTTTTTTGTTTTATTTATTACGGACGATGGCTTATTCTTTTACATCAATATTTATTAGAAGAATTTAATCTGCCGCAAGATACAGATATAATTTAATAGTGACACGTTGAAGTTCGTTTGATTACTCATGTAGTAGTAAAATAAACATATGAGGAAAAAAGAAGACACAACACGCGTTAGGGAAATGTGTAGTGACCTGAAAGTTCTAGCAATGGTCACAGCTCTCCAGAGAGGATTTATTAATGCTTCCTGTATGAATAGGATAGTCGAGCAGAGTAACAAAGTTTTTTTTTGCATAATACATTAAATTTCTCTTTAAAATGGTTTGTTTGTAAGACGGAAATTCTGCAGTTATATTAAATTTTGTAAAGTTCTGACATCATTTCCCAAGGGAAATGTTTTTTTGTGGAACAGTGTAATTTCAAATTTATTTTATGTTTTTTTCATTAAAAATACATTATTTTATTTTCAAACAAGAATGCTATTCGTACGTATCGTTTCTGTTATTAAGGATGTTGGGTGTTTTGTTTATTTCATTCTTTCAATAGCTTCTCTATAGACCCTTGCAGTTTCATTATTTAGGCTAGCAACTGTGGATTCTCCGTCAAAGTTGATCTTATGTCATGGCATGCTATGCCGGAGATGACGAGAACTTTTGTTTTACGTCCAAAGCATGTTCGGCTGTTTTGTTGACTGTTGTTATGTTGTGTCTTTTTTAATATTTACTGATTATGTCTATGGTTCCTTTAATGTATGGTAAGTACATTTTTTACCATTCTGTCTCAAGAGTTTATTTGAAATTTTGTTTTTTTAGCCCATTTGTGAGTAGGGCGAAAGTTCTAAATAACCGATCACCTGACTCGACACCTACGAATACACCTCACCAGAACATACCTTTTAAAAACACATTATAACAAATATTTCTCCATTTATCGGCCGAATTACGAGAAGCCAGACATTAACCATTACATTAGAGTGCTACCGTACTCATCTCAATAAATACTTCTTAGAGAAATAAGGCGGTCCATTTTAGTTTCTAACTCTGTTGCTACATAATTTCATAAATTGTAATTAATTCACATTTGTTAACTTTTTCATACTATTGAATATATATTACTTCTTCTTAATACTTTTGTTATTGTATATTTACTCTGTAATTATTATTTTTATTTTATCTCTGTTATTTTATGCTTATTTTTGACATTACTATGTTATTTTATATTAACTCTGTATTCTACATATTTTGTCTTTATTATCTTATACTTACTTTTACTTACTCTCTCATTTTATATTATAAGGTAATTAGTACAACATCAATACTGTAATAGGTTTAGTTACCATTGAAATAAATAAATAAATTAAAAATTAACCGCATGTAGCTCAATTATACAGAATTAAATTCATTAAGCACTGAAATTCCGGCCTGAAAAGACGTATTTAACGATCGTTTTGGAGTGACACTTCAGTGATAAGATACCCTCCCCTCTCTTCTGAAAAAGAGTAGTGTTATCTGCTCGAAACGTCGGGATAAAACATTCCTTCTCAGGACCAACTGACGTGGAATACTTGCGGTTTTCTAAGTGAAACTATAAACAAAATATTCGATTCAATCCACCAGACGCGCGTGTTCTATATTTATATAAATACTAGCTGTAACTCGTCAAAAATGACGGTACGGTGCAGGTCAGTTCCTAAGGAATAATTATTTATTTATTTTATTTTAAAAAATTGTAAAAAAAACATAAGTGAATATTCCGTAAGTTTTTTAGAGTAAAATTTTATTTCGTACGAAAAAAATTTACTACAAAAAAGTTACGGATGTAACACGAAGTTACGAGGACAGACAGACAGACAGACGGACGGACAGACAGACTACGAAATTATTAAAATTGGGATATATATTTTATATTACATTTGAAATATTCTAAATGCTATCTAATTTTAATAACTATTACCGAACGGAATATTTATTTACAATGTTTTAATTCTAAGAAATTTATTGGGTCGGCGTAATATTAGAAATTAAATTAGGTTTGAAGAATGCGTTGTAAAACAAATAGAAACAATTTCGTGAATTTAGCGTATGGTTGCCACGCGAAAGCGTATTTCGAAAATCCCATTTAAATTTAGTTACACCGCAACCGCAAACCGAACGCAATGCTCCTACTATAATAGTCAACATCAGAATACGCTACATCTAAACATGACTCATAATAAGTTTAATTACTCAGGAACCACGTAATAATGTTATAAAAAATTTCGAGATTCTCAAGAATATAAAAAAATACTATTCGATTTTGAGTTGTGCACGCTCGATAATTTTCATTTATTAATTGTGCAGTTGAAGATTCATTTAAAAATTAATTTATAATAATGATAGATAATTTAATAATTAGTATTAATTAATTCTATAAATGAACCAGTTTAGTTATAATGTATTTATCGTCTTCGGGCAAAATAAAATTTTAACTGGCCTTTGGTTTCGCTTATTACCCACCTGGAGATAATCGTTTAAAAATCTTCAATGTTCGAGTTCCTGTTAAACGTCGATAAAAAAACTGTATATTAGTAATCAGGGTGGTAGAAAAAGGGCCTTAATGGTCTGAACCAGACAAAGTTTGTAGGAAAAATTTTAGGGATCCATGGAATGAGATCACGCTGCTGAGAAAGCATAAACTACTTATTATTTCATACATTTTATCTTTGTAAATCGGCTTCAACACATTTCTAGACTAGATGTATATAGCATATGTTGAATAAATATATGATGGGTTATTTATGATTTTGAGTGGTGGTTTTTGAGTTTGAGTGTAGTTTTTTTAGTAGCTTTTTTGTGTTGTGTTCATTGTGCTCGCCTAGTGATCTGGTGTATGGTGATTCAAGTCCCATTCCAGAACACCAGTAAGTTAATCCTAATTGATATCACAGGCGCTCAACTTAGTTTGAAAATATTAAGAATATTGACGCGACACGTATTCCGTGTTCGTATCTCTATTTCTTTAATAAAACAATAATAAACTCATATTTCACAGCCTTTTTCAAATTTTATAAATACACGCTAAAAATAGAAAAGGACAAGATAAACATGTTTTAGGAAATAATGGATAATCGGTTTTCCTTAAACAAATAAAATATTTTTTTCATTGATGAAAATTTTTTCAACAAGAGTCTAATAAAATATTGTTGAATTTTTTAATAAAAATCCACAAATTAGATGAATAGATATGTTGAATATAGTCACTAGCCCTCGAACCCGGAACATTATTTTGCTCGTATAGCTGTCTACTGATTACGCTATTAGTAACATAGTGGCTATATATTAAAAAAAAGATTTTATTATTTGTTTGTATTCACTTACATTTATTAATTACACCTACATATGTGTTTCGGAAAAACCTTTCCATCGTCACGGTGTTTTATAAATGTCAAAAAAAATTATAAAATTTTATAAATGCACCGATTGAAAAAATGTTTTTTTAATTTTTCATTATGTGATTTATAATTAAATTTAAAAAAAAATATTTAAATAATCAACGAACTACATGTGAGAAAATCGCAACTTCACTAATAATAAAATGTGATTTTATTACAAATGGAAAAATTATTATGCGAACGCAAATGTTAATAAAAATCAAACTCTATTTATTTTAACAAATAATATAACGAAGCTCTGACTGACTAATATACACCGTGACATTAATCTAGAAACGCATCTTGGCAACCTATCATTATTATTCTCCTCAACGCAATTATTCTCGCATCGCCTTCGTCTAGTAAACCCTCAATTTACAGGATGTTGCGAACCACGCTTCCTATTAAGTAACTTCACCCTTTTCACCATATATCACACTATGACAGAAAAATGTGAAGTGCGTTTGATTTATAGAATTTAAAAACCTTTCATTTTCGTTTAGGATAATTTGCACTTACGGTATTTTAAAGCAATTTTCTCGTTAAATCACTACCCTACCTAATTGTGTGAAAGGGGTGGCTGCGTATCAATATATAAATACCCAACATTATTTATATAAATGGGCAATGTTCAATGAGCAATGAGCTTTCAACGCATTCTAAAACCGTTGTTGTCATATACAGACCAAAATGGAATCAAATACGGCTATTTTAACTTAATTGACGTTCTAAATGCAATGTATTATTACTGGAGTTTTAGCTTTTAATTTGTCGACAATAATTAAAAGTCGTTTCATTATAAATAAACGACTTTAAATTATTTTGAAAATTAAGAGTCTCCATTCTTCAAATTGAGATATGTTTGAACTTCATATTCGTGTCTATGCAATAGCAAAAGACAATAATTTAAATGACAATCATGTTTCTTGTTTAAATCATTCAAGGTGAATTTCAGAATACAACGATTCATATTATATAATATATTGCAAGCTCAATAGTGTAGAACAATCAATGTACGAGTATAATTGAATTTTAAAATGATTTTCCCAATTTAAGGTCTTTTTATACCTTAATACAAATTCTTATTAAAAATATTGTAGGCACTTAAAAATATACTGTGGTGATTATATTGTATAAAAGTAAGTGTAAAAAATATTCACTGACATATTTTTCTGAAAAATAGCGGGTTATGAAATTCCTAGCAAAATGAGCCACAACGACAAAATTTTGTTTTTTATTATTTTCTGGTTAATTTGTTTGAGTAAATTTGTGTATACTTTTCTAGTTTATGATAAATTACATTTTAAAATATGTAATAGTCTCTTGATAACAGTTGTTTACCAAATAAATTAAAAATTATTTGAATTTTATTTTGTTATGTTACTAGGACATTAATTTGTGATGCTGCGAATGAAATATCTTTGTCACGACTTCTCTTAAAATAAATAATTCTGTGAAAATATTCGAGGCACTACCGCTGACTGCTGAATTTGGTATTTACCTCAAAAGCACGCAAGTCAATTTCCAAATGAAATTAATTCGAAACATCAAAAATAATCATTTTATTATCTATCCGTCCGTCCATCCGTCTGTCGTCGTAATTTCATGTAACGTCCATAATTTCGTTCGAATTCGCGGCTAAAATACGGCTTGAACCCCGGGCTACCAAATCCGAACCATGTTTCACGCATGTTGCCACGGCCGCCTTTCCGTGGAGCGCCAAAAAGATGCTATAAATATATACTAGGACTTAGCAAAGACGCGAACAATGTTCCGTCATTTTTAACGGGTTGCAGCTAGTTTTTACATAAACGCGTTCGGTTTAATTTTCCGATTTGTATGGGATTTGTGTGTGAGTGATCTTTTTTTGGTAACTAAACAACTGGTCTAAATTTTTTTATAAGAGACTTTTTACCCAAGAACACATTTTATCCTTAAAAACTAAGTCATCTTGAAGAAGTCGTGATCACATGGCTTAATCAAATTATGCATCAATATCAATCAAAATGCTAGTAATGAATTATTGGAGCCAGATATGAGAGCAGCGACCATTGATATAATGTATTACAAAACTTGGAACCGCAACTTATAATCAAAACAAAATATTTAGCTGATAAATTCATTATAATAGTAATATGTTTCAGACGAACAAAACTTAACTTAATACTTACGTGATTCAATCGCTCATTAATCAAAATAATTATATTTTTTATTTAAATGCAGATACGTTCACGGAATACATATCATATCAATATTATTACTATTTTCAAACCAAATAGCACTAACTTGCTGGTTAAGAATGTTCTTAGGTTTTCACTGTCACTCAAAACCTTATGATTTGTGTCTTCTGGAGTATTGTGTAATGTTTTTATGACCTTTCTGGCCGACGTTTCGGATCCCATTGAAGGGTTCATCATCAGGGCTGATGTGTTGTTGTTGTGTTTAAGTATTGTCTTGCAATAATGTGTCGAAAGCAGGGTGAGAATGTTTTCAGTGTTATGTTAAGTTTGTAGTGTCGAAAGCTTAGTATTTCTGTGTTTATGTGTAACGTGGCAATACCGTGTCGGAGTCATGTGCTGTCTCGTGTTGTGTGTATGTTTCATCTATTGTCTGATCACTATCTCTGCGGAATCTGCAACGAGATCGACTTTGAAGCGCCGGATATAATGATGTATTTAATTTGAGACCATCACCAGACCAGACCAGACCATCAATAGAAAAAAAATGCTGGTTTTTTGGCCTGGCTCGAATCTCTCATAGCGGGATCACTCACTAGCCGAGTGCCTTGACCAGTAGAACAAAAACAATGTCTAATTAATTTCAAGAAAAAAATATGATTTAAACATGAAATCCCACAAAAAAGTATTTCATTTATAAACACCAATTAGAAAAAAAGGTAAGATTTAAGGCCTAATACGAGATACCTTAACCGAAGAATAGAGCAAGACGTGGATACTAACTAAGAAGAATGAGCGCGCACTGCACGTTTTTGAAAGGAAATTTTTGAGGCCAACGTTACAACAGTGAACTCTAAACGTTTTTTAAGGATTTAAGCGTCACAAAAATGGGTCATGTGGAGAACAAGTACCGAAGTTCCTGCTGAATTCAAGACCGATAGGGCGAAGGAGCTTAGGAAGGCAAAAATTAAGATGGAGCGTCAATGTCCTCAAAAACATATCTGCTTTGGAAATTCTGAAATAAAGAGAGCTGACACAAGACAGATTGAAGAAAGGCTCTTGAGGAGGCCAAGACCAACGAGGGGTTTTAGGGTCAAAATTTATGATAAGTAAGAGCAAGTTAATGAACCTAATTAAATGCGTCCATTGTACATACTTAAGCCTACAGGATTGAGATCAATGGGAAGACCAATATGAAAATAGGTAAATAATATCTAGACACACTTGTAAGAGGTAACAAAAATCGTTGATGAACTTCCGAGCCACCAAAGAAAAAAAAAATATTTTCATTTAATAAAAATAATTACTATTGTTGAATTTTGATTATTGAAATAAGAATATTTATATCGAAAGTTTTGTTCTATATCTGTCTTTTTCTGAAAATAGCACACTTTTTTTATTTATTTGACGTAAACTTAGCATATGCGTGTAAAAATGAGTAAAAAATATTTTGTAAAATTAATTAATTATTTGGACATACATGTTTAGAATATGAGTAAATATTATTTATTACAATAGCAGTTAAAAGAACAAGAAAACTTTTTGTAATTAAAAATTTAATATAGAAAAGTGTTAATTTCAAAAATAATCCAGTTTTATGAGCACATAAATAAAATTATGCCTGTATTATACAGTTAAATAATCAAGCACCAACAGTTGACAGTACTGTAAATTATGTCTTCATTGTATGATTTTGTGTCAGTAAAACCAAAAGTAGGGTGTCCATATTGACTTCAATAAAATGGATACCATAGTCATTTTGATATCATTATTATCATTTACTATAACACCCTTAACGTTTCCAGGAAGAACCTCAAAGAACTAAGAAGCCTTGTAAAAAAATGTCTTTGTCCAAATGCTTTGCATTTTTCGACTGATACACTAGGGAAGCACACATCCTAGAGTTACGTATCATATACGTAAATCATGAAAATTTGACTGTCACAATTTTATTTTCACTGTAAAAGTTATGATGGGTGTAAAAATACATTTTTTACACTTAGAGTGGCAGGATTCCAATAAAATAATATTCTTGTATCGGGTTCTCCAAAAAATAATATTGTACGATAATCATGATTGCACGATAATATAACGAGCATAAAAGACAGTTTTTAATATATCTCTGTTCAGTACATTATGATTGATTTTTAATTAATTAATGAAACATTAGATTGTACTTTCTACAATTTATCGGTACTTATAAAATTATACGAAATTCCAAAATAGTAAAAATATATATTTAAAAAATGTCTCTTACATGTGAGTCAGCAGGTAGTTGGTATAAAAACCCTCTCAATGGACCCTTTAAACAAATAAATATCGTTTTTCCCCTAAATAACTCCGGACGAAAATTTGTCCCCCTTTACTCGTAATACGTGATCCACAATCTCCACCCCGGGGGCTGGGGGCTGCACTCTCAAAATAAAAATGACTTATTTGCAACACAGCCATTTGTCTCGTCCCCCCGAAGGTTTAACCGCCATTGTGCCAACGCTGTGCTACTGTATCGACGTACTTTCTAAACAAAGCCGTGCTATTTTTAACGCAGTCTTTTTATGTGATCTTCGTGCGAATCGTATTATTATGGAGCCGCGATCTTTCATAACGTATCATTTTTTATTTATTTTTTTATCGCAAGGGCTGAGGTAATATTATAAATAAGAATAATTACTTCATTCCGGCGTAATCAAGTTTTGCGTGCAAAAACCCGATCCGCCGTATAAATACATACAGGGGCATGCAGTGAAAACTAGAAGCGTGACTTTTATTTTAACATATATTTGAAAAAAAAGAAATTATTTATTTATCTGGCAGAATATTACGAAATATTAAAATCTGAATATTGTTAATTGTTGTGATATGAATATTACGAGATATTTCTCTTTCTTCGGTTTCATTTCATGCTAAGAAAAAAAACATGCTTCTTGTTCTCACTATACGCCCCTGAAATACATAATATAGGTATGTTGAAAAAATGACATTTAAGAAGAAAGAATATAAAAATATACGAAATACAAATATTTATGAATAGAAATATAAGAAAAAAAATATTATCAAAAACAATCAATATATAATATATATACCTACTTTTAAATGTTATTACAATATGTACCTACTTAAATTTTTATAACTAAATCTAATATTTCTAGATATATTTTATTTTTCTTAAATTATATCTTTTTTCACAATTCTAACGTAATGCTACTATTTACATTAACAATAAATATGTCAATTCCCTCCCCTTATAGACACGAGAATTAAATTATATTTTAATGGTGGGTAAGCACTAATGTTCTTATTCTGTTATTCAAATAAATTATATATAATTAACACCGCTGTGTAAAGTTTAATTAAATAAAAAAGTTATGCCAGTGGCTCACGAAAAAAGAAAAGACTTATAATTACACTTATAACTGAGAAATTACGGTACGGCTATTATCTGTAACTGCTCTGCAGTCGATACCATTTTTTCATTAGGGATGTAGACCTCCACGCGAATGCAGCTTAAAACAGAAGCTTAGTACAATAATAATTCAAACACCGATTGTTTTTAACTATTACAAAATAACTTTCCTAAAAAAACTTTCATTTCATCGTTTTCATAGATTTTTTCCGACAAAACCGTTACATAAATTTTCATCCTCGTAATTTATATAATTTTACGTCTATTCAAAAGTATATTTTACTCCTTAATTATCCAAATACTCGATATTTTAAATATTCGTTTTAATGACATATTCCCTTCTTGTGCTTTCTACCTTCGATTTTAATTAACAATATTTTTTTGTGAAGAATTAGTGATGGAGAATGTTTGAGAAATGCGATTATCTATACCAATTCAACATGTATAGGTTTTTAATGATATATTTACGCGAATGTTCATGAATTTATTTCAAAATCAGTTGAAGACTCATGGAACGGACAGGGTGGAGCCATGTAAAAAAATGAGAACATAACATGACCACTATGAGCGGCGCGTGTCCACAATAAATCAGCCGCTACATACAGAAAATTGCATTGGAGACGAGGCGTGTATGCCGCTACTGAAAATCGGGTTGCCGCTCGGAGCGCGCGCAAGTCAGTGCCCAGCGGCTGTTGCCGCGACTGGAGGGGGGCCGCGCGCGCATACTGCTTCCAACTAGCTGTAGAACAACATCGCCCGGACACTAGCCCGGAGATTGGCCCTTTGTTGAATGAATATGAAAAATGCAGCCTGTTTGGCTGCCGATGTTATTTCCAGCTACAAGTGTCGATACAAATATGTGTGGAATTTGTATATGTTATGAAAATATTTTAAAAATATGTTGATGTCTTGTAGGAAGCAGCGCTTGGCGCCCTTTTTGTATGCAATATTGTCATGTGCATTATGTTGAATCTCTGATGAGAAAAATGTATTGGAATTTTATGAATTTTTATGAATAAAATGGAAATAAATAATTTTTTATTTGGCACCTATTGGTGCGTGGACAAAGGTTAGAAGTTTGAGCCGAAGGGATTCTTCCGCGATGTAACGCCCCAAAGTAAAGTATGTGTGTGGCACGCGGTACCCGCGATGTTCGCCAACACTAAATGGGCATGAGTGTGGCACGCAATATTCGCCAACACGGGAGACGAGTCTCGCTGCAGAGGGTCTCGTCTCTTTCTTTCCGCCGTTGAATCCGCCGACGGGCAAATAAATGTTTTTTGAATATTCAGAGATTTTACAAACTTACCTGACCGGCTATAACTTCTAACGCCTAGTACTCAAATTCCGAGCCCCCGTCTGAGATGCGTATATGGGATACCCTCCACGGGGGCCCGAAGGCCTGCACCGGGCGCCATCGTGGAGATGGTCAGCATGAAATGAATGAGTACTGGAAGACCGTGAGAAAAATTTTGTATTTTTCTCGATTTGGAAACGGTAGACGCCTGTTTGCGGGCCCACGTCGCGGTAAGCTCGCGCACACGGCTCGCCGTGGAGAATATTAAAAAGTTGAATTTTTTATCGACAATCAGAGCGGCTTACCGTGGACGAATTCCTACTTATGTAGTGTCATTGCATTCCTTATCTGAATGCCTGTCTGGAAAATGTATTTTTATACATGTGGAATGATATAGGCGCGCTGAGAGTGAAATAAAGAAATTGGTTTTTGGCGCTTTTTTGAATGCCTATAACTCAGTAAATATTTACCTGAAATATTTGGAATTACTGTTAAAATGAGCGCTTGCATGCGCAAATTACATTTGTCATAGCAAAACTTGTAAAAATGCTGTTTTTGATTTTTTATGAATTTTTGAAAATTTGAGCCGTTTGTGGCGAATTTAATTTTAGTTTTTTGGGCCTTGTATGACCCAGCCCGTCCAAATAACTGTGTTATTATCATCTGCTAGGTCTGTTATTACAAAATAACACAGTATTAGTCTCTTGGGAGCTAAAATGCATTTTTTATGAATTAATTTGTATCTGTCATATGAAATCTGCCGCGCGGTGAAATTGTGCAACCGCGAATGACGTAGTTCACCGCTCGGCCGCTGGGAGCACTGCGGCGCCTTCCCAGAATTACGCAATCTCATTGGTTTCTGTAACATGCTATGACGCAATCTTGTGAAATTTTGAATTTGGTATAAATAAAATGCATTTTTTGAGCGGGTACCACAGATACGCCACCCGCGTCGGTACGAGAACCGCTATTTGGACAATCTTCTTGCTACCTTTTCTTTCTGACCCTGCTCACCTACTTTGGACTCTGCTTTCTTGGATTTTTGTGACCACTGCTTTCTGATTTGGACTTCGCTTCGGATTTTTTCTTCGATTTTAATACGATAAAAGCACTACTTCGGCGTTTGACTTCTGGCATATCCACGGACTACGAGCTTCACTGCAAATTCTGGTGGCGATCTCTGCCCCACCAGCGAAGACTACTGAGCCGCATAAAAAAGGTGTTCCCATCCGGAACAACTCATATGTCTTATATGTGTTGGGAATAATATATTACATAATAACAAAATCAAAGTTTTACCCAAATCTTTAAAATAATCAATCATCCTAATTTCTAATGTCCGTCTATCTATTCGCTGGAATCACTGAAATTAGGCTGCAATTACAACAAAACTGATGATGATAAATCGCCAATGAGGCTCGGGAGCCCAAGTGTGACACGTCAATCAGCGCACGGCTCAGGCCACACGCGAGGGTCGTTGTTAATTATTATTATGTCCCGTGATTTTTCATGGGTTATAACAGCTGGTAAACTATTCTAATTTTGAATGTCTGTCTATCTGAATTACAACAACAACACTGATTATGACTAACCACTAGCATGAAGCCCGGGCGCAAGGGTCGTTATTAATTATTATTATGTCCCGTGATTTTTCACGGGTTTACGGCTGGTCAACTATTCCAATTACAAAATGTTTTCCTGTTCGTAACTCGCTGGAATAATTCTGGAATTACAACAACAACACTGCTTATAATTAGCCGCTAGCATGAGGCCCGGGCGCTAGGTCGTTATTAATTATTATTGTCTCGTGATTTTACGGGTTTACGGCTAGTACGGAATAATTAGCTCATTAATTATGTACTATATTTCTTAGGCACACTGTCAATTTATGAGATGTAAATTTACGGAAATTCTTGTATAACGCTGACTTGAGCAGATAAAATAAATAAAAAGGGTACGTTTACAAAAGGGGTGTGTTTGGGTAACATTGTTAAAATTTATCGCGTAATAAAGCCTTATTCTTCCAAACTTATCAGTTCCGCTTTACGCGAAAATACGTGAACCATCATCCGAATATTCTTTAAAATGCACATTTCTTAAAATATTATCACTAATTTACTAACTTTTTACATTAATATATATATTTTTAAATCGCATAATAAATGATAAAGAGTGGTAAAAAAGTTTTCAATTTTTGTAAATCAATAATTAAAAAATATTTGAAGTAAGATGTAATAATATAATAAAAGACTAAATAAATTTATCAGCAGTCTCTCTGTCATGTAAATTATAACCCCGGAATACTAACCTTCGTCAAATTTACTACGCCGAAAAACTGTTATTATCGTCTTTTTTATGTCTGAACAGATGGTACTGAACTTCATGTAATGTCATTCGGCGTCCAGTTCTAGTAAATGATACATCGCGAAGTATGTCCTGCATAGAATAAATTGTTTTTCATAATCAAGACTCGTGCTTTGTCGTAACGATGTAGGTTAGTACTATCGTAACGCTAATATTTGTATTTATTTTATTTAAGTATTTCTTTAACATTATTTTTAATTTTAATTATTTTTTCTACGTTGACGCGATGATTGTTGCTGCTAAGAAATACTAGTGAAATTATCTTATTTACGTAAAACATATATTTTGTTTTAATTTAGAATTATTTGGAATGTTTTGTTTCGACAATACATTGAGTCTTCTGTCAAGTTACTTTTGTGCTGTCTGCATGCGAAGAAAGGTAAATTAAATCCCGCCATCTAAAAGAAATGAAATTATTGAATTTTACAACCAGACAAAAGGTGGTGTCGGCGACCAAATGCGCTCAGTAATATCGTGCAGTCAGAAAGCGAACCGCCAATATGCATATTTTGTGGTATGCTCTTTATTACTTTTGTGAATAGCTTTGTAATTTACTGTCATAATATGGTAGACGCTTAACTGTGGCCGCTGCATCGTCGTAGATACATGAAAGAATTGAATAAGAATGAATAAGGGGACGGTTTCTCCTGAAGGAATGGCTGGAAAATGCCAGTCTACCAAATTTCCTTCGAGGTATTATTAGAGTTTATTACGAGAAATATAAAATATATCAACTAGTGCAAGGATTCCTAGGGTATAGTAAGCAAAGAGGAAAATAAAGTAAAAAATATTTTCTTATTTGTCTTTGCATGTTATCTATCTGAAAAACTAAGAATGAATGAAATCTTGGGCACAAAATGTAAGAAAACCGTAGATAGAGAACACAACAATGAGTTCTGTACAAGACACAATAAAATTGATATTTTATTTGTTGAATGATAATGACTTTTTTTGTTGAAATGCAAAATAATAATGATTTTATAACTTTAAATAGATTGATGTAATCGTATTATTTTTTATTAATAACAATGTATAGGTATATTAAGTAATATTTTTGACAGCATTAAGGTGCCTGCTTATTACCTAATTGTGTCGATCAAAGATGTTCCATATTCGAAATTATTGAGATTTTTAAGATTTTAGAGGACTGACGATCACGGCAACACGTAGCGGGTTCTGTTCAAAGTTTAATCTGAGATAAGTTGCATTATAAGAATGTGTTACCTTTGTACTGGAAAAAGAAAATATGTCACTGAAAATATAAAAAAAAGCTATCCCAAGATAGTCACACCAGAACAAAAAAGGCGTTTTAAAGACTTACCAAACCTTCAAAGGGCCAACATTAAGGTATAGACCTTTTCATATAAGCTTGCAACTACGTGTGGGTATAGTGCGTAATACGCGCATTGTTTCGTTGTGTTAAATTTACGGATACTAGAGTGGCGTATCCGTAAACTTAACACAACGAACAATGCGCATATTACGCACTGTATCCACACAAACTCAATTGCTTATACATAAAGATCTATACCCAATACATCGAAACGGAACGCCAACAGCACGAACCATTCAAAGAAATACGAGCCACACGATGCAAAAGTCAGCTCGCAGCCGCAATCTTCCCATGCACAAAATGCTCCAGAACTTGTGGATCCTAGATGGCTTTCTTCAGTAACCTAAGGACCCACAATCAGAAAATAAAGTCTACCTCGGAAACGTGAGATGACAGATGACGATGACAATAGCTAGACTAAGAATATCAAATTGGAAAACAGTCTACCAGCAAAGTTAAAAGTCCTGGTTTGTTTGTTAATTCAAATTTGTCTCGTTTATTTTTCAGTGACATCCAATTTTACCGTACTATTGTCAAAATTGCATTTATATTTCTTATTTTCTTATACATTGTGAGGTAATACATCATGTTCGTCACACTCCTTCGCGGAACAGTAAAACAAAAAGAAATATTTAAATCACCGCGTGTAATATTACTGATAAAATCATTCGAGTCCACGTAGATACTGTGCGCGCTTTTCAAAACCGCGTACATTTGCGAACTTTTATCGGCATTATCGGTCGGTGATTTGGGCTTTGACACTCTGCCGCACGAGATGTGAAAACTACGCACCCTGTTGAGAGGGTTCCTACGACGGGATCACAAGGTCAGGGGACCACCTGGCAGCGTAGGAGTAAGCATCCATGGACCCAGTGGATGCCGGTCTCACCCTGACCTGATATGGTACACCTTGGCGTGATGCAGGAGAAAAGCATTGTCGGAACAGTTCCGTTCTTACGCCGAAAGACCTGGTATTATCTGATCTCATACTATATTTCAAGTACCCATCATACCGTTCACCGTCACGGCGACGTAAAGTTTTGTAAAGCACGGAGGTTTGGAAGAAATATGCAGCATCTGTGATATATTCATAAGGACATGTTGACCATCATGTGGATGCGTTGTTGTACGTGTTAATTGTGTCTCATCCAATTTGAATGTAAATTTTAACCTGATGATTTCCCGTTCCCCGACATTTGCGCTGGTGCCACCGCCTATAGAGTCTTAAAAATATAGTTTAAGCTGTCTTCTCCCTTGTATCGCGGCCGTCAGCGACGATGTCGCGGAGAGGGCAATTTATTTTTAATTAGAAAATAAGATTTCAATGAATCAAATTTAGCGATATCTTTGAATTTGCCTGTTGTCGCCCTTTCATGGCACAGATAATTGTTAGTAGTATATAGAATAAATGCTTATGTTGATTGCACAAAATGTCTTGTTATGTAAACCCATCTTTGTTAATCTGTTGCAACTTGAACTTGTTAATATGAGAGGCACCTGCAGCGGCGAGAGAGAGACAGTGCGCATATCACCTAAAGGACCCTGAGATTGAAATAGAGGAGTCAGGTTAGTCCCATTCTTCTCCGATTGAACTAGCTGGTGATGACGAGGGGTTCAGATCATGAGGATCTGAACTCCACGTCATAACATACTCGGTTCTAATACATACGATGGAGATACGTTTTAAAAATACATATTCTCCCTTTCCACTCCTCATACTTACCATTTTAAAAAATGAGTAGTTTTTGATTGTTCAAAATATTTAAAAAAAACCTACATACTGCTTTTAATATAAGCTTATTAATTTAACATCATTAAATTTAAAAAAAATATACTAAAATTGTTTTACAATGTATAAATAATATTGAACTGCATTGAAAAACAAAAATATTCCTAAAAATACCTACAAAACAAATATACACCATAATTACATCATTTTAAAATTGACGATTGTTTATTTAACAAAAATAATATATTAAAATGTGGATAAATTAATTTAAATATTTTATCATTCAATAATACAATACGTAGAATGTTAAATTTGTATCTGTAAAAAACCTGTTGACATTAAAATTTGTCTCAATAACTATGGATACAATTTTAATCAAATCAACTTAGATTGTGATTGAGTTGACACTATAATAATAATATGATTTTTTTTTCATGCAGTGCAATGCGGTATCCTTTTGTCAAGCTTTTTTTATTTTTCTAGTTATTTTAAGTGGTATAGGTGAATGACAAACGCCTAACTTTTGAATAGTTCAAATTCTAATTCACCCGACGCCTTCAGTAATATTTCAGTCGTTAAAGCTGAAAAAGAACTGCCACGACGTACATTTACATCATCAAGACTCTCGCACACAACATAAAATTTTCGGAACCACCATTACGCCGCACGTTTCTAAATAGTATCCACATCAAAAGCATCCTTTACTTAACGAGCAGTTTCTGTTACTTTACCACCTATTTTAAACTCTCACATAAAATGCTCTCTTTTCTTTTAATTTAAATAAAATAGACCGACTTAAAGCAAAATTAATAAAAAATACCAATATCTAAGTTATCACAGCATAGACTGAAAAATGTAATTTAAAATAATATAAGTATGAACACTATAAGATGACATATTCGTACATAAAATGCTCTCTTTTCTTCCATATTCAATAAAATAGACCAATTTAAAGCAAAATTAATAACAAAACCAATATCAAAGTTATCACACAATAGACCGAAGAATGTTGTTTTAAATAATATAAGTATGAACACTATAAAATGACATATTCATTTAAAAAATGAAGGATACAATTCAGGGAAAAAAACTATAATTTCAGTGGAATTTATGGACTTGGAGCCACGCGCGCCTGTTTGTACGTTTACACACATAACGTGTATGATATCTGGAAACTAAAATAAGGAGTTTGATCACTGATAATATTATTTAAATAGTAGGTATTATTGAATTATTATTGAAAAACAGCCCAGTGCTTTAAAATTTTTTTTTTTTACCCTGGGTTCATTTTCTTTTTCGTTTAATTGATTTTCTTTTTTTTATAATCCTTAAAAACTATATCTACAAAATATATTTTTATTAAGCAATATTATCGTGTAAAATACTATTACGGGTTCACCTCGGCGAGGAACGAAATTGAAAACTTGTAAGCAATTTCAAACATTTATTATTAATCTCAAAGTCACTGGACATGAATTGTAGCTGGAGTAGTATTCCATTACTCACGCTAATTCATCGCACTAATTTTTAAAGAGTCTTCGTCGAAGAATATTCCACTTGTTTTCTACCGTACAGATTCACAGTTCTCTGATCTGTTCGCCCGTATCTATGATTTTCGCAATTGACACAACAAGACTTAATTTGACTCCGCGGCCATGATGTAATTTATAATGACTCAATTGCTTGAGGATTTTAATTTAATTTTGAGTAGATCGCCCGACTTCCAGATCTTTCTTAAATCTTCTAAAATTATTTAAAAAGTTCTCTAATCCTCAATTAAGGGCAGTTTCTCTCTTTTCTTAAATCTCATGACAATATTTAGATGAATAAAGAAATACTTACCCTGTGTCATATTAAAACATTTATATAATTATTTATTTACGTTATTTATTGCATATTCTTACAAATCCTAGATTCGCAGTACATCGTGTATTTCTTACATGTGAAAGCAATTAATTAAATATTTTCAAAAAATTTCCTTTATTAATTAATATAGAATTTAATTAATATTGAATCAAGAGAAATGACGATGAACGATAACATTATTAGTTTATGTCGAAATGTAAATTTTAACAATGGTATCTGCAGATTGTGCTACTTTATATTGATTCCACCATACTTCAATATCTACTCAACAGTAAAAAAAAACAATCTTTAATACTTTGTACTTTCTCATTTCTTAATTACTTTTATAATTTTTTGTTGAAATATAATTATTTAAATATTATTTACTTCGGGGTGTTAAAGATTTTACAACATAAAAATAAAATACACGCGACATTCTGCCTCTCCACAAAAAATCTCGCGTTTACACAGGTAGATCGATTATAGTAAGAAATTAGTCAAATAAAAAGACTGTTTAAGTTGTTAAAAAATATTAGAAACTTAAATAAAGACAAATTATATATTGATGAAGCTCAAAGAATTGAGATGTAAAAATCTACAATTAATTTTTTTGATAAAATTAGTCCTGACAATGAGAAGAATTTCTCCTTTCAAAACTCAAGTAGTTTTAACAAAGTTTAATTTAATGTAAATTTAAAAAATCACATTATTGATAAAAATATACTTTGTTTTCACCACTTATATTTAGAAAATAATAACATTTTTCTCTTTTTGAATAAGTAAAATTATCACTGTATGTATTAAACGATATCTGTACAATGTACGCGTATTGCATTGATTAGAATAATCTAATCGCTGTGTACATTACGACTCGATGTTGATTGCGAAAAAGAAATTGTTTCACCTCCGATTACAGAGAGCGTTATTCCATGAATATGCAACGCCTGCACCGGGGAAACAATGCATGACGATTCAAAACATTTCATATTCCACACATTGTATCGCTGGAAATTTCACAAAGAACGGGGCCGACTGGAAACTTCCCCGGCTTCCCCAAACGAACACCAGCAACACTGATTCATAAGATCCAATCACCGATTCATATATGCGCAGCCCCTCGCGGCGGGGCGAGTAACCATCTGTGAACTACAGTCTTTACGATTCGCCGGGCGGGAAACACACAACCGTGGATCGCTAAACCTTCACTTTATATTGTTACTGTCTCAAAGTGTCATATGTTATTCTTATTATTTTCAAGCTCAGCCAAAAAGCATGTGTCATGAAACTTACTGGAAAAATCTGCCGAGTGTTGCTGAAAATAAACATAAAAAACCTTCAGTCCCCACAGTTCGATCTCTCGCATGTTAGATAGTGTTAAGGATAGTACACCCTTTAAATCTCAAGGGATGTACGGAGTTTCGTGCAAATGAGTAGCCTTCTACATAAGGAAAACTAAACATAACATCATTACACGTCTAAAAGAACACATTGGAGCAATAAAAAATTAATAATCCCAATAAATCGGTAATTTGCGAACTCGCATCCAGTGGAAATTTTAGTCATTGCGCCAGATTTGATAAAACGACAGAACTGTATCGTACACCTAATTGGTTAGAGAATCCATTGAAATATAAAAACATCCGCATTTCAATAGAGACGACAGTTACATATTATATTACAATATATGGTAACGGCAAGATACATCGTTGAATCCGTCAAAAAAGTTAAATAATAAAACTTAAAATATATATGGGATGGCCAGTAAAGTTGAAGAATCTGCGCGCCGCATATCTCCATAGAACGTGTGAACGGAAGATCTTTCTCTTTGCAAGTAAAGCCCTTTGTGTTTTCAGTTGATACATATTCAGTTCTTGCATTCACAGTTGTCTTTTCAACTATTTTAATCCATCAAGTCCTGTTTTGTTCGCCTTTCCTCTAGGCTACTCCGTTCGCTGCTGTACAACTGCGCGACAAACCTGATTAAACTGGCTTTGTTTGACTCAGTTTCCATTAGACAAACGATCTGTATGTAGCGATCGTGCGCCATTTGCATCGATTGTTATGTTTTTCGTTCTGTTTTATTATTTACTATGACTCTAAAATTAAAAATATGTTTAAATTAATGTATCTAGTTTCTATAAACTTAAATTAATAATTGTGTTAAATTTCTAATAAGGTTTTACGATTAAGCATCCGAAAAATTATATTTATTTCAGAATTGTCGCATTTCACATACATCTGGAAAATTAACCTTCAAATCCACCAGAAATATCACTTTTTATCAAATTTATCAGAAATATGCCTTTATATGAATAAATGTATTATTGTATCACTAACTTGAAGTCAATTAAAAGAATTCTCTACCAGTTTATACTTGCAATATAAATAAAATAATTACTTAATATTGCCAAGAATATATTCTTATAAATAACTGATAATAAATTTTTTTAAATATTTGTATTTTGTTTTAAGCGGCATTATTATTATAATATACAATGTTTACGGATGTCGATTGCACCCAACTCTTTTGAGAATAGTATGATATGAAACTAAGAACAGGCATTTATATTACATGGAAGATTAGTAATTATATAGATGCTTTCTCTCTCTATCTAATTAAACTTCTATGTAATTTAAATATACAGAATGTAATAGAGCTAGTCCATAATACTTTACTTAGGTAGATTCTTGCTTTGATTGTGAGTCGAAAATATTCAAGCAACCATGACCACAACGACAAAAAATAACATCAACAAAAATGGAGACATTCGATATCAAATATTGCATTTTTTCAACATTTCTGACTTATCTTTTATAAAATATTGGACTATCATTACAGAAACTTGAAATCGAATATGATAAATTCATTCCCTTTAATACAAGTCAAATAATGTGATAACCTTCCAATTCCAACTGGAAAAAATCCAATTCGAATATTCGCAGGGTTTTTATCATTTTAGTAAACTTGTTTTGGTACGAATTAATTTTTCGTAATCGATATAAGTTAGCGTAATGATATTTTAACGTTTTATAAAAAATAATTTAGAAATATTGAGAAAAAAAAATTGATATTGCATAACTCCATAACTATTGATATCCATATATAACATATTCGACTCATGGAACATAACAACTCATAACAAAGAATAATGGACCAGCTCTGTTACACCACTTATATATCAAGCAACAAAAATGATAAAATTTCCCTATTTTTACTCCCTTTATATTAACTCGTGGCATCTGCTTGTCGGCTTGTTTGTTTGACGCAAAAACTTTGGATCGATTTTAAACCCTTTTACCGTGATCCAATCGAGCTGAAACTTTGCAAGCAGACTTGTAGCGACGATCAAGAATAACTATCAAATTTTCGTTAAAAAAATAATAATTTTAGTATAGTTTTGGATTTTTAGAAATTTTTAATGGTTTTTTCATACAACTTACTCAGTTGTATGAAAATATTTCGACGCATCTGGTAGACACGGAACCTGATTTTAGTATAATTTTGGATTTCTGGAAATTTTTTATTACTCCCTTTCTTAGCGTCGCCCGACCGAAGCCCAACGCGTAGGTTAAGCGCCAAACCAGTTTCCACTTGTAAATGAGAAAGGGAGTACACTGAAAACTTGGTTTTAATGGGTTAGTTTTTTCCTCAAAATATTTTTTACACTAAGCGATTTTTATCATATTAGGGAAAGTAATTATTGTTGATAATTTTTGACAAGGTTTTTACAAATGATAATACTCTAATCTTAATCTTCATTTTAAATATCTAGACGAGTATTGAATATAATATAATACACCCAAGCACTCATTACTTTCGAATTCGTGATATCAATACGAAGTTTATTAATTATTTCAAAATATGAAGAAGTAGTGCCTGAAAGTATGCAGGTCGCGTATGGCCTTCGTTGTTTAAACTCAGGTTTACCACTTTCCCGCCAATTAGGGCAACCGCCGGATACACTTCCGCCGCCCGCCAATCGGCAGCTTCCGGTACCGATTTCAAAAGCTTCGCAACTTTGTTCTCCGACGGTCGTATTCCAAATTTCAAAATTGAATCGAATAACGGGAAATAGGTGGCACCGTTTGCCACCAGTATAGAAATCGGAAATCTACTGTTTTCTGGAAGAGGAAATTTGTCAAAGGAAAAATAAGGCGAATCAAAAGCACTTGGATTTTCCACACAATCCGAGTATTATTTTCAACACAAAGTGTCATTGTTGTAAAATATGAAAATATTTAAAGCCTTCAAGGTTTCGCTGCGTATTAAATGGTTTACGTCTCTGGGTCATAAAATTTACGAATTACCAGTTTTATCTTATCACGAACTTATAAAGAGCGAATTTAATTAGTACTTAATTTATATTGCGTATTTTATTGCATGATGAAATTGGTGTCATTATTGTTGAATATGTTAGTTACTATGTCGCTAAAGGACAACATAAAATATATACTTAATCTCTCAATATAACACTATCTTTCAATTTAATAATTATGATTTTAAGCATCGGTTTGATTGCATTATTTTTTTAAATTTATTTAGCACACATTGACTGAAAAAGTATTTCAACAGACAAATTAGGCAATAAAAAGTCAAAGGTTAGGTTGATTCCCAAAATTTCATACTTTCTTTAAAGCTGACCAAACCAATTCGTCATACTCGTAAAAATGTTGAATATACTTTCTATAGATTAAAAGCTTATCTAAACGGTTAACACATATGTCTCAACCGCTTTCTTCAATTTTTGTTGTAATCGGCCCAGCAAATAAGGGTGCCGCCTACATTTACCTTCTAGTATGGGATCTACCCTCTATCATTCTTTCAATTATGTATTAAGCCTATTGACATCTCAGCTTTATTATTCAATGGACTCCAACTTATAAATTTAACATGCTGAAAATATATATCAATTTATTTTTCTAGTCTGGTTTATGGCATCTATTTTATCCCATAAAAAAAATAGAATTTCTTATAGACATGATATTGACTATAATATTGCTATAAAATACTGGAATAAATTTTCAAAAGACTTGTTAATGTAAGATTGAAGAAATTAATAAATAAGTTGAATTAACATAAAGTTATTTATGTTAGTATATAACCACTTTACTAGCATAAATAACATTACTTTTTTGTCTACTGGTTTCGAGACGTAACCCATCTCTTCGTCTGGACAACCACTAAACTAGCAAGTAGATATCACTACACACCACCATTGTATTATTTACAGACCGTTTTTTTACTTTGTAATACACACACACAATGATTTATTAATTATTACTATAGTTTCGAGAGGAGCGGGCAGTCCCTGTCATCATCAGGTATATATAATTATATAATAATAACTGACTTAAATACAAAATTTATCTATATAAACGAGTAGGTCAGGGGGGCGCGCGGTGGGGAGGGGTATTTTTTTAGCAAATAGCTCTAGTATAGATATTATATCTCCTCATAGAGGATGGATAGAGAATAGTTTAGAAATCGTCGAAATCCTAAAAATTTGAATTTTTAAAAACACACTTATAAATAATATCACGTACAAGCCAGCTCATACAGATCGTTAGCCCTGGTTCATCCTATAAAAAGACTTCCATATATGTTTCTCGTATAAATAGCTTCGTCTCTGTGAGACTTCAATAATTTATCTCAATTGGTAGAGTAGGTAATTTTATTTTAGTACTAATTATTTCCTAAAACCCGACTGCGAATTAGACAAAAGGTTGTATAAAAGCATAATATTAAAAAAAAATCCCAAACTTCTTGTATGCGCTATTTCTGAATCTCCAAATAGCTGTCGCATTCCGAAACAGCGCGATTAATCAGTTTTGATTTAGCGGCGATAATTGCAACGTTGCCAGAAACGTTCGATCGAGTCTGGAAATGGTCGGATTGTTGCCGCGCGCCTTCCGCCAGAAGGGAGCGCGCACACTAACGGCGCTCGTTAGCGAAGTTAATTAAAAACACACGCGTTCTGAGTAAATAATTAAACCGTGGAACTCCACCGGCTCTCCGCACATGCGGCGCGGCTTCGCTGCTGTTTTGAGGGAAATGTATTTTACCTTTCAAATATTTATAACCGTTGAAGTGCTGGAATTAAAAAACGTCAACATTTCAAAAGTGTCGGGATTTTTTTTTAAAGACGCCAATTAAATTAAATTAAAAGATTTTTTTATACAATATTTTTTTGTTATTTTCATTTGTTTTCAATTTCTTTTCAGTGACGTTGTTATCTCTTATTAATAATAATCGACAACATTAAGGAAGGGGTAAAGGGGAGAGGGAAATGTCACCTATGTTAATCGCCGGGTCTTAAAAAATATGTTTGCAATTTTTAAGTCCGATCATATCAGGGGTAGGGGGGGGGATAAAATGGGAGGGGGAAATTACACATATGTTACCCGCCGGGTCCTTAATAATAAGTTTGCAAATTTTGAGTACGATCAGTCGAACGGTACAGATTTGCATTCAAAATATATCAGGGGTAGGGGAAGGGGTAGAAGTATAGGGAAATGTCACCTACGTTACCTGCCGGGTCCTAAAGTATGCAAAATTTGAATCGAATCGGAAAAACTGTGTAGCTTTGTATAGAAAACATACAAACAGATAGACAGACAGACATTGAGTTTTAAAGGTATAGATATATGGTTAAAACGCTTCATTTAAACAAAGACAACCGAATATAATAAAAAATTTGAATTCGGAAAATGTTAGGTACCTATATCTAAATATTTATCAATATTGAATGGGTACACCGACACCCTTTTTTGTCAAATAATTTGCGTGAATTCGAATGGAACGCTGTGTCAAAATTTCAAAGAAATAGTTGAAGAACTTTAGGAGATTTAAGATTTTGGACAATCGAACATTTACATTTTTATTTATATAAATAAATAGTAAGTATATCAAAATAAAGAAAGTATACAAAAACATCCTCGTATTCAAATGCTACACTGTGCCAAAATTTCAAAACAATCGGTGAAGAACTTTCAGAGATTAGAGATTTTGTACAAACTAACATTTAAATTTTTATTTATATAGATAGATAGATTACACATGTACATGCCGATAACATTTGTCTGCTTGTATATAGTTGTCGAAATTGACAGGAAAGCCCTGTAAACGCCCAAAAAAGATTGTCATTCATAATTTTTCGTATAAATAGCTTCGTCTCTGTGAGATATCTATAAATTATCTTTACTAATGATGATCCTTTTGAGGACAAAATCCGGCAATTGTGTTCTTAAAATTTCGAATATTCTCAAAGAAGTAAGGAATTTCATTTTTACTCCCATTATATTAACTCGTGGCGTCTGCTTGCTTGCTTGCCGGCTTGCCGTCGAAAAAACTTTGGATCGATTTTTGATCATTTTTCCGTGATCCAATCGAGCTGAAACTTGGCAAGTAGAAAATAAATTAAATTACTGTAATTTTAATGTTATGTTATATGTTTTAATTCATCTTTAATTGTTGTTATATTTTACAAAGAAAGGGAGTATAATAAAAACTTGGTTTTTATGGGTTACTTTTTTTCTTTATGCATTTTTACATTAACGAAATAATATTCTTAACGTTTTGCTCACTCTATACTTACTATAAGCAATGTATTTAGAATGTTCAAATGCTTTATTGATGTAATTCGCCTTTGTAGAGGAAATTAAAGACCTATGTTACGTGTACTGTATCGCTGGCGATTCCAAGGATATTTTTCCTTGTTCCGTTTACCCGTTTGCCTTTCTGTATATCACCTCGATTCATGTATTTTCACGTAGCATGTGTTTTCCTCCAAATATAATATTTCATTTTCAGCACATATTATTTAGGCACATACATACAATATGATTTTTTGTTATCCCTTGCACATTTTTTCTCCTAGCATCTCTACTATTTTCATAGCAGTGAAGAGTAAATTTTGCAGATCGCAGGCGCACAGTTAAAAAATATTAATTTTTTAAAAGTGACTATCCTTTCTTAAGACTGAATGTAGTTGACGGCCCGATTTGTGGGTGTGATTCGAAAGGAGACCCTCGATTTTGCCATCTCGGAGCCCCAATTTATATTACAGTGTGCTGATCAAGGTTATAACTCCCGGCCAATATGTTTCACCTTCTTTCCGTCACTCACCACGTCTGATATCTGTAATAACAAAAAAAATTATGTGATTTAAGCGTTTACAAAACCTTGATGTTTACGAAAAATCATTTTTTGATTTATCCTACAGCTTGGTATTCTAAGAATAATTCAAGTCATCTCTTTCAAAAATTCTAAAAATTGGCTGAGTTATGGTATGTAATCTGAATTTTTCATAAAACTCCCATTTTCAGATTGGTAGAGATGATATATCTAAAACTATTAAGCAGATTTTGTTAAAATTTTGCGCACTCTTACTAATAATATTATGTGTTTTAGATTTTTTAGAAAAAAAATTAAATTATTTTCAAACTGTGATATAATACGCTACATCATATACAAATAATTTGTTTGCAAAAATATAAGTCAATAATAATAAAACGAATTTATTATTGCAATAGTTTTTTTATTTTGTATGCCTCGAGGTTATCTTACCAATTTATCTATTCATTTTATTAACATTTCAAATTTATATAGATAAATGGCACAAATCAGTCTTTAAGGGATTACACCAGCTTGAGGCATTAACAAAATACATTCAAATTGCGGGGTACAAAATCAAACGCAACAATATCCAAAAAAAATGATGTGCAGTCATCGAGGATTACTTATTTATAATGTAGTGAATTTGAGATTTTATAGGGATAGGGATTATAGGGATCCATGATTTTGGAAGGGTTAAATAATAAAATCTTGAATTCAATATATTCAAAAATAGAAATTGTAATGTCGCTAGCGTTTGACTATGAAATTAAAAAGCTCATTATTTTCTTAAGAATAATAATAATCTAAATATGTCATATCCATGACGTCGCGTTTCGAAATAAAATTGAATTTATTTTTTGCAAACGGGAGCAGTTTGAACAAAATTTCCATTTTTTCCTACAAAAATCGAAATTAAATTTATAATAAACAAATGTCATATTCTATAATGTCTAAGATAAGATCTGTGTCTAAGATACATGCAAAATTTAAACAAAATCGGCAAAATATTTTTTGAGATATCATTTCCAAGAACCTGAAAAGGAAAGTTTCGAGGAAAATGCAAAAGAATAATCTAATTCTTTTGAAAATTCATCTATCACGTTAACTTCTATAACTATAACTCAGCTAATTTTTGAAAGAGCTATGACTCAAATTATTTTTAGAACTTCAAGCTATAAGATAAAACAAAAAAAATATTTTTTGAAAATATCAAGGTGGTGTTAAATTAAGGGCGTATCGCCTATTTATTATAAAAAGAAGAAAATATCAGTTCTCTCTATGAAAAGCTTGTGATATAATAATGTTGTTTGAGGGTGTGTCTGCTCGTACTGACATGGGCAATTTGAACCCATGTTGTCCAAGCTGGTTACCGGGAGCCCATCGGCTACAGGTACCCCGCTGGCTACACGAAGCACTCGACTGGTACATAAAAGCAATTACCTTGACGACTTTCTAGAGCAAACTTAAATGTCACTGAAGTATCTACTGCCCCGCGTACCGCCGGCAAAGCCTACAGCCTCGTTCAGATTTTGTAGAACTTCTCGTCCGGAGCACTTTGGAGTGGCATGAAAATTAGTGACTTTCCAAATAAAAATAACGAATCTGACAAAAAATATCCAAGATATCAAAAGTAAACCTTTTGAGTTATTCACTTCAAATGTAGAATTGTATATAACTGCTGAATTGTTGAATTATTACAATCTCATTCCAAAATTTTTTAATATAAAATAACAGCATTAATAAGTGAAATATATGTATAATTTATCTATGATTAATGATAAATCAATCGTTAAAAAGGTTATTTTATGTTAAATTTGTAAGTACACTAGTAAAAAAAAACAGTTAAAACACAATATAGATTTTTAAATTAGAATACCTACCTATTAAAAATTTTAATTTAAATATTTAATTCAAAAAATATGTTTAAAAACTCTTTGACAACATAATTATTATTATTTTGTATTTACTTATTGTGAAATGTTATACATATATGTAAGAAAATGAGCCATTCAAATCACTAGGATAAATCTGTGCCAATATGAGCAGCGTTTCAACAAAATAAGGACGAAATCTTCTTCTTCTCTATGGCTTCATACCAACTCACTGTCGTCGACGACTGTTGGGGTCAAATCTCCTCGTCTTTAGGATGAAATACTATATTAAATGATAAGAACATATTATTGAATACAATAACAGATTGTGATGTAGCAACCTTTGTTCGTCACACCTCTTCGCGAAACCTCTGAAGAAATGAATTTATCGATCCCCGCACCAACGATCTACACCAAAAATTGATTTCTGACCGCGTAGGTACCACAAATACTCTATGGAACAAAATAATGTCTTTGGTCTACTGCGGATAGTTTCACAGCGGTCGCGAACGGCGGGGACGAGATTACAAAATGGCGCATTCGGATCTGACACTTCAGCACGCAAGATGTGAACTTTTTCTGTGAACCCTCGTGTTAATAGAGGGTTTTTCCACGGGAGCGCTTCGCGCCATGGCCAGGTGACGCAGCATGGAGTGAAAAGTGAATCCATTGCAACGCCTGGGGGGCAGCTGCTGAGGTGATGTTCCGGAAATCATCTGCATCGGCCGCCCAAAGCCTCGGGGCGGGGTTGTTCTCTGGACCCTTAAGGGAGCAATCATCCTCAGATGCGAGGCCAGCAAAATAAAGACCACGACTTGCCTGGTATTCAAATTCTCTCTAATAAACAATTTCACATCACGCCTGGAGCGAGCTGCGTGTTATCTGACTCCGTAAATACAAGAACATGTGCATCAGGTCGAGCTGTTTTAAAAAAAAAGGAACATTGCTAAGCACGTGCGGAAGCGGTGTTTGTGCCAGACTATTGTAGCTTCATTGTTTTAAATGTGATATAGTAATTTTTCCCAGATGTTCATTAATTTGCAGAATGTGAATACCACGCCCCGACACCTGCGCTGCGTCACCGCAAGTAGTATAAAAGTATTTAGTTCCACTGTCTTTTCCCTCCATGTATGACGCGGCCGCTAATGCTGATGTCGAGGCGTGGTAAATTAAATCTTCACCTCAATTTATTGTAAAGAAAAGGGTTTCAATGTGCAAAATTCCCAAAAACACCTCATAAAAAAAATTGTCACCTTCTGTGGCATTATTAATTTCTGTTTAAAATTCATTTGAATAAATTCCCCTTCATCTAAATAATGTTTCGTTGTATTACCCTAGTCATTGAACTGTTGCAACTTAAAATAAGTTAAAGTGAGAGACAGCTGAAGTGCAGCGTACACGACACCGGAAGTACCCTGAGTTTAAATTATGGAAGTTAGGTGAGTCCGATACTTCTCCGACTGAACGAAGCTGGTGGCAACGAGGAGTTCTGTTGGGAGCAACAGAACTTCACGTCGTAAGATATAAGAACGAATGGGAAAAAGAAGAAATTATGTGTTTGTTCACATACCTATACGAAATAAAACAGTTTAATCAGCACGTGAATTAACTGAAATCCGTGCTCTACAGTAAGAAACTTATGCGCCTGCGGTTAAAATTGCTAAAAGATACAAAATGATAAATAAATCTGTCTGACTCATTAACTAAAAAAAGATTCAAAGTAAACTGAACGGAGTAGTCGATTGAATAAACTGATCTGAAATTAAATTGTCATGTGTTTCAAATTTATTATAACTTATGATCATAATATATATTATTTCACATTCTCAGGGACATGAAGAACAACAATGTGCAATTAGCATATTCTTCCTGTATTTGGTGTACCTACGGAGCGCGATATCTTAAGGGCGGGAGGGTATATGGAGAGAGAGAGAGAGAGAGAGAGAGTCAAGCTAGTCTCGCAGATTAGTGGGCTTTTCATTTGCCAAAAATAATATATATTGTAAATTGAAGATAGAAAGAAAAGAAGAAGAAAATACATTGCTCCATATATTTCTGTTTCCATATATGTACGAATACATTCCGATTCTGTTTTACATGCAATTTCATACAAAAACTGTTGAGCAGAATATGTACTTCCATGAATCTGCTTTTTGTATCACGTTTTTAAATATAATTGTTCTTAAAAGACGACGAAGTGCAAACAGAAATGCGAACACTAATAGGAGTTTAAAAATAAATTTAAAAGGATGAAAGTTTGGTGCTTCAAGAAAAACCTTATTTTAACTTTTAATGGCGTCATGGACAAAATAAAAAAATAGATACTAGGTCCTGTTGTAATGTATATAAACATTGTAAATATTTATACGTTATAATATAGAAACCTGGACGTAATCCTCCCAACATTTGATTTAAATGAGATCAAAAGTTATTAAATATTAAAACAGTTACTAAATTAAATGTTCTTACAGCCGTATGTATGTTTTTACAGCCGTTCTGAATTTTCTATGTAGACTTTTTTGATCTTTTTAACGGTGTACATCCAAGGTTTCGGATCCCATTACAGAAATTTCTAAAAAAAATAATTAAGAAAATAAATTAAATGGGATTATGGAAATGATTTTTTTTAATTTTAAAAATTTTCCTCATTTCTTAATAACAGTTTTTTTCTATCATCATAATTAATCAACATTTATATAATAAAAATCCAAGACTGCATGTTTGTCATGCGACGCTGTACTCTTAATCGTCTTATTGGGGAAATCTTTTTTTATTTATTTATTAATTTAAATTTATACATATTTTTATTATTACAGATCGTGCCAAGCCTTATACAGCTTGTCGGCACGTTTCTTTTTCATTTTCTTGCATAAGTACATAGCATACATATTTAGTTATAGTTACAGTTTATAAAGAATAAAATATATATAGAAAATAATGATATTATATGAACATAACAAGAATTAAAAGTATACTTAGTAGTGAGACTAGGTATCAGATAATATAATAATAAAAATAATAAAAAAACATGAACATCAATATGAATCAATGGGATCAAGATGCATAAAAAAATCATGGAACAGCTCAAAGTAGAAATGAAAAGGCATCTATTTCTTATATTTATTATTATATAATCTTAATGGGTATTTCACGATACGTTCTTCAATTGATATCGAACCTTTATTTTAATCTAAACAAATTAAGCACGGTATTTACCTAACCTTTGGTAAAAATACGGAGGTGAAAGTCATGCGCACGCTAGATTTTTTTCCGTACGTAGAAAGCGTCAGCAATCAACTTCTAAGTGAAGAAGTGTAGTACTCGTCGGATTGTCAATTATTTGTTAACAGATTTGTGAACACCCTAACATTTGACGATCACACAGAGACGATCAGTGGTAATACATTGAGAATGTAAGGCTTTTTTCGGCGTACAGCCAGAGTTTTCGAAAATATCCCGTACTGATATCTCTTTACAACTCCTTAGTGCGAAGTAAACTCGAGTGTGGCTCGATGATTTGAGGGCCACATTCTTCTATTATGGTAGAGAAAGTACAAAATAAGTTTCTGAGATATTTCTACATAAAAAAGTGCGGGGATTATCTTCGGCTTTACCCAACAGAGTATTCTCAGGGTATGCTTGACTATAATAGTTTAGAGATTAGAAGGAATGTGTATTGCATTACACATTTTCTTCACTTGTTGCGCGGTGTGATCGACAATCCTAAAATTATGACGACCATTCGTTTATATTGTTCCTAATAATAACCTTAGACAGCATTAGCATAGTTTCACATTCCAACATACAGGACCAACCTGCTGATAGTTATGCCTGTTGGAAGAGCTACTACTATGCTGAACAATGTCACTTTGGACATTTATCTGTTCCACTCCCCTATATCTTAGGAAAAAATTTAATTTATGTTAATTAAAATGATATGACATTTACGAATAGAATGTATAACTGTAATTTCTATTTTATTTACCAAATAAAATGAATTTAATCGAATAGAATTATTGTGAAATAATTTAAAGACTAACTAACGTAGCGACATTGCATTACATTTTGCCAAAATTTTAGTGCCGTACAAGTAGAAATCATTCGCAAAATCCAACTGGCTCGCGAGGATAAAGCTGTGAGCATTTCATGGATAAAAGAGTGACATAACCGCTGCAAAAGAGTGTGCATGCCAAAACTGCTAGTGTTGGAGCAGAAGGAACTCAGTTTTGAATTCCCATTCTTCACATTTGATTCAGGCTTTCTTGACCAAACACAGCATTGCCCTGATTTGTCAGGCTCCCCGCTCTCCCGACAGGGCTTTGTTGTATTTCTGGATGTTTCCCAAGTTAAAAATGTCGCTGAAAGACATTTTGTGGCACAGCTAAGCACCATTCTAAAAGATACGTTCCAGAACTGAACAGAACAGAATGGTGGGAGAGCTGGGAGGGATTACCAAAAGAATTACTTTGAAGGAGAATAGAGTAAGTATAGTAGATATGAATAAATGTGTTTCTGCCGACCAATGGTTAGATATTTTTTTAACAACCTCCTTAGGTATAACATAAAAGAATCACCTGTTTTCTATGCTTTTCTCTGTGAGATTAAGCGCTTTTTGTTTTAAAAATAATTTTGATATTTTTAATTCTACTGTGTCTTCTTCTATTGTCGTCTCCAATAAACAGTGGAATGCAGTCAGTTTTTTTTTAATATGTTGTACTTAACTGAAATTTATTTGAAGTAACTCAAAATAAAATATATATCTCATGATATTCATAATTATATTATTACCATATTATTACGATTTTAATATGTCGTAACATTCCGTCAGATAAATATTAGATATCACTTTTTTGTGTGTTTACGCATATGTCACGCTTTAATGTATCGTCTACACGTGCTTGGTATATGTAATTGATTTTCTGTGTCGTAAAATAATCTGTATTATATGTTTCCTTATTGGATATTTACATTTTATATTCTTTTTAAAGGTATATATATTTTTATTCTTTAAATTTATTGATATTTAAAAATAATTTCAGTTTCTTCGTCTATATTATCTGTATCACGTGTATTATTTTGATTGGAATATTTATATTGCAATTTTTACATTTTTTTTTAATTAATGGTTCACAAGCAACAAAAAAACAATAATAAAAAATATTAAATGATAATATAAAGTGTTTTTACATAATTAATCAATAGAATAGAAACAATATAAGTATTTTATCAAATAAATGCGAATACAACAAACAATTGAATCCAATGTAAAGTAAACTAACTTAATAACTACAATATTAATCATAAAAACTAAAATAGAGTACACAACAAAAATCATTGGAAAAAACAATAACAGAATTACATACTAAAATATTTTATCTTAAACAATTAAGAGACATATTAACTGATTTCAGAAGATGACATTTCTCTTGTAGGTGTTCATCAAAATTGTTATAAAATATAAAAATTTGACATTTCATTAAGAACTGTTTTTTCCGGTGTGAATGTAACGTTCACAATATTAACATTCTCGTACTCGGTCCAATAATGCAGTCATGTCACATGTTATGAAGCGTGTGATACAATCATTAAGGTCTGTGCACACTGTCACCGTGACATGTGCCGCCCCCTATCTGCCATCCTACAACGTTGTTCCTGCGGATGACACGTCCCTATCCGACGCCAAATAAAAATTATCCCTTACATTTGCAGCGTTTATGTAATTATATTATAAATCTACATATTTAACCCAGGAAATTATTTTATTATAATTATAAAGAATTTCAATATGATAATTATTTAAAATTCGTAAAAATTATATTTTGAAAATAAACAAAAAAATATTGGGGTAAATCAAATGTTCATAGCATTATTTAAAATTTATGTTCATCTACTTTACGTGTCAAAATAATTTGAAATCGTCAGGAATAATGAGCAGAGAAATTTAAAATAATACAAAAAAAAACATAATTACCCAACTAAATTTAACAACCATTCCTATCCTGAAATTATTTCAATATTTATTTGTTAATATTATTAACATCAAAGTCAATCGCGATTTTTTCACTATTGAGAATAAAAAAAATTTAAAAATGTAAATTGAAAAATAATTTTAATTTAACTGAAAAATATTATTGAACCACCTTGATGAAATACTAATCCTTAACATAAAATAATCATTTATATCAAGTTAGAAAACAGTCAGTCATTTTTACGAACTGGTCAATAATATTTTTGGGGGACATCACTACCTACCGATACTTTGGCGTCGCATTTAAAAATTTAACGACATTAAAATTTAATGCTTCAAAAAAAAACTAAATTACTTTAATAGTTTGCGTACTCAAAATGCGTATTTTATTCAGGAATCATACCCAGTAAAATATCGATGAATGAAAATGAAAAAATTAATGTGATATTTAATTTTATCATAAACAATTTACATCTGATGTAAATGAATAATAATAATAATAATAATAATTGGATAATTTGTATAGCGCCGTTTTCGCGAAATACTCACCTCAAGGGCGCTTTACACAGAGAAATTATTATCTTACAAGACAACTTACTGCTAGAAAAGAAAAAACTTATTTACTATTACTTATTCACTAGGTGGCATACAAGAAGTGGAATTAAAATTGAGTACTATAATAGTTTGTGAGTCCCTGAAAGAATTATGTGTTTTCGCGGAGTGCACAATATGAGTGGAAAACATTAGCTAGCGTTGTTGTGGTCAGATTCTATAGGTTTTTATAGGATTGTCTAAATAAATGCGTCTTAAGTTGTTTTTTGAACAGTGGTAAGCTGTCTGTTTGTCTCAGTTTATTAGGTAGTTTGTTCCATAACTTTGGTCCAGCCACCGCGAAAGCACGATCACCGAAATTAGTTTTGTGGACGCGATTTACTTCAGCTAACCTATTTGTATTAGATGTTGATGCTGAGCGAAGTGTTAGTTGTCTATTATTTGCGGAGAATGGAATGCAGAAGTCGGTTATGTATTGAGGGGCCATGTTGTGAATAGCCTTAAATATTGTAAGGCAAAGCTTATATTCAATCCTCTCTGGACATCTAAGCCAGTGAAGGTTTTGAAGATGGTTTGAGATGTGCGCAAACTTTGAAACGCCGGTAATGAGGTAATAACTCCGCATCATAAGAAAAGATTTATACATGTGTAACTGACCCGGTCCCCAATTATTTACAAATCGACGACTCCGCCTAAATAGTGTGTTGAAAATGTTAAGCAACAATGTCTAAATGTTAATAATTACGAAAACACAAATCTGGTAACAGTCCTATTGTAACGAAGATTTTACAAATTAACGATTACAAATTTTGCACTTGTTTTCAATATTTTTATAAAAATTTTATTATTTTATATCCTTGCAGAAATTAGAAAAAAAAATTCAAGGTTTTTATTATTTTATTCAAATTGTATTTGTGATGAATAAAGATGATTTTAAATACTCGATATATGTTACCTTAAATGATTGTTCGACGTTGAACAAAATATAAAGCAAAAATATTGAGAAAAAAATGCAATCTTTGAAGTCGCTTATCTCCGTATCTCTCTTATTGATATTAGGATATTGTCTATAGAACACTTTTGACTAGCTTAGGCTGGAATCTACTTGTCAGGTATTATGAACTAGCCCTGTTATACCCTGAATAAATTATACCTATTACAATATATATGACACTTTAAATCATTATGTTGTATTTCAAATCAATGTATAATTTTAAGACAAGAATTAATCATCTGTTATGTACAGTTACTATTCTTATTTGTTTTTAAGATTATTAATCAATTTTGGTATCATCAATATACACAATATTATATAATATATTGACGCAAATATATCCGGGTTTGAAAATGATTCTCCAGACCACAAGGTAGACCACAATGGAGATCCCTGCTAGACCAGACCAGGGCTCACCCAGAGTAGTCACGCCAGCGACAACAATGTCTATAAATAATATGTTCGGCGTATAAATAAAATATCAAAATTAATAATACAACAAAATTATTGTACTGTTAATTAAATTTTAAGATATTGAATAAAAACACAAGAAATGGGTGTATTAATTAATATCTTTGTTATTTTATAATATTACACAATCATGATCGTTTACATATTAGAAAACATACAACATATCAAATATTAAATAATGATAAATTAATTAAAAAATCTCCCCTCAATTTTCTGGATATGTTTTTACTAATTTTATTCTAAAATTCATAAATATTTATGTAATTTAGAAAGTAAATACAGTTAACGTTTATTATTCCTTTATCCACCATTTTGATAAAGGAATCAAGCATTTTGGTTTACTATGTTTCCATTTGTCATGTTATTTTTTTGCTGATATTGATTTTGTATCTAAACCCCACACATGTAAAAATGTTTTGTATAAAGATTTCGTTTTTTATATTTAAAAAAAAATATGTCGTTAAACAGAAGTATTGAGGATTTTGATAATAATTATTATGGAACATACTATTTAAGACAGAAATTAGACCCAAAAGTTTTTAAGCAATATGTAAATTAATCAATCAAATTGTAACTGTGGCATTTTCTTCTCTATGATTTATACCTATAAAACTCAATGTCTGTCTGTCTGTCTGTCTGTCTATCTGTTCTCTATACAAATCCACACCGATTGTCCGATTCGATTCGAATTTTGCATACTTATGCTTTGGGACCCGGCGGGTAACATAGGCGATATTTCCTCCCTACTCCCATACCCCTTCCCCTCCCCATGACATATTTTCGATGCTAATCTGTACCGTTTGACCGATCGGACTCAAAATTTGCAATATTATTCTTTAGGACTCGGCGGTAAACATTGGTGACATTTCTCCCCTATTCTTTTATCCTTTCCCCTCCCCCTGATATATTTTCGATACAAATCTATACCGTTCGAATCGAACCTTTGTTTGCCCTAACAAATTTAATTTAATCTTAATCCTTAACCTGTGCAACGTCGGGTATGAACAGCTAGTCTTAATATAAAATTATGTCATGTTATTTTTCGCGCGCTCGAATTAACAATATATATTTTCAGAGCTACCCGGCGCATTTCTTTTTATTTTAGAGCCACCTTCATCTTGGTTTAAATTAACCTCTGCCACCGGAACTTCTCGATTCTATTCTTTTATTACCTCACTACTTATTCAGTTCAATCAAATCCTTTCCGTCTACGAAGAATACTCTATATGCTATTCGAATCCTCGACATAGTTCGATATGATAAAAAACAGAACGAATAACGATTTTTTGATACAAATAGTTTTCCTGGACTCCTCTACCAATCAGATTACTAAATTGGTTAACGAGTCTTTTTCTAGGCACTAGTGTAATCTATGAGTTACCAGTCCATCTTCATATATTATCTTTAATTCCACTTCATTGTCGATTCTTGAATAATTGTTTGAAGCATGTTTGGTTTTCTTAAATATCATCCACTTAGACACTTTCTTGTCTTATTTATCCAGTACCCTTTAGAGCCCAGTCGGTACTATTTCAGATTGCTTTGAAAAGTATTATTCTGATTACTTTTAATGTATTGGTGTATATGGTGACCACTTACAAAAATTGGTTAATCTGATGTCTAACAGTGTTATTTAAAGATTGCGACACATGTCTGATGGCTGTAAGTAAAAGTCCTTGTTGAAATATGTTTATATTAAAGTTCGTCCGCATTATTGCGAAATAAATTAAATCAATAATGAAATATTTTTTTAGAGTCTCCCTGCACAGACGAAAATTTAACATTTTTATCACGCGTCTAGGGCATTTAGCAGTAAATTAATTACTACTTATTTACTGTCACACGAAGCAAAAGACAAGCGGTTCATAATAGAGTTTTGGTGCCACCTCTAATAGGTATACGAATGTAAAACCTAAATTGGCAAACAGGAATGAAAGTAATGTAAGTGAAAAGGTACTAAGGCGCACTTGTGAAAAATGTTTAGTCGTAGCAGTGAGGAATGAAAAAATTAAAAGTGAATTTAATTCTCGCCGTAGCGTGGTAGATAGAATGAAAAAAAGATCGCTGAGATGCTTTGATCATATATTACATATGAGCGAGGAGAGGATGATTACGAAAATACATAAGGCGAGCGTAGAAGGCAGCAGGAATAGTGGCCGAAGAAAAAGCGGTGTGCCAAGGTAGAAGAATGTAGCGTTCTATCTTCTCTGCCTACCCCTATGGATAAACGACGCGATGGTTAGTCAGTTAAGCTTTTTTCATCTGATTTTTTTTTTCATTTCTATTCTCACTGTCGATTATATAGGTTTATGATGATTTCACTACCTTATACTTACAAAATACAATAAAAATACAATACAATGAAAAATAAATAAATAAATATTGTTCTCTATAACATTCTTAACGCAAAAACTTGTTTGAACTTTGCTACAATTAAAACCTTTGGTTAAAACCTATGATTTTTCGCTTTAAACAATCCTGCATCTATGGTGTCTCATCTGTACTTCGCAAAAAATGGGTTATTCTATGTTATCAGTCACTACCGTCACGACTCTTGACTATAGTTGTAGTTATTTTCCAAGAAACAGTAATGTTCAGATCGAGCATCTCAACTCCACCCACCCGAGCAGGCGGATATGCAGACATGCGATATCTATCGTTTGGCTGTGACTTAAATTCGTCTTGGTTTTGTAATCATTTATACCTACTAATAATCATCTAAGGCATATTGTTATTTACTGTAAACAAGAACCAAGCAAGGCTGCATTCTTGAATTACAGTACGATATAGATGCAATTGAACTATTCAAAATATCTTCCTTTCACTAATTTCAAACATAGCTTAGAAACTGCATTATTTAATGGCGACTCGGTGCATGATTTGTATTATAGATAAATTCTTCCATGAATTTCACCTGTTTGCACTGTGTACGATAAACTAATAGATAAATATAGAAAAGAAATTTTAAAATCACATTTTTCTTTGTATTAAGCAGAAAAACATAATTTAACATATGCAGCCCTGTAACCAACGAGGTGTCATCTTACATTAAGATGACTGTGATATTGAGGTATCACAGATAAATATTAATTAATTTTAAAATATTTTACAAAAATATATAAATATAAATATTTTTTTTTTTTTTATAAAATAGAGATGCGAACACGGAATACGTGTCACATCAATATTCTTACTATTTTCAAACTAAGCTAATCGCTTGTGCTATGAAAATAGGACTAACTTGCTAGTCTGGAGTGAGGTTCGAACCCGCAACCTTTGGATCACGAGGCGAGTGTCCTAACCACAGGACCAACAAGCTACTCTTTTTTTATAAAAATACGCCATACAATTCAGAAATGCAAAAATGAAATATTTTTCATTAATAAAAAAAAGCATTTTGTAAAAAATCACTATTTAATGAATAGTCAACAGGTTTCGGGACCAATGGTTTCTTCATCAAGATACAACGTATACTTAAAATTAAAATTGGAAATATAGACATATTTAGATTTTTTATGTAGAGATGTGAACACGGAATACATGTTACATCAATATTCTTACTATTTTCAAACAAAGCTAAACGCTTGTCCTATGAAAATAGTACTAACTGCTGGTCTGGAGTGAGGTCCGAACCCGCGACTTTAGGATCACGAAGCGAAAGTCCTAACCACAAGACCAACAAGCTACTCAAATTGAATAATTAATAAGGAACTTATGTATGTGAAACTATCCTTTTTGCAATAGTTGCCTTATTTTGTAAATTTGTACAACTTATAACATTCTTCTGGCGGTAGTCTATTTATGGTGAAATGGTAAACCAAACTGGACACAAATCAACTGTTAGCTATGAAATTGGCTATCACTGAAAAGTGTCGCCAACTCGAAAAACAAAACTCTTAAAAAGGAGTATTAGGGTAACAATCACAAAATATCAATCATGTTTATTTCCGAATAAAGCCGAATATATTTTATCAAAATACGTTATATCTGCCGTACAGTTGCAAAAACGACACTATCCATATGGGATCCATATGGAATGTGGCGCTTTCACATCTCTACGCATCATACGTGGGGTATAAAATCAAAGGCAGCAATATCAAAAAAAAATACAATCAACGAGAGTTATTAATTTAAAATCTACCAAGTTCGAGATTTTATAGGAAACTAGAATTCGGAACATTTTGAATTAGAAATTCTCGGTGACTGGATTCGATATTATTTTTTCACCTTTTCTTTTATATTCCACACATTATTATATAAAAATAAATGTAGCAATATCCAAAAAAATTTAATGCAATCATCGAGGATTACTAATTTGTAATGTACTGAATTCGAGATTTTATAGGAAACAGCCTATAAATATATAGGAAAAATGATTTTGTAAGCGATAGATATGTACATAAAATCTATAACTAAGCGAATTTTTTATTAGTTTTTTTAAAAAAAAAATATTTTATTTAAAATATAATAGAAACCTTAAAGGTTTATGGATAACACTTTTACATAATTCAATATAAAAACAATATAATTTAGATACAAAGTCATTTTTTATAGTTGGCCTAGTTTTAGCATTTTTGTCACATCTGATTTGAATTTGTCAGTGATCAGTTGTTTGGTCTATTGTGGCAGGTCATTGTATAGTTTTAATCCGTTGCAAATTAGTCGGGATTGTCTTGTTTTTGTTTTGGCGTGTGTTATGTGATAGTTTTGAGCCATTCTAGTGTTGCGTTGGTGTTTTTCGTGTATTTTGTGTTATTTTATGTCTTCATCTTGTATTTCGCCATTTGCTAGTCCGTAAATGATTTTAAGTGTTTCGATTTTTGTAATGATTTCGATTTTTAATTGTTGTGTTATACGGTATACAGTTTCAGTCGGTGTCCGATATTTCAGATCATAGACTATTTTTAGTATTTTGTTTTGTTGTCGTTGGAGTCTGTTTAGGTCAGTTAGTAATACTCGATGACTATATATAAAATATTTTTCAATTTTTTCAGATATTGCTGCCTTTGCTTTTATGCCCCATATATAAAAAATAATAAAGGAAAACATTTTTGATAAATCATCCATCCGAAGACTCTTGCCATAATTTCCGCAGCACTCGGCGTCGCTACTATTTAATCTGCGGACTCATCGTCGAGACGCTCCCGCGGTAGCGCGATGCGAGCGAAATATTATTACGCTTTAGATACATCATCTTCTCCGTGACACACAACCAAATGTGCAGTGACACCCAGCGGCGTCGCTCCGTCACGGGGCATCTATGCGTCATATTCGCACCCCTTTCTGTCATTAATCTTACCGCCGCCAGGGCTCCGGCGGCGCTCTCCCGCTCTCCCGCCGGAAGTCGCCGCGCCGCCGTAGCGCGCGAAACGCGAATTTGCTTGATGACGTATAACAGACGTACTTCCGCTGGAATTTTTCGCCTCGCCGCCGCCAGTTTCACCGTCACAAGTCTTTGCAGTCAATAGACAGGTCTGGAAGATGTTTTTGTCAATACAAATGAGTCGATGAGTGTCAAAACCTAACCCACCACCATTTTTGTTCTTTTTTTTAAATTTGAATGTCAACATCGCACTAACCGCAGTATTGGCCATTATGAGTTATGAATACAAACATTCATATTTTTTCAATCTGAATTGACTGACAAAGTGATTATTCTGTATCTATTTGTGTTATTTAGTAGTACTCATAATTTCATTTTCACTTTTTCAATCAATTAAATATCATAAACTTCTCAAAACCATCCAATATCACTTAGTTAGTTTTATCTCTAAAGGGACGATATCTTCTCAAAATTCTTTCCTACATTTGACATATTAGTTTACTACGTAACAAGTATCAATCTGAAGTTATTACTTATTAAAAATCACCATGAATGTCAAAATATTAATATCTTCATTGTTCAAAAATTTCAAAAATATTTTATAATAACATTTTATAATTTTATAACAATAAACAGAAATAAAATATTTTTCTCGTAATATGCCCATCTCAATTACTTTCATCATCACCATCATCACCTTCATCCCTTTATCCTAGTAGTGCTTCCATATTCCTCTGTCTTGTGTTGCTTCCGTACGAATTTACCAGTCCAGACTCATTCTTTTTCATACACTTTTTTCAGCATATTTTGAGCATGCTCAAATTTTTCAAGAACACAATACTGGATTTTATCCCTAGGAGGATATCAAATAAAGATATATCACAGATGTCTCATAGAGATGAAGCTATTTTTGTATGGGAAATTTAATGTATACATAACTTCCAAAATTTGATAAATGTGATAATCTATCATGTGGAAATGTGAACGCTATATTGTGTAAAATGATCACTTAAGCTAGCCTTACGATAGGTCGTAATCCGCGTAAACATCCAAAAAGGTTTCCATACCTACTTTCCCATGTGAAAATAGCTTCGTCCCTGTAACACACTTTTTTGTTGTTTCTCCCATCTGGGGCAACCCACCAATCGCCATCCTTCCAGGGTTGCCAAGAAGATACTTCATGGTATTCGTTCTTCTATCATTCTTAGCACATGTCCAAGCCACCTAATTTGTGATTTTTTTATATGTAGGAATAGGCGATCCGTGCTGAGTATGTGTCTTATGTCAGCCTTAATTTTTTTCGTAGTATTCAGATTTCAATATATTTCTTTTTTAATTCTGTTTACTTTCTAACTATTACTTCTGTGTTACTGTATCTTTATCGTATCGTTATCTCATTGCTTCTGTGTGTCGTAATACGATCTATGTTTTAGTTTATTATTAAGTAACTTTTTTTTGATATTTTCAATAAAAAAGTGGTGAAAACAAAGTTTATTTCTATTAATTATATTTTATGTTTAATCATGTTTAATAATAAATTCATTATCTTTTCTGTTTTATATGTATTTTTTATGTAATATTAATTTTCTCATTTCTTTACCAATGTGGTGGATCAAATCTTATACATTCAACTTGGTAAAGCTGGAATAAATGCATCATTTTTACGAATTCGCAATTAAGATTTTAATCTTAGAATTTTTTAAGCTTCGTATGTCGAATGTGTCACGAAACTGGAGGATTTCTACGACCAATTATTGCATAGATAAGAAAATACTATACCGTATTTTCCGTACTGGATGATTGAGATAGTAACATGATGGCGGATATTGTTACCAATGCCAATGCCAATGAAAAGTACCTAGCATTTTATACGAGGTTCGTGGTAGGCCTTGTTTAGATATCAGAACATTGTAAGGGATATAAGCTAAATTTGTAAACACCGTCAAGGAGAAGTGTTTACATTCTATATATATATATATATATATATATATATATATATACTTAAAAAATAAGGTTTTGAAGTTGTTTTAAGCATTTACAAATGGATGACATTTGGAGCGACCAAAAAAAAAGGTGGATTTGTATACGAGGTGGTATGGTGCAAAATTTCATAGTATATGCAGGAGCGATGGTTTCATATCATGAAACACGTATACAAATTAGTAATGATATATTTTTACGTTTTACACAATCAACTTAATTTGACCCTGATTTTTCACAATCGATAACAGTTAAATCTCATTTACAATCAGATATTATTACTGGTTAAAATAACAGTTACCACTACCACAAATCTTTGTATTTCGTTATAGTCTCTCCAAATAACATACGTATTTAATTTCAAGTTCAAATGATGTTTGAACACTTAAGGCTCTGTTTTTATGAAAAGTAAAAACCAGAAATAATGCATACATTTATTCATACAATTCACAATTTACTTTGTCGGGTTCCGTTACACCCAATATAGGATTATCCATGCGTTCAATATTGCGTACAAAAACAGTATCTCCCCTTGTTTGTAGAGATAGATGAGTTGATATTATGTTGGAGGCCAAGTGTTTCGTCCATAAATTTTATATAATGTCTACAAAGATACTAAATACTCGTAACAATTGCTTTTATATATTACTTCCTCACCCGCAAACGTCTTGTACAATATTACCCAATTTTGTGACTTTTTTTACAAAAAAAAAAACCGGAAAACATATATTAGGTCCTTACATATGAAATTGGCGTTTTGCCGTACTGGCAAATTTGATCTCAAATATCTTCTCTTTGGTTAGGAATTCAAAATCCAAATTTATACAGCTATTTACTCATGTATTTGTGTTTTGAAAATTATAATTCATTTGTTTTTTCCTCAATTGTTTTTTTCTTTGCGTCACTCAGTTTACAAAATGAAAAGCTTGAAATATCGCATTATTTACGAGTACGAGTTCTACCGTGGCACCAGTGCTGCAGAAACGGCTCGAAGGATTAATGATGTGTATGGCGACGGTGCCGCAAAAGAAAACACAGTGCGTTTTTGGTTCCAACGTTTTCGTTCTAGAAATTTCGACTTGCAGAACAAGCCCCGTGGACGGCCGGAGACCAAAGTTGATAATGAAGAATTGAAGGCTATTGTGGAAGCGGATCCATCGCAAACCACATCCGAAATTGGCGTTCAGTATGGGAGGAACATAAAGCCGATTTTTTTTATTATAATATATTTATTTAATCAAAGTATGTACCATTGCTATCTATGCACTTTTGCCATCTCATAGGTAGTTCATCGATCCCTTTACTAAAAAAACCATTCGGACGGGAATCAATAAAATCTTTGAAGGCGGTTTGGACTCCTCCATCGGAGTTGAATATTTTTCTTTGCAAGAAGTTATCCAAATTTCTAAAAAAATGGTAATCTGTTGGGGCAAGATCCGGAGAGTACGGTGGATGTCTTAGACATTCCAATTGAAGCTCCTCTAATTTGGTAGCCGTCTGTTGTGCAGTGTGTGGTCTAGCGTTATCATGAAGCAGCAGTGGCCTAGAGCGATTAACCAGCCTCGGTTGTTTAGCAGCTAGCTTTTCCATCATGGTTTGCAGTTGCTGACAATAGACATCTGCCGTAATCGTCTGGCCAGATTAAGAAAGCTGTAGTGAACGACACCAGCACTAGTCCACCAAACGCTCACAAGTAACTTTTTTGGAGTCAATTTTCGCTTGGGGCATGGTTTGGCTGGTTCGGCAGGGTTCAGCCATTGCGATGAGCGCTTCCGATTATCGTACAGGATCCACTTTTCATCACAGGTAATGATTCGATTTAAAATCCCTTCATTATTGTGCCGGTTGAGTAATGCAACGCAGCAGTCAACGCGCGTTTGTTGATTTGCTTCACTCAATTCGTGAGGTACCCACCTTTCAAGCTTTTTCACCTTACCAATTTGCTTCAAGTGGATTAAAACAGTTTTATCACTAACACCGCAGCCTGCAGCTAACTCGGATGTGGTTTGCGATGGATCCGCTTCCACAATAGCCTTCAATTCTTCATTATCAACTTTGGTCTCCGGCCGTCCACGGGGCTTGTTCTGCAGGTCGAAATTTCCAGAACGAAAACGTTGGAACCAAAAACGCACTGTGTTTTCTTTTGCGGCACCGTCGCCATACACATCATTAATCCTTCGAGCTGTTTCTGCAGCACTGGTGCCACGGTGGAACTCGTACTCGTAAATAACGCGATATTTCAAGTTTTTCATTTTGTAAACTGAGTGACGCAAAGAAAAAAACAATTGAGGAAAAAACAAATGAATTATAATTTTCAAAACACAAATACATGAGTAAATAGCTGTATAAATTTGGATTTTGAATTCCTAACCAAAGAGAAGATATTTAAGATCAAATTTGCCAGTACGGCAAAACGCCAATTTCATATGTAAGGACCTAATATAAATTTACATTATTGATGGATTTGGCGTTTACAATATAGAGATTATTCCTGATGATCATTAAACTAGGAAAAACATTAAAATTGCTACCTCTACGCGAGTTTAACAATATTTTTTTTATTTTCACTAGTTAAGTTTTGAGAAAAGAAAAGGTGAAGTGTCAAAAGTTTGATACTTAACTTGTCGATGAGAGATTCTGTTTCTCTCGAAACTTAGGTAGTGAAAATATAAAAATATTGTTAAACTCACGTAGAGGTAACAAGTTTAATGTTTTTCGTAATTTAATGATACACATTTACAATTAAAAGGAAAATAATAAAACTAAAGTATCGTCACTCCATGTCCAGAAAGCTATAAAATATATTGGCATTTTCATATATTTTATTATTGTCTTGTGCAAAATATTGTACTTATATATTTAAGAAACAATAACTCGATGGCCTAGTAACATATAAAATGTAAGCGTGGACACATAAGTACTGATAAGGCGACGGTTTAGTAACATATAAAATGTAAGCGTGGACACATAAGTACTGATAAGGCGACGGCTTAATAACATATAAAATGTAAGCGTGGACACATAAGTACTGATAAGGCGACGGCTTAGTAACATAAAATGTAAGCGTGGACACATAAGTACTGATAAGACGATGGCTTAGTAACATATAAAATGTAAGCGTGGACACATAAATACTGATAAGGCGACGGCTTAGTAACATAAAATGTAAGCGTGGACACATAAGTACTGATAAGATGATGGCTTAGTAACATATAAAATGTAAGCGTGGACACATAAGTACTGATAAGACGATGGCTTAGTAACATATAAAATGTAAGCGTGGACACATAAATACTGATAAGACGATGGCTTAGTAACATATAAAATGTAAGCGTGGACACATAAATACTGATAAGGCGACGGCTTAGTAACATATAAAATGTAAGCGTGGACACATAAGTACTGATAAGGCGACGGCTTAGTAACATATAAAATGTAAGCATGGACACATAAGTACTGATAAAGCAACTTGAAGCATTCGAGATGTGGATCTACTGGATGGACAGAGTTACGAATGGAGATGTTATTGTTTGAATAAATTGTTAGCGGGTTCAAGCTTTGTTTTAAATCAGTCCAATTTTTCAAAACGCAACACTTTAACTTAGTTTGAAAATAGATATAAATAATATTAATGTGACACGTATTTCGTGTACGCATCACCATATTAAAAAATAAACTAACAAGCCTCTTGCTGTACTAAAACAATTTTTGATTATATCCTTGTATTTGCAACACGAGAACTCATATATAAAGGTATACGCCTGTTATTTATATAATGATTGTAATAGTTATTTATAGGTACATGGACTTTTGTATAAATTTATATATATACAAAACTCCATGTTTCTATGTATAACTATTATTATTATACATATATATATAAAAAAAATAATGTAATACTTTTTGCTTTAATTTTTGTCAGATATATTGTTATAAAAGCAATTACGCCCCTCTTCATACAGATGTTGCGTGAGGCAAAAAGAAGTCTGCTGGATTATATGGCGTCGTGGTGAGTTATTTCCGCTGTCAGGCGCGCTCTCCAAACGCTGGCAAGTTTTTGTGAAAAAAGTTAACTCGAGCGTGTCCTTTTGAATTCCGGGAGCGTGAAGCGTTATTCCCCGCCTTGAGGACAATTCTAATGTCTGTGTTGTGAGCTGGAGAGGGTTAACAGCTTGATTGATGACAATGCCGATCCGTTTTTACTACACTATCTGTCCTTATCGCTCGGGAGGTGACACCGCGATCGAGATCATATTTTTCTTCGGATAGAATTACAACAATTCTTCTTTACCCTCATCATTTTTATAAAACCAATTATTTATTGACGTGAGGACTTATTGACGTCTCTTAAAATAGACAGTCATAAAAGCGCTACAACCCGTTTCGGACCCATTGCAGGGTCCATCATCATGGCTGATATGATGAGTATGTGTTGATGTGTAGTTTAAGTACTGGCTTGTAATACCCGTATCGCATATGTGATGATCAGTAATTGGTTTCTTTGTGATCATGACCGCAGTTTAATCGATATCCAGTTGTTATTGTTAATATTTCCAGATATGTAACTTATTTAACGTAAATAAGGTACGAGCCCTTTGCACAATCCACTACTTGAAGTACCAGGTTTTTTCTGTAGGTGTTTTCTTTCCCTTAGCTAGGTTGTTCCAGATTCAAGGCGCTGAAAACTTGCCCTTCACACCGCGCCCAGTAACCGTTGTGACATCATTTTTATCTTAAAATTGTAATAACATTTAGAAATAAAATTCAAAATGTAAAACTTATTTTTGATTCGACTACACCCTGTGGGCTGAAAAATTACTGTTTGTTCTCATATTATTACGATCACTTCCAAGATTTTTTCTAATGTAATATAACTAAAGCATATTTCTACTACAAAACCAATTATATAGATACATTAATATTTTTTAATAGTATGAAATTTTCATTAAATACTCTGAATTATGTTATCTATAAGCAATATAAACTCATGATTTATATTATTTGATCGTTTTTTTTTCATATTTTTTCTCCATATATTTTTTAAAAATTATTCTGCGTTTTATTGTATGTTTTTTTCTTCTATCCATTTTATTAAATATATTGTGAAATTATTTAGTTAAATAGTCATTAAAATTAAAATAATCATTTAAAAATTCCTTTCAATTAACATTATTTTACAATAGTTTTTATTCATCTAATTTTATAGCTATCGAAATAATATGAGAAGCATCAAATGAGAATAAAAAAATGATATCATTTCATAACTATCATAATAACATGAGAATTAATTGTAAAATGAAGAAATGGATAATATATAATAGAATATACAATTCCCAAATTATCGATTGGGTACACTTAGATCCAATGTTTACTTTTGATTCCTGCAGGAAGACGCATCACAAAATTAATTCGCACGTGCATGGTGGTTAATTTACTATTTGTTATTGATTATTTTATTTGCTTATTACAATTGTAATCTATCTTTTTATTTCTATGCGCAGCTGCTTACACTCCTATATATATTTTTAAACACACAAAACTAAGCATTTATCAAGATATACAATATACTAGCTGTGCCCCGGGCTTCGCAAGCGTAGATTTTTAGCAACTTGTAGTCATATTTGATCAATTTGTGTATTAACCTTAACCTTAACATATATATCATCGTAGATTTTTTTATAAAACTATTTAAGCTCTACAACTTCAAAGAAAGTACTTAAATATTTCTTACCGTTAAGGCTGTGTTCGTAAAAAACTATATAGTATACTAAAAATAAGTCACCACGAAAAGCTCTTTTATTTGAATGAGATAATATATAGCCTATGTTCACTCTAAATGTCCATTCTAAATATTGGTGAAAGAATTTTTGAAATCGGATGAGTAGTTTCGAAGATTACCTCCTACATCCAAACTTACAAACTTTACCTCTTTATATATTAGTATGGATTATAGATGTCATAGAGACGAAGCAAACTTTAGTATGGGAAAGTAGGTACGGAAGTCTTTTAGGGTGTTATTTGGAATAGATATCATCGTCTCTATGAGACAATTATATTGTATCTTCACTAATATATACAATAATTTATATCTGTTTTCTGATTTTTTATTTTCTTTGGCAGTGATTTTTCGAGGTGTTTTATTCTTTTCTTTTTTTACATACATTTATAAATAATATTTGAAAATAAAGATATTTTGCTTTGCTGATATTAAAGATTGTATATTGGTCTTATGGTTGAGACACTTGCCTAATGATCAAGTGGTTTGAGTTCGAGGTTCATTCCAGACTAACAAGTTAGTCATATTTATCAAACAACAAATAAATTGCTTGGATCAAAAATAGTGAGCATATTCTCGTTACACGTTTTTGTGTAATCAGTAGTTAAAATTATAATTAACTTTCATCATTTAAAATTATTAAAAATATATGATATTACCTGAATTAATAATTTATTCGATTCACGAAATCATTGGCAAAATACGTTTTTATTAATTCAACTTACTTTACTATGAATCATGCTAAAAACGTATGTATTTAAATTTTTTATTAAGAATGTGTATATATTATGACTAGGATATTATGAAACCATTCTTATTTTTAACATATCAATGACGTAAAGTTTATGAAAATTTACCATTTCTCTGTATGAAATTATTCACATAAATCGATCATTATTCACATTAATTTCAAACTGATTGAAATAAATATTCTTCTTAAAGTTTAGCTAATCCTTTTATAATCAAACAATAATTTATACAAGCGGTTCATGTCTATAAATCTATTAAATTATAATAAAAGTTTCGTTTTGTTATTATGCTGTTTACCTTCACAAAATTCATGTGTTTAAAACGACACATTTTAACTTAATAAATTATTAATTGGTAGTTTTCTTCATTTTTAATTTTACATAATATCATATAAAATCTTAATGTCTCGTCGCATTTCAGACTAACATGGAAGTGAAATTAACATTATTTCATATACAGTCGCCATGTGAAGAATTGGTCAGACACCATCGGAAAAATGTCAATTTACCTTCATTTTAAATAAACTGAATATCAAATTAATGTTTTTGTTTTGAAGACTTTATTTTTATAAAGATACCAAAGTAGATTTTATAATTTGAAATCAATAATGATAAGATAACAGTGGCCGTTAACGTAATATCTATATGTTTATATGTATATTATGTAAACTTCACATGGATTCATTATCAACGAGGTTACCTGTTTTATAATGGGTTACCTTGGATAATATTTTTATTGTATGACTGGGTATACTTCTTAAAGGAGTAAAAAAATTAAAGGAGGTAATTACATAGTTCTAATGATGTATTAATTTCTATATTTTCTACGATAATTATATACAAATTCATTGCCTAAATAACTCATTTTATAAAAACTGTAATGAAATGTTGTTTAATTAATTAAAAATAATGAATGATATTTATCTATTCGACACTACTTTGTTTTGTAGATTTACTGCCTTATTATCTAAGTAATCAACTAAAACAAATATACGAAACGACAAATGTGGCGTTTGGATACAAAAGCCTCCCTATCCAAATGGGTTCTATATATATATTGGCGTTTTTGTATCTAGATGCCACAAATAGGAATAAAAAACAAATAATTTTTAACCGTACCGAACAGTACGTAATTTCAAAACTACTAAACAAATTACGGATCCCGATGCTGCATTTTTACTCTGGTTTTTGAAGTGTTTTGTACGCACATGGTGAAGACTTCTCTGTCTGGGTAAGATGCCTAGCTTATCGAATTTTTAAACTTTGAAGAGCTCAGAAACTTCGAGTTGTAACGTTGGTTCCTTATATTTTGTACGCAAATTGGGCTAAATATTTTCTCAGCATTTTGCCCATTTATTTATTAACTATAATGTACAATGAGTCGTCAGATCTTGGTATACTGGTCTTATAATGGTAATCAATTTTGTTATAACATCTTCATCTTGCGGTATAAAACTAAGTGTTGAATAATAAAACACAAATTTTTAAAAGTAAATCAATTTATAATTAATATAAAAATGTCTAAACCCAAAATTTTTGCTTATATATCATAGAAAATTAGTGTAGCAGAAATTTATCGCAGCTAGTGCCTTTAAAAACTATTACAAAAAAAAAAGTCATTTATTTTACTCATTCAGAACAAAATAGAAAATTATTTAAGAGTAACTGAATTATTCTGCACCGAAAAAGAATAAAGTTTTTTGGCACCGAATTGGAAAAGTTATTAACTGTGAAACTGAGGCTAATATCAGAATATTTATTTGGATATTTAAGAAGAATGTATCTTCAATTTATACTTTATATCAATTGTATCAATTGTATAATACCTAGTAAAAAAAAATTTTACTTACGTATAAAATGTTTTTAAAAATAGTTTTCTAATGTGAATTATAATCCGTATATTTTATAGGGCATATATAGTATAGTAAATATAGTGTAGTAAAATTGGGAATTGATTGTTTATTTTAACTAGCATCTTAAAAAGACTAAACTAGAATAAGAACGAAGCATAATAGTAGGTAAACCATACCATCATCAACGGAATACCAACATTTGTTTTAGTGAATGGCGATTAAATAAAAGAATAATTTTTAATAAAATACACAGATTTATTTAATTCATATCACATTATTGCCAATACAAAAATACATTGATTAATTAATCTAATAGGAATAATGGCACTTATTGCTAGCAGTGAGATTACCAATAATAACTTACACTAAGCATACATACACTGAAATATTTGTAAAATGCTACATTTGATAATAAATTAATTCGAGATGATGATATTTATGATGTAGTATTATTGATGTGCGTTATTTTTATGAATAATAAGAAATTTTCATGACGATGTCTAGGCTAATAGTATTGTTTAAAGATTTATATGCAAATTTCTTAAATTTATACTAAAAACTACATAAAAATACGCATTTCGTCATTTAATTTTCAACGAAATTTCACAACAGGCGTCGATACGGCCTTAAACCGACAGGTTACCTTGACTTTGAAATTCCTAACATGAGAGGTGATGCAAAGAGTAAACTTATACTAAATTAATTTTAATGGCTTCATAATTATTCAAATGTGACATTTTGACTTGTTTCGTTCTTCAAAGTAGTATTTTATTGCAAGTAAAAAATACCCATAGAAGTATTCGCATTTTTCTTGTTGACATTATATGTTTATTAAATTAATGCGCTCATGGTTTTGCGAAATTTATTCATTATGTGATATGTAAATTTCATTGAAAAATGCATGGATTGTTGATCTTCATGTTGCATAGTATTACAAGTATTTGATCTGGATAATTTTGACGATTACTCACTAGGAGTCACTATTTCCATTCAAATAACTGCATTAATTTAAGATATTCTTCAGCATAAAATAAACAAATTTTAAATGCTGTAATATGGTAAAATATTCTATGAAAAAGAGATTGAAGAAAAATCTTCTTCTATGCATTAAACGTTCAAATAAATTATCAATATTAAAAGCTGATATACCAATATTTTAAGTCATCGATTGAACCTTTCCGATGTTAAATGAGAAATATGTTCAAGATCCTTTAATCGTATCCTCTCGTTTGGTTTAGTATTGCTTTGATTCCGTCTTTCTTGGAGTTTTACTTTTTGGTTTTGAGTTTTGTGAAGCCATCGTCTAAAGACTCGGGGTACTTGACTCTGGTCATCTTGGGCAGGAAGCCGTTCTCGTCGGCTGTGAAGGTGACTCTGTACAGAACACCATCGGGTCCCACGTACTGGTAGAACCCTGAGGTGGCGATTCCCTCTTCAGGGGTGTTGGCATTCTTCACGATGGCCTTCTCTTCGGCGAGGATCTTATTCTCTGTCTCATACCTGGGAAGATAAATCATTCATTACAATCAGTAAAAAATCAATAAAATATATAAAGAATCGCTTTTTTCGTCCCTCTACTATTTTTATAATAGCATTTTCAATTAGTCCAGATCAATCTTGTTATCTCGGTATATTCTTTGAACTCAATATATCAATTTGTAAATAATAATTGGTATTCTTCACCTTTTATATAAGTGGTGAAAACAAAGTACATTATAATTAATTTTATTAATTACTTTTTTTTATCCGGATTTCAAATAAAACATTCATGCTTTAAAATATTTTTTAAATCAAATGCCAGATAAATTTCATCAAAAATCCCAACAAATAAAATTATTAACAGTTAAGAGTAATAGTGAAGAGAGAAACACAATTTAATTTCCGTAATATGAAAATGCACAAAGCACCATTTTCATCAGCGTTCGATGGTTCAATGTTTAAAGGCATTTTTCATTGTAAATGCTATTTACCTAGGCACCTAAACGGTATTTAAATTTGATAAAGCAAACATGCGTTTGTTTTAATAAATATGTTATAGTTTATAAAACGAACATTTTTAAAAATAAATATGATAATGTCTCATTCAATTTTTATTCATCCTGGAAATGAAGCCAAAGTAGAAAAATGATGATATTACTTAAGTGCGCTGCCAGTGGCACCGAGCTGAGCTTTGAACCAGTGACCTTCGCAATCGATCTACCCACTTGTCCACCTAGCTCTTAAAAATGTAATTTATTTAAATCAAGAGATTATTTTATTTTATTATTTTCATCATTCATATTATTAAAGTTTAATAACAAATGTCATCTCAAATTACGTAAACGATATTCTGTTTACGAGAATGCTTTAAATAACAATAACAATATGTTATTTTGAATTTAATGACTTCATTTACTTTTGTTGACTAGAAAACTAAGCATCAACTGTTAGAAATTTAAACATGCATGTTCTAGACTTTATATAAAGAAATATACCTACTATGTAGATGCGCGAATTATTATTAAATCTCAAATACCTACAACTAATGCAATTCACTTGGAAGAAATTTAAAGTTCAATGTTAATAAATATCGCGTACTGAATAATGCAGGTATGTTTATCGCTTACACGACACATGTCACCTCACTGATAGTTTTAAGATGATAATTAGGTTGCATCGTCTATTATAATGTCTGTTGCATAGCGATGCAGTTATATCACCAGAAACTGGTTGTGAAATCAAAGATAACTAAGCTCCGCGTAAGGACTCTTCCAGTATGCTGATGTGGACGCTCCTACTGTCCACAGCGACAGGAGTTACGTTATTAACTGGGAAGATCAAATTTCGCAAGCACCAAAATACCCATACGTTCAGTCTATTGTAAGTACCAATTGATTTCTTGAGTGCTTGAGCAAATGACATATTAAGTACTTATAGAATTTGCAGCATTCTACGGGTTGGCGATGCGCTACAAACAATTATTTGTGATGTTTAAGACAAAGGTGGCGCCAAGGAAATCATTTTACTTTGTGATGGAAGCCAAACGGGTTTGAAAACCGCGTTGCAGCATATTTTCTACAGATCGAGAGGTCATGGGTTTAAATTCAGCCATATTTAAATGCAGCGATTACCAGTGTTTTAGACAAAATTATTTAAAAAATTGCTTTAAACTTTTTCTTTTTGCGACACTAACAGAATACAAGGTACAAGACGCATAAAAAAACTTATTTTAAACTCAACCCAATATCCCAACACAAATGTTTTCGGCCTGCTCTAGCAATACGAATACATTTAATGTGTCTATACAATGCGAATTAATTAAATAAATAAATTTAATTAATAAATTAATTAATTAAATCGGTAACAATTATTGATGCAGTGTAACATGAACATCGTAGAGAAAGAGTATTGCCATTGTCATCCTAAAGACAATTATCATAGTTAAAAAAAGAGTTTTTTATTATACTAGCCGTACACCCATGAAAAATCACGGGACATAATAATTGAAGAGTTTTATTGTAGCAGAAAATTAATGGATAGAATTTTTAAATTAATTAATTTTTATTATTACATTTAATCAATTTTAAATTTAATAAGTATTCTAAAATTGACTTAATTCGCTAAAACCTAAAACTAAATAATAATATAAAAAATTTAAGATCGTGTAATTTGGTGGGCAACCCTAGAATGTTACCTGCGCCGTTGCGCGTAAACTTGTAATTTCAGCAAATTACGGACAGGCAGACAGCGAAATTATTATATTTAAGTTTTCTAAGGGTTCAGATTATTGTCAGAAACTTACAAATAGTTGAATCCGTTTTCTTTGAGATCCTGATCCTGTCTGATGATCTTGTTGCCATTGTTGACGTACTTGACGGTGGGGTAGGGGGTGGTGGTCGGCCTCACTGTGACGGTTCTCTGGTCGCTCGCGGCGCCGTCCAGCTGGCCATCGAACTGGTGCTTGTACCTCTCCCAGTCTCCGCTGTACGGGCCGTAACCTCCGTCGTAGGGATAGGGGATGTGGACGTACTTTCCCTCGTCCAGCGGGCGATTGTATCTGAGAAGACACACATACATGATTCCATTAAAGCGCCGTGAAATAATTGATACGTTCACTAAATAAACAGATTTACTTTTGTGCAAATTTCATGAACCCTTAAAACGAGTTTCTTACAAATAAATCTATTTAAACAGACTTTTCTCTAAGTGTATTTTTATTTCTTAAACTTAATTTTACACTTGTAATTTTTAACTGTAACTGGTTGCGGATATTTTATACGAACGGTATGTTGTTCCGAGAAACGATTCTCGACGTTTCGTTGAATTCTTATTCAACGTCATCAGGAGGACGACCTTTACCCGCAGAGATAGAGGGTCTAACGACCGTAATAATAACCTCAACTCTTTAAAAAGTATAATAAATTTATTATGTAAATTGACTTTTTGGCAAATCTCTTAATTTCCTCAGACACATTCAGATTTTTTGATCTTACAAATGTTTCCAATTCGACATTGTAAGCAATATATATAAAAACTAAGTTTTAAATATTTTTGTATAAATTTGATTTTATTACGATTTATTATTGAGACGTCCTTCCTACGTGACACGGTAGATTAATCTGCGCGACAATTTGTTTTCTAAATCCTAAATAATTAGCGGTCAGATTTGACATTCTCAACCACATTCGCCAACACTTCATCCTGTGTTAAATGATTAGGTACATTCAATTTACTGTTCCACGGAATTTTAATGAAATGCCAGAAAAATAAACACCCAATTTATTATTTCGAGCGCCAATTAATTGGTCCGTTGATCATGAAATGTACAATTGACGCCTCGGCAGTTTACCCAGATTCGCCACGAAACTAAATAAAGCGACGAGTGAAGCCGCTCGACCTACACGCCGTGCCGTGTTAGAAAAATTTAAAATCAATCATATTGAAATGGGCATATAAAAAGCGTTCTAAGGAATTCGAGGCATCAGCCAAGCGGCCCCGACCTTTCGACGTTTGCCGGCTGGCACGACTCCACACCGCGGTGGATCGTCATGCGCTCTCGCGCGTGGACATAAATCTATGATTTCACTGCGAGCGCATCGCTCGACAGCTGGCTCACCTTCCTTCTTGTCCGTACTTTTTGGGGATGTATCTTCCGCTATCCCCGGACAGGTCGCCGGCAGCACTCACGGTGACCAGGGCCAGCTGCAACATAATCATCGAACACATTAAAATCGGTTAATCATAACCAGGGGCGCACTCGTCGTGTGAGTGGCTTGTTGGCGTAATGGATGCTGATCGGTGCTTCAAGACCCGTACCAGCACACCATCAAGTTACTCCTATTTTTCTGGTTTGCGTCTTCTGCGATGTTATGCCGTGTTTCTACGACCTCTCTGGCCGACGTTTCGGATTACATTGCAGGGTCCATCATCATGACTGATGTGTTTCCCTCACGCGCATCAGCCTCATAGTACCTCAGAAGCCACAAACCAGAAAATTCTGAGCGGCCGTGAAAACCTCAGAACATTTAATAACCAAATTAATTAATCAATTAGAAAGACATACAGAAAAATCTAATTCACGAAAAAATATTTGGTTACTACTGGGATACGAACCCAAGTCACCTCCTTTCCGGGGCCGGTACTCTGACCACTAAGCTATAGCAACCCTCTATGTTTCCGTGAATTTATCGACCTTATATGTAGTTCTTATTTTTTATTAATTGATTAATTTTTATTTTTGTCCATAGAGCAATCCACTTTTTTGATACGGTAGTTGAAATTACTTTGCAATGCCACCGCTAGATGGATGCCAGAATTAATTGAATAATTCATTATATTTGGACATACATTTATACAACAGATATTATATATATTCAAGAACACATTCATATTTTTCTGTATGTCTTTCTAATTGATTTATTAATTTGGTTATTAAATATTTCACAGAACTTTTTTCTGAAAAATTACAACTTCACAAATATGAATGTGTTCTTGAATATATATAACCTCAGAACATCTTTAGTCCTATTTTCATAGCACAAGGGTTTAGCTTAGTTTTAATTTAGTAAGAATATTGATGTGACGCGTATTCCGTGTTCGCATCTCTATTTTAAAAAAAATGCGTTTTTTTTTTAATGGTCACAATGCCCTGCCGTAACATGATCATCGAGCACATTAAAATTGGTTAATCATGACCAGGGGCGCACTCGTATACTAAGAATGCGGAATTGTGCCGTTTGATGGCCAGCTGCAACATAACCATCAAGCATATTAAAATCGGTTAATAATAACTAGAGGCGCACTCGTAGTATTAATGCGGAATTAAAGCATCCAGTGTCCAACTGCATCATAAACATCGAGTGCATTAAAATCGATAAGTTATAACCAGTGCCGCACTGGTAATAAGAATGCGTAATTATGGTAACCATGGGATTTAATTAAACACATACCGCGTTCAATGCATTTAAAACTTAAATATGACATAAATGAAAATATGACATAAAACTTAAATATGACATACTGGGTGTACCAGAGCTATGTCATGAGTCTAAAATCTTCAAGCAACCATAATCATCAATATAAATGGAGATATGCAATATCAAAGTTTTCATTTTTTTTTTCAATATTTCTGACTTATTTTTTGCAAAAACATGAAGTATCATTACAGTAACTTTTGTCGATTATGAAAAATTCATTCGCTTTAATAAATGACGGATAAAATGATTAAAACCTTAAAAAAGTTATTTTTACAAGGTTTTTATCATTTTATTTAAGTTGTGTCGGAGCAAATAAATTTTTCATGATCGATATAAGTTACTGTAATGATAGTTCAATTTTTGCAAAAAAAGTCAGTAATATTAAAAAGTCAGTGATATTACATATCTCCATAACTGTTGATATTAGGTCATGGTTATTTGAACATTTTAGACTCATAACATAGGCAGTAATCTACCGGTAAAGTTTCTGCTGCTACGCCCTGTATATTTATTAAAAAATATATAGTTTATCAATTGTACTATTATTGAAATGCATTTTAAAAGATATATATAAGTCGTGACGTTGAAATGACAAAGTAAGAACCATTTATAATCGACAAAAATTAAAAGGATATGATTTCCGAAATAAATAAATATATTTATGTGAGCAGTTTATCCATTATTTTCAATGAAAGCCTTGAAAGCTTTGTGTCCTTTTACGTTTGTTGAAATATTTCTGAAAGTGACTAACAATTTACGCCTCGTAATTCAGTTTGCTCTTAAATTTGGCTCGGTGACTGTGTGGGTGTATGTCTGCAAATCCAAGTCATGCCTAATTCCAAGGCAAATATTATTATATACAGGATCCGTTTGACAAAAAAAAACTCATTGCAACATTATTAAAATTGAGATAAATATAATTAGTACTAACGACCTACATAATGCTGATATTGCGCAAAAAAAACTTCGTGTACAGAAAACTTATGTCCGTAAAATAAGTAATAATATTATTAATAATGTAATTAATTACTAAGATTCAATTGGAATGCCGACGAAATCAAATAAATGTCAAATAGCGCGCAACGACTTGTTTACACTGAATAAATATATATAAATGTATTAAATATCATTGAACTAATTAACAATCCAATCAATATTAATTTATTAATCACCAAGACGCTAAGCTTAAGTGAAATCGATATTATTATGTACAAATGTTTATCTTCTATAAAGATGTAACAAGGTAATTCAAAGCACTGTCAAACAACGTTATAAAATCTCGCAATTTGTGGTGATGTAAAAATATAAATAGAAATAGTGGACATAGCATTAAGATTTCTATTATATAATTTATTAGTATTTTTGTGATGTTTTAATCAATAATTTATATTACTCTCTAATTGAAAAATGTATACCTAGTAGTTGTTTTATTTTTTCAACTGACTACCCATCAATTCCAGTTGTTGTCAAAAAAATAAATAAAAATTGAAATAATTGTCATGATTAACATTAATAAATTTAAAAAAATGATAAATAAATAAACAATATTTTCTAATTAAAGCTAAGTTAATACACTATGATGAAATAATTTGCATGATTTTTTATAGACAAAGGCTAGGTGTGCAATTCAGAATTTTTAAAATAATTTACGTTTTCAAAAAATCTCCACAAAGCAAAATAAATAACGCGATCAAATTTCACTGAAACTTTTAATGGGAAACCCCTATTGAAAGCTTCGGGAAATATTGCGGCGATGTTTACCAACAACGGTAACGATAAAAAACTTTCTAAGGAGAATATTCAATTAACTTAAAATCGTAAAGGAAGCACGACCCATTGATTAATCACTCGAAATTAAAAAAAATACACAAAAACAAAGATCACTTTCACTAAATGGCTGAAACTTACCGAAATCAAATAGTACATCATCTTAGCACACGGGTAGTTCTGCGCACGTAAAGTTCGGTATGTATATCGGGTGGTATCACAATCTCGAAAGCGTCTCGGCGAAATGACAAAAAACGCACTTGCGACAACTCGAGCGACAACTGAAGCGACAACTCTGTGCGACACGTCTGGAGAAGTGTCCGCCTGTACAGGGCTTGCGATCGAATGATGCTAACCTTGCCGGCCGCTTAGTATTTATACGCGGCCGAAGTTACCGCGATCGACAAAAAAACCATATCGAGTGATGCACAAATAAAAATGATAATAAAATCTCCGACAGGCGGGGCGCGCGGTGGAGAGTGTTTGTGTGTAATAGTATACGCATTTCGGAAAACTGGCCGGGAATTCTCGCGAATAAAATATATGCAAATGAACTTTTGGCGCCGCGCGCGAGAGGGCAATTTTGGTGGCTTTCCATTTTAACGAACGCGGCGGGAACTCGGTCCGGTTGTTCCCCTTAGGGCCAGACACGGATTCGGATGTTTTCTGATTAATTCATTGCGGCTCTACTTTCCGGAACGGTGTGGATTTGACGTAATTTTGTTGACACGGCGCCGCGAGGAATGCGGACCATCCTAGATTTTAATGATCTTGTTTTGATCTTCTTGAAAACCCCTCCGTTATTCAGTAATTCCCAAGTAGAATTGACTGTTTTTGTCTTTTAACTCCGCAATAGTTGTTGCGTCCAACAGTAGGATCCTTACCTAGTGGCCAAAAAGTTTTGCCATATTCAGCAGCACGCTAGTATTTGAAAAATACATTAATTGTACAGTGCGTTAAAGATCATCTACTTCTAAAGGATTTCTTTTATTTACAGAGTAATTGTATTCTGTATTTCAATACGTTTATTATGTGACTAAAGATGTATGTTTCGTACTTTTTTATTACCAGCATCTAACCTTAAACGACACTCCATTTTATTCGTCATAATATTTTACTCAATATATTAAAAACCATAAAAAACTTTATATAGGTAAGCCACTACTTATTATATTATCAGCATGTTTGAGTGTTTATAAAATGATTTGTAATGATTGCAATAATTTTTACGTAGGTAAAACTTGTAAACTATTTTATATTAGAAATGAGGAGCATTTAAGATGTTTGAATAACTTTTATTAATTTTTTTATCAACTTTTGGAAACCAACCAACTTTTGATTTTAATAAGGGTTTATAAAGTTTACAAACAAAGAACATAAGATTAGATAAATTAGAAATTTTGAAAAATAGAAAAATTTTTAAGCGAATTAAATTGTAATATTTAACAAAATCCTTTTAGAAAATAGTTATTTTAAACTAGTTCTTAATTATTTATTGAACTTCCATATATTTATTTTTGTTACTGTTTGTACTTTGAATTTTTAGTAAACGTTGTATCTCGATAAAGGACTACTGGCCACGAAATATGTTGATAATTTAATAAATAGTGGTTTATACAAAATTATTTTTATTAATACATAAATTAATTTAATAAATTTAGTTTTTTTTCCTTTATTAATATAAATAATATTTTACAACCAGTCAGTTATTGAAGTAGAATTTAATATTATATGTTTATAAATCGTTATCAAAAAATTGAATTAAAACGCTTTGTTGTGTATTAAGTGCATTATTTATTACAAAAAAATTAATAATCACACGTTAATACCACAATTTAAACAGCCAAATTTATTTAACTACTTTCCTAATAATGATATTATATCATCACCTAATATTAGGTCCTTACATATGAAATTGGTGTTTAGTATGGGAGGAACATAAAGCCGATTTTTTTTTATTAAATATATTTATTTAATCAAAGTATGTACCATTGCCATCTATGCACTTTTGCCATCTCATAGGTAGTTCATCGATCCCTTTACTAAAAAAACCATTCGGACGGGAATCAATAAAATCTTTGAAAGCGGTTTGGACTGCCCCATCGGAGTTGAATTTTTTCCTTTGCAAGAAGTTATCCAAATTTCGAAAAAAATGGTAATCTGTTGGGGCAAGGTCCGGAGAGTACGGTGGATGTCTTAGACATTCCAATTGAAGCTCCTCTAATTTGGTAGCCGTCTGTTGTGCAGTGTGTGTTCTAGCGTTATCATGAAGCAGCAGTGGCCTAGAGCGATTAACCAGCCTCGGTTGTTTAGCAGCTAGCTTTTCCATCATGGTTTGCAGTTGCTGACAATAGACATCTGCCGTAATCGTCTGGCCAGATTTAAGAAAGCTGTAGTGAACGACACCAGCACTAGTCCACCAAACGCTCACAAGTAACTTTTTTGGAGTCAATTTTCGCTTGGGGCATGGTTTGGCTGGTTCGGCAGGGTTCAGCCATTGCGATGAGCGCTTCCGATTATCGTACAGGATCCACTTTTCATCACAGGTAATGATTCGATTTAAAATCCCTTCATTATTGTGCCGGTTGAGTAATGCAACGCAGCAGTCAACGCGCGTTTGTTGATTTGCTTCACTCAATTCGTGAGGTACCCACCTTTCAAGCTTTTTCACCTTACCAATTTGCTTCAAGTGGATTAAAACAGTTTTATCACTAACACCGCAGCCTGCAGCTAACTCGGATGTGGTTTGCGATGGATCCGCTTCCACAATAGCCTTCAATTCTTCATTATCAACTTTGGTCTCCGGCCGTCCACGGGGCTTGTTCTGCAGGTCGAAATTTCCAGAACGAAAACGTTGGAACCAAAAACGCACTGTGTTTTCTTTTGCGGCACCGTTGCCATACACATCATTAATCCTTCGAGCCGTTTCTGCAGCACTGGTGCCACGGTGGAACTCGTACTCGTAAATAACGCGATATTTCAAGTTTTTCATTTTGTAAACTGAGTGACGCAAAGAAAAAAACAATTGAGGAAAAAACAAATGAATTATAATTTTCAAAACACAAATACATGAGTAAATAGCTGTATAAATTTGGATTTGGAATTCCTAACCAAAGAGAAGATATTTGAGATCAAATTTGCCAGTACGGCAAAACGCCAATTTTATATGTAAGGACCTAATATTACCTGATCTGTAAAAAAATTATCATAGTTGATTGCTTTCGACGTAGGTTTTCTACACATCGGTGCTACTATCATCTTTGCAGTCATTTATCACCTTTCAAGTAAAAATTCAAAGTACTACTTTTATTCAGTATTCGCCTCCACATCTCCTTCATAATAACTATATATTCTCTTTTCTTATTTGATCAAGCGTCTCTTACATATATTCTTCTTAGAAATTGCACGAATCTTTCATTCCGTACGCTTTTATACTTCCTCTATCATACTCGTACTTCGTTGGCTCCTATGAATATCCTTACAAGGACGCTATTATGGATCACCAGTCGCGGTCCTCATGAAGTTTAGAAGGTATCCAGCAAGTACTTCGTTATAAGTAAAGCATCGTAACCACAATACCAATACTCGATCAATACAATCCTTTGTTGAGAAAAATGACGTAAAAATCGTGCATTATTTTCTAACAATAATATGTCGATATGGAATTTGGTATGTATTATATTCATAATCGTTTTATTTACCCGTTGTATTAATATAATAATAATATTCGGTATGTATTATATTCATTGCTTTATTTACCTGTTATATAAGAATAATTAAGTTATATTAGTAAACCATTTAAGATAGAACATCAGGGCATTAATCTGAGCACCTTAAATGTTAAATGACCACAAATTAATTTTTTTTTTTAAAACAGTTATGTTAAAAAAGAATTCGAACATAAGGTAACTAAATGATTGCACTGTCAGAGCCTATCGAAGACAACAATACGATCGAAATCTCTCGAACATTTCATAACATTCTGAGACGCCCTACAAGACTCGCGAAACGTCTGGAATAATCTGGAAACGATGTCGATGGGAACATTCTCGCAAATACTATTAATGTATAGAATTGTCTTGAAGATTCGAAAAACCAACATATATTGTTTCATATAAAAGGCGAAGTCAGTGCCGCGGAGAGTTAATGATTATTTCAACGTTTTACCGACGCTATTTAACCAGTGATAAAGCCCTAGCGCGTAGATTAATCAAAGCGACACACATCGGGCGAAGTACTTACGAGGGAAAATTAAACAGAATATTCTAGCAAGCGATAATAAAGTGATTCACAAACAATTGATTTATTTCGAAATAGTGTGAATCAAAGAATAGTGATTAAATTTTATTTGTATTCAATGAATTTATCAAAACAATTAATAAATCGATAATTTATTTCCAGTGTTTTCATTTGCCTCGCAAAGCCGTGACAATATTTTTTAATTTGTATATATTTTAACTTGTATTCGAATAACATAAAACACACCTTAACATTTTAATTATTCAACAATAATAGGTACTTAATGGAATAAAACAAAAGTCACAAGTTTTAAAATATACCTACGTATGTATTATACAAAATAAAACGTCTTTCATTAAATATAAATTTTTTGATGTATTTCAAAATCATCACAGTATATTTTAACTACAGTAATGTATTTTATGCTGGCACCCAAATACACTTAATAATTTCACGTTTTTAAGGATCTTATTTAGTTAATGTATGTAGAGGAATGACCTCCTTAAACGTGGGTCTTAAAGTGGAACCAGTACACAGAAACGAGGCTTCGCCATTCTTCATTTTATGGTTTCCAAAATACAGCCCTCGTTAACCCTACAGAAACCTTAGATAGTAAACTTTAAATTTAAGTAGGCAATCTATTCATTTATACTTGTTTTCAGTAAATTTCCTTTTTTATTGTCTAACAACTGTTTTTCTTTTAATTTTTATTACGCTTATAACATTTTTATTTCACAGGGTGACCAGTAAGAAAAATTAAGCATATATTTTGAAAACAAAATGAAATATAAAATGTAAATCTCGTTTCTCATATATTTCTGTCACAATTATTATCATATTCAGAATATTTTGAGTATGTTAAAATTTTCAAGAACACAAAGTCGATTTTATCCAAAGGGGAACATCAATATTATAGATGTCTCATAGAGGCAAAAAATTTTTTTTTCTTCAATTGATTGAGCAACATTGTAGATTGACATTTTTTTTAAATATTGTTTATTTTATTTGTACATATCTACTTTTATTTGAGTATTTACACCAACATGTTTCAGAAATTACCATTCCATCATCAGTGTGTTGTATAACTGTCAAAAAAAAATCGATTGAAATGTCTTTTGTTCCTTGTTTTTCTAAGATTATTAAATTATTATTAGTAAAAAAAATAATTAAAAAATATTATTACTGAAGTTCTTGATTACTCGCAATTATTGGGAAAAAATTTAAAATTGGGCTTGTAGTAAAATTTAATTGATTATTAATAATATTTTGTTTACTATTACATAAAAGAAGATTTATACAAATAAAATAATCAATATTTTTTAAAGCTATTTTTATTTGGGATAGTTGGTATCGAAGCCTTTTTTGGTTGTTTATAGGCCTATAGTACCTACGGCAATGTAACGTTCTCAATTCCACCCATGATACCACCCGTTACCAATTCTACCCCTCTATAAACACCCAAAAAAAGACTTCCATATCTACATTCCCTTAAAAATAGCATCGTCTCAATGAGAAATCTTGATTTTTATCATATTATACAAATTTCAATATAACATTATATTCTGTCACATAAATATATTATTTCGATGTTTTTCCAAAATGTGCTTTGTACTCACCACAAGCGCCTGCTTACACGAGCCTTTTCTGCCATAAGTTAGGTTAGGTTATAATTGATCTAATTTTATTTTCTTTATTCTTACTTTAAGCTTATTGATAATTTTATTTAGAAGCCGAAGAAAGAACCACAATGCTCTGTTTTTAGCTAAATGATTAAAAAAAGGTAGTCATCTGATCACTATTTATAATATTTTATATATTACTATTATAGTATTTTATCTACTTACATAAAACGCAAAATAAAAAAATAATGATTACCCACGCACAGCCCATCAATTTGTGGAATCAATTTTAATTGAATTTCTAAAATGTACTAAAATGTTACCGATCGTATATTAAAAGCAACAAAAAAAAACGTATTCACATTTATGTTTCCTGAACAATTAATCACTCTACTGTACATAAGTACGAGTATATCAATATATTGCTAAAAAATATAAAGTTATACCTGTTTACGAATAACCTACGTACGTAGATGGTTTGTGTAATCTTTACATATTAATCTATATAAATTCCTCAAATTGAAATCTTCCGTTCTTGACCTTTTCATAAGTAGTAGATAAAGTATTTTTAGTGGAAACTGATTTCTTTATTTTTGAAATATGACTAGTAAATCTCGTACTCTAAAATCAATTTAAACGATTGTCTTGAAACCTAGAGACATTTTCCAAAAAATTGTAAATATTGCAAAATCTGTTAACTGTACTTTTCACCAATATCCAGATCATATAGTGCTGAAAATAAGCTTTAAATATCATGAGAAAGATATATTTGGTATGTTAAGTAATATAATTAGGTATTAAATAAATTGCAAGTTTCACTAAAATGCATTTAGAAATAACATTTAAAAATACTTTTAAAATAATTATGTCTATCTTGGTTAGTATTTTGACATCGTGCTAGATAATATCATATTTAATGAATAGTAGTTGATTAATTCACCGTAGATTGATAGGGACAATGAAGTCCTGAGATGTGTGGAAGGGTAGTGGTTGGAACATCGAAATGGGTATATGGGACTGTATATGTGTACCCGGTAAAACAAGATTACAAATTACAAGCACTGCCTATCAACGCTCTGCACACAGAAATATAAGTATAAACAGGTTGACGCAAATCTTTAAGTTTTTCTTCAAACCGCATACCCGGCACAGAATGGTTAAAAATACAATTCTGATACAATGGCACATTAATATTTCAGAAACTACAAAAAATTATCACATTGTAACACAATAGGTATTATACATTATAATAACAATTAAATATGTAATATCCAACAATTAATAATAACAATAACGGAAATGTAATTTTCGTTATTAAATATAATGGTATCAACATGTATCTTATTTTCCCACAATTCTGTTTTTTTACTCCCTTTCTATTAACTCGTAGCGTCTGCTTGCTTGCTTGCTAGTCTGTCGAAAAAACTTTGGATCGATTTTTAACCCTTTTCCCGTGATCCAATCGAGCTGAAACTTTGCAGGCAGACTCGTGGTGACGATAAAAACAATTTAACAAAAATTTATTTTTTTAAAAAATTAATAATAATAGTATAATTTTCGATTTTTTTTATTACTCTCGTTCGCAGCGTCGCCCGACTCGAGCTCAACGCATGGGTTAAGCGCCAAACCTGTTTCAACTAGTAAATGAGAAAGGTAGCAAAATAAAAACTTGTTTTTTATGGGTTAGTTTTTTATTCAAAATATTTTCAAATATTTTTCCCAAAATTTTTAGGTACCTGTGTCATTCTGGTTTGACACCTTGTATGGTATGTCTTATGTCGTCATTATCTAAATCAGTATTTTTTAAATAACATAGTAGGTTGGCAATACCGTGTGGCAGTGATGAATCCGCGCTTCCTGCAGTAATCTTCATCTGCGGTATTTCTTTGTCTCCCAGGTGTAGCCGATTCAAGCATTAAGCCAGTTTTAAGGGGAAAGATAAGATCTTTCCGGTGCACTCTCATTCCATGTTCACATTTAAATCTGATAAGCGAAACACTTCATTTGAAAGGAAGAGAAAATGTATATTTTTAGATGTTTTTGTTTTGTGTTAAAATCCTACGTCCAGTTTTAATGCAATGGAGAGTTGGTGAGAGAAAGATAAGAATTAAAAGAAGCCCCCTCTTAGGTGTAAGAGAAGCTTGTCTTATTAAATTTTACCGTAGTAATTATTCACTGTTTTATTTTGTATATTCTCTATTTTTTCATGCTACAAATTTACACATTCGAAGTACATATGTGGTGTATAAAAGCCAAGGCAGCAATATCCAAAATGAATTGTATGCAGTCATCGAGGAATACTTATTTACAATTTACGGAATTTGAGACTTTATTGGAAACATAGGCTTTAAGTTAATTTGAAACATGATTTTGGTAGGGATAGTTACACAAAATCAAGAATTCAATACATTTTAAATAAGTAGTATAATATTTTAAATAATATTCCTCGGTAACTTTATCCAAACCATTTTTTTGATATTGCTACCATTGCTCTTACACCCCACATAAATACTTTTGAATTTTGTCGTAACAATTTTGTTATACATATTCATTTTATTTTTCCCTTTCTTTTAACTCGTAGCGTTTTTTCTTGTCTGCTTGTCTGACGACAAAACTTTGGATCGTTTTTTAACCCTTTTCCCGTGATCCGATCGAGCTGAAACTTTGCAGGCAGACACTAAGCTACGATAAAAATGATCTAACGAATTTTTGTTTCATTTTTTAAAATTATTATAGTATAATTTTGGATTTTTCGAAATTTATATACAAATGAGAAAGGAGCCCGACGCGTAGAGAAGGTGCGAACCCTGTATGACCTAGTCTGACTCGAGCCATGGGTCCGATCACTCGGCTATATGTTGATAGAATATCAAATTGGAAACAATACAAAAGAGAAAGAGAATATAATAAAAACTTGATTTTCATGGGTTAGTTTTTTTTATATTTTCAATAAATGCATAATTTTTGATACGTGATTACCAAATTTTTATTCAACTGGATTGTAATAAGTAGAAATAAATTGTTGTTGATTGGAATAATAATCGAAAATAATTTCAGAACCACCGATTTTCATTATAAACCTTATTAAATGTAAGTAAGTCAGTTTGTATATTTTAGTTTTCAAATTCAAATTTAAACATTATTGAATTTTACATTTCCCGAATCGCGGTAAAAGGTAATTGATGTACAAAGAAAATATATATTATGTTTTATAGTTAATAATAGTATGACTGCGTGACATAATCATTTGTAGTTTTTTTTGTATTTAAGATTATATGGAAATATAATTAAATTCGTACCTCTCGTACACCGATTTTAAAAATATCAAGGTACTTAAAGGATCATTTTGGACTCGTTTAAATTTAGTGTATTTAATTTCTTATAAATCTTGTATGCATGTATCTACAACGCTGTTGTGGGAGGCATCTGTAATGAAATAAATCACCGTTGTCAAAAGAACATAAAAAGGAAACTAGCAGATAAGCTTTACATATACGGAATTAGTGATATTTGCAGTGACTTTTTGAAGATGTGAACATTTCACTTTTGTGTGATGAGAATCGAAGGCCGTTGTCTGAATTCCGTGCAACACGATGTAATCCAGATTCGTTTACAGAACAAAGAACAGGAAGACGTAAATGTCATCAACGCCCTTCCTGTGATTAGCATATTTTTATACTTTGGTATTTTGTCGTATTTTTTATGTCTGTGAAATGTTTTTATGCAATTTATCAAGTCATGCATATATGATATATTGAATCTGCTTACGATGTATATTAATCAGATCTTCTAATTTTGTGAAAGTATTCAAAACAAATGCTTTAGTCGTTTATGTATTTTGAGTCACATAAGATAATATATATATGCAACTAGTATTACCTATATATATATATTTTTTTTTAATTATTTGAAAAAAAAATCCTTGTTTACAAATAAAGGTACTTAATACTAATTTAATAATAACAATATAAGATTAATTACACATTTTTTTGTTGTTGTTAAATTTGTGGATTATGCCACTCTACTAGGCTACGCCTGTCCCAGAGTGGCGTTATAGAACACAATTATAATATTTTTTTAAATTCGTCAGTAATATTATTGTATCTACAAAGTATCAAGTGCATATATACTTTTATACTTTTAGAATCTATGATCATAAACTATCTCTGATATGATTATTGTATATTCCAGTAAATATGCATTAATGTAAATTTGATAAAATTAAGTATGCTTAAATTTTAACACAAATTAATTTTACAAATTATCATTTTTTAAGAAGAGAATTGTAAGAGTCATGGGTCATAAAAATATTCGCGTTTATGAACATACTATTTAAGAATGTGTACAATAATTAACAATTATTGTACAATTGATTATTATTTTGACATATCAATTTTTGCGTAGAACATGTTTGAAAAATCACTTTATAGACCGAAGAAGGTCAATATAATTAAAACAAATCGAACAGTTTATTCGGTATCGAAATAATAATTGCCATAATATTTTGATAAAATGGATAATGCGAGAAGTCGTGACTAAGTTAAAATGAATCCTAATCATCGTCGAGATATCTAACCGTTGATTTTTGGCGAACAATATTTTAATGTCCGCTGATCTAATATCATATGAATGTGTATTACATAATGTGTGCTGCATGTTTTGTAGGAAGAGGATGGAGGTTTCGAACGTTGTTGTCTATTTGCGAGGCCAAACGACGTCAAACGCAATGATTTTTTTATGTGAAATGTTAACATTCTTTTGATACATGGAAAATTTATTATGATTCCAAAGTAGGTCTTAGTTTCCTGTTCTATAAATATTGCCTTGACTATTAACTGTTGACGATACATCTTTCCTTTGATTTTTGGATAATAAAATTACGTAAAGTCTATATTGAGGTATATTTCAATGAAATAGGAATATTAAAGGAAACACATTATTTTTGTGAAGTTGCAATTTCAGAACGAAGTTCTGTGAATTATTCTTATTTAACTAATTATTCTTATTTAACCCGGTGACAGTTAAAATATTTTTACGTTAATTTTTTTTTTTTTGTCTTTTCTAATTGATTAATAAAAATTGTTTGAAATAGGAATAATTTTTAAAAATACGTTCCAGGTATCAGGAAAGTGAGGGGATATCTTGACTCCCCCGATCCAACAGGTCAAGCCTTAATAATTGAAACATGTAAATAAGGATACACTTATTATCTTCTGATGCATACGAGCAGGAATAGAACGAGAATTTGAATATAAAAGCAAATGTAAAATGAAATTTTTCCCTCTTCATAAAGAATGCACAGGAAGGAAGATAGATATTCAGAATCCGTATCCTCCACATAAATTGGAAGGCTCTATTAAGAAACGGTGCGTCATTCATTAGTCATATTTAAAAGCAATATTGCCATCTTGTCATTGAGAAATGAAAATTTTTTTTTTCAGTACAGCTAATTAAACAAATCACTCATAAAATCACGAACTGAACCGGTTGCAAACTAGCGCTGCAATTTTATTTCGCACTTTTCTATCTGTAATAATTAAATTAATACGATTATAACTATGATATTCAAATACTACACAAAGAAGAGAAAACCGTTGTAGCTATTTGTAAATTCCATTTAAAATTGGTATAAAATTATTTTAAGCATTAAAAAAAATGTATATTCAACAATATTCTTCGGTAGGTATATATGTATGTTCTGAGAAAACAATTACTTGATTTTGATAAACTACAGAAGTCTCACAGAGACGAAGCTGTTTATATGGGAAACGCGTATGAAAAACTTTATAGGGTGGTCCATGGCTGATTATCTGTATGAGCTGGCTTAATTGATCACTTTGCACAATGCAACCTTCACCAATTCCACTTCAAGGACTATAGATATCTCTAGCATCATCCATTTGAATATATGAAAGAAACTGATTTACCTTTCAAAAATTTCACGTGTTGATGTTTTCACGGTGGAATTGGTGAACGTTGCACTATGCAAAGTGATCACTTAAGCCAGCTCACATAGGTAGTAAGCCCTGAGCCACCCAAGACTTCCATACGCGTTTCCCTTATAAATGGCTTCGTTTTTGTGAGACTTCTATAATTTGACTTAATTAAAAAATATTTGACTAGAAAGGAATGACATGGTGTCATTTTTGGATGCTCAAAATTAAAAAAATTGTTAAATATATTTATTAGTATTGAATTGTTTTTGATTAAATTGTAAACATCATTTATATCAACATTCTTTACTTTCACGCCTAATTTACGCGAATATTAAAAAATGAATCACTACACTAATGTTTCTGTTTACGATTTATAAAATATTTAAATTCTAAAAAAAAATGTATTCTAAAAACCAATAGTTTTTAATATTCAAGGAAAATCCCGTCAGATTCCGATATTTTGAACTCATTAAATTACGTGACGTCAGGAGATTGCGCACAGTTTCTTGTCGAAAGATCCGCGATGCGTCAACATTTCCAAGTTCGGTATTTCACTCCATCGGCAAGGAGAAACCAGTTGTAAACATGTGTTTTATATTATTGTCAATCGATACTGGGGACGGCCTTGACTACGTCACCCTGAAATTCTTGATAACGCGTCAATTAAGTCTCATCTTCCATCACAAAAACAAATGGTTGTATTGTATAATCCAGTAACGTTTAATATCCGGCAGATGGAGTCCCCGTCTCGGGTGTCGTGCAGATATTCGGGCCCTGTCAAATAGGCGGAAACAGGTGTAGAATACGCATACAAAGGTATATATATATACAACAAGCTTTTAACATTTCCTTTTGTCTGTTGCTGCTGTGACGATAATGAGATCGCAGCGATGTTCGTTTGACACGCCTCATATCACGATCTAAACAAAGCCAGCGACCTTCGCTGCATTAATCTTCCATTGGCGATGGTTTTAAATGTCTGCAATAAATTAAGACGAGTTTATTCGTGTTTCGGAAGGAATGGATACTCGTAATATGTAGCTTATATATTAAAGGAAAACAGCGCAAACTGTAAGTTATTCATCATTCTAAAGCCGTTGTTTTATTGATTTTAATTTCATATCAGTAGCATATTTGTGACTGCCACCACACTTTTTTTTGTGTGAATTGATTATAATTTTATACTAAAAAAAATAGAGGAATGTACACTCACGTACGCGCGGTATAAGTTATACGTCTTTGGCGTGATTTTGATAATTAATTTTTACATAGTAGGATAAAATGTATATTAATACAATAATAGATACTATTTCTAGTGAGATTTTTAAAATAATTGATATCGCTTAAATGAAGTTGAATTGGTTTGTGATAGCTAAAATCGACGTCTTACAACGATTTAAAGACGAATCAAAAAACGTGGGTATTTTTACCCACTTTAATGTTATATCTATTTTGAAACTTTTACACTATTCAACATTGATAGCCGCATTGAATGTTGAATGAACGAATGTGTTTTTTTTGTTTTGGAAAAGAAAATCTGATAATTAAGTCGTTTTTGTAAAAACATCGACAATAACAAGAAATCTTAATACACACCTAAAATCGTAATTCAATAAACAGTTCTAATTTTCAATTCAATAACCAATCATTCGTCAGATTTTGAATTGAGCATCTTTATGATTGGCACTTGATTCAATATGTTCGACAATACATTATTTATAATACTGGAACACTGATTTTAAAGTATTTTTTTAATTTTATATTTTATATTATAATTATATATTATATTATTATATTTTATTATATTATAATTAAAATATTTTTTTATTGGTTAATGGATGCGCGCGCATTTCGTGGTCTCGCATTCCCGCTACATGCTGCTTTCCGCTACATGCATCGGCTATAATGAGCACGATGTGCATGCGCAACATCCGTTTCAATAAAAAATTTACCCTCAGTGCGCCAAAAGAAGATAACTTCAAAAGCACACAAGTCAAAGTTGTGAAATTTAAATAAAAGAGATTTTAAAAACTAGATTAATTATTTAGAAGGCCTCTCGGAAAACCGGTTAAAAGGCAGTCCCTAGAAAATCAAAACCCATATTTTAAATGCTTAAGTTTACTAAATGAGCCTTTTTTTCGGAAGTAAACATATTTTTTTTATTACGTTATTTCTCAAAAATATTTCAGAATTTTTTTATTTTTTATACGGAACTGTATTTCGAAAAATCATTATTTCAAAAAAAGTGGGAATTCATTTAAATTAACGAATATTTAACTCAAAAAAACTTTAATTTTAATATGATCATTATCTTCATCCCTTTGTTCTAGTAGATTCCAGGGGCCAAGGTGTTTTTTTCATATTCCCCTGTCAAGTCAAGACCCGTTAAGTTTGATATTTGCCTTAATAACATTGTGGTTAGTCATTTCTAATCAAATGAATTAATATCTTTGTATCCAAAAATTGTTAACAAAATTTAACAATTTTGTATTTAGTATATTTTTTACCCTAATTAAGAAAATGCTTTTCATAAAAATAATTATAAATTAATTAAAACTCAAGTCGTTTACAAATTTAACTTAAATACTATCCATTGAGTAATAATAATACTTATATATGTTAGGGGTAAACTTGCGGGGTGACACAATTTCCGTAATACATACACACACATACTCGCTCACACATACACACACACATCCACCAACTTACTACCTGCCTGCTTTACCTAACCTTATTTACACATGTATTGTACTTACTCTTGTAAAATTGGTGATTCTTGTAGTTTGCCGTAGGTTCAATGGCTATAAGTAAACCTGTAAACGAAAAATAATCTAAAATAAAAATGATTATTGTAGAAAAATAAATTTTAATAAAGGCTTATAACAAAGGCTCGATTTTATTATAATCAATTTGATGGTGTTTGTATGGTGGTTCACTTTGGTTTTATTTGATACTAGCTACGCCAGCGTGACTTCGCACGCGTAAATTTTTAGTAATTTTTAGTCTTATTTTATTAACTTTAACATATAGATATGCGTCGATGCAGACATTTTTATTGAACTTTTTGAGTTCAATAAAAAGTTTTTAAATATCTCTTACCGTTAAGGCAGCGTTCGTAAAAAAACTCATCGCTCGACCATTTGTCGACTTCAGTTGTAAAATAGGTCACCACGAAAAGCCCTTTTATTTTGACGAGATAAATAATATACAGCCTGTGTCCACCCTGAAAGTCCATTCTAAATATCAGCGAAAGAATTTTTGAAATCGGATGAGTAATTTCGGAGATTAACTCCTACATTCAAACTTTTCCTCTTTATACATTAGTATAGATTTAAAATGCCAATATTTTAGAGTGATTAAATAGATCGTTTTCGAGCAAAAGCTCTGATTTATGCAATCTGCCGTGTTTTGTCTGCCCACATTTTCTACTTTGTATTGTGAAATGGTTCCGTGCATTAACGGTTGAAGTTTAATAACTCCGAGGGTTTATTTTTATTTGGTCTTCTGGGCGCTTTTATTGGGATTAAAACACAAATGTTGTTTATTAAAGATGTCTGCATGTGCTTCACCTTCCCGAAAGCCCCCCATTGTCGCTGACTGCTATTGTCTTTCAATGACCTTAAATAAAATATTGTAGGTAATACAAAAGCTTCGAAACATTTCTGAATTTAAAATGTGTAATTATAATGTAATTTTATAATACCTCGCTTACGATTCGACAAATTGCATTTTTAATGATATTACATATTCCACTCTATTCTCAGGATAAAATACTGCAGGGTTGTTGAGCCGGAATATTGCAAGCATAAGTTTCAGGTAAACACGTACTTTAGAAAATAAACGAAATTACACACCTATCTGACAGGATGTTACGATACAGGGTGTACCAGAGCTAGTTCACAATACTTTACAGGTAGAATCCTGCTTAAATTATGCCTGTTCTATTATGTTATGGAGATAGGAGTCTTTAAATTTTGCATTAATTTTTAATAAATCTAAATCATATTCTATTAAACGTCAAACTATTCACAAAGTAATTTATATTGATGTGCTTTCTGTCAACTTTTTAAACCATATTTGTAACTACAAGTGTATTTTATATAACATTCATCACGTTAAAATTTATAAAGTGTAATTATCCTTCTTCTTCTTCTTCTTCTTCTTCTTCAGCCTTCATCTCTCCATTGCTAGATATAGGCCTCTTCCATACCCTTCTATTATTCTGTATTGTTAGCTTCTTGTAACCATTTCTTCCTCCACAGCGACAATATCGTCGGCCCATATTTTTTGAGATGCAATATAAACGATAAATGAGATATTTCTATTCAGGTTAAACAAGCAAGCAATAATTCGATAATTCGTGTTCTCTCTACGCAGTGAGAGCAATAGAGGTTTACAAAAACTTTGCTAGGACAACTTTGGAAATTTAGATGTGAATGTTTAAATTACTCGAAAAGATAATCCTGATGGATAGGGTAATAATAAATGGTGATCTAAAACGGATGAATAAAGAGAAAGATACAGACAAGTTACCAAAGGAATTAAAATTAAAGTAACATAATCTGCAATATTTTTGACATATTAAGAGACGTTCAGCAAAGTATTAGATCTCAAATATTTTAAGGGGAGGACAATCAACACGGATATTAGGAAGAAGTCTTCCATACATAACAGAGCCATAGCAAGCCCTTCAGATATTCACAGACAAACTTCATGGCAGGCTCAGACAGTAACACGAAGAATTGAGGAATGCTGTCGGATGGATTCTCGAGAAGCTCCCAGGAGGTCTCGGTCCACAGCCACGAGGAAACTTTTAGAAAGAGAGCGTTGTTGGTTTGTATATGAAAATAAAAAGGTATATAACGCACCCCGAAGGCTAGACTACATCTCATCTTTCCAAAATATGCATATTGCGATAACGGGGATAGAAGTATTTTACTATCATAATTCAAATATACACTGTTACTTTAGCATATCAAAGTGACGAAATATGTATCATTATTGTTTTCATATTTCTTACAACAAAAAAATCACATTTTTAAAAATTAATATTCTTCACAGGCCTCCCTATTAAGGCGAGGAGACTGGGACGCAGTGGAAGTATGCCCCCTTTGTATTTATATAAGACACATGTATATAATGCAGTTAAAGTTTATTCTTATATAATTAAATCGTATTTTTTACAATAGACGTTTTTTATTTCGCTTCAAACCGAGTCACTTCAAATGGAAACATCTTTTTTGTAATAATACGTGAGAGTGAAGAGTATTTAGTTAGACAGTTTCATAATTATTTCAAAAATAACAAGATCGTAGTAATTTTTTTAAACAAGTCAAAAGTATTGGAACCAGCCGTGGGTCCAGACGGTGAATCAAAATTTCCTTTAATAATTCACGGATGTAATTCATGTATTTTGGTGGTGGTAGTATTTTTGCACTGAATTTAAAGAAAAATATCTCAAATGCAAATCTGTCACTTTTCATTGTAAAACAATAGAAGAAATTCACACAAATATGATATTTTGTTTTGATAATAACGATGTAAAAAAATTGCTTAAAATAATTTTGTTGGATAACATAAGAGACGAAGATGGAACATAAAAGTATTTAAAGAAATAAAAATCCAAAAACTCCGTGACCCTGGTGACGTCGAATCTCGCAGCTGAAGAATATACTGCAATGGTTTGTATGTAACTCTGCAACTTTTCTGGTTAGTTGTCAACAAAATAATTAAAGTTAACTTGATATCCAACGTCCAGTAACCGGATCCGTAGTAAAAAGAAGAATTATTATTTGGATGGTTATGATGAGGTGTCTTTATAATATACATGTTTCCACAGTCATACTTTCATTGTCTATAAACTTTTTTATGTTAAAATCAAGAATTCGGACAAACAAAGACATTTAACTATTAATGATATGCCGCAGAATCAGATCAAAACATTGGAAAAAACAAAACACGTCGAGAAATATTAAGTTTGACAGTTTGTCGGTAGTCGATTATCACCTTTATGGCGAATTTGCATAAAAGTGATTTGAGTATATCGTGACTGGAAGTAAAAAAGGATAAATGTCAAACATGGTCTGGAATTCGAACACGAAGGTCGTCCTAAGATGACGATACTCTTTGGTGTAAAAACACGGTAATAAAATACCTAAGCGGTTTTTGCTTACAAATAACACACCTACATAATACTTTCAATATAAAACGTAGACAATTTTATTATTTTAATCTGGTTTTTATACTAGCCACCAAAAATTTAATAACAGTGAATTTCGAATAAGATTTTATTTATCAAAAGTCGATTTTAGGTTTGCCTTTAAATTATCTCTCGGAGAACAAAACAAGGTACCGATGGTATAATTATAAGGTTTTTTTTATTAACGCTTCAACACTCCAAGAGGTCTAATAATAGATGCGAAACAAATCCACTGGACTGTAAAATTATCAAAATCTGTTGAAATACTTGGCAACTAATAGAGAACAGTGAGAGGCATTTGGAGAGGCCTTTATCCAGCAGTGAATAGAAAATGATGATGATGACGATGATGATTTTCCTAATATTTTTAAAAATTAATATCAGATTATATGACAACGATCTCAATAATTTATTTGCATTATAAACCTGCGTTATTAATTACATAACATTTGTTTAAGTATATTTAATTTCTACAAATTTTGCCTCAGTTGGGACTCATGACTGTGTTATTATCATTTTTTATTTATTTATTTATCGCGAACTTAAATACACACACATAGGGAAGTAAGCTATTCATTATCAAACCAATTTACCGGTAAATAAATTTCTAATTGCCAGTTAAATTATTTTTCACTTTCCAATGTATTATTTTCAAACAATAATATAATATTAGGGGACGCGGACGATATTTGCAGAAAGCAGGATCGTTGAGTATTAATATATATTGGTCGTTTACCCGAAATTTTGTGTAATTAATCTGGCGTAATAAAATGCGTGCCTGTGCGTTTGGGATCCGAGACTAACTGTTTCAAACAGGAATCGCGGTAATTAATCTTGACCCCATACGATGGCATTAACGTGTGAAGCCGCCCCCCATAACAACCAACTGCGCCTCTAATACTACGTTTTAAATATTTTTCTCAGTTCTGCTGCAGCTACACTTCATGTTTTCTTGTAAACTTTAAGATTGAATGAACAAACAAGTAGATTTGGTGGACCTGATATGGGCCTTTTTAATCTCCCCAACTGCTCGGTGCGACGAGTGTTAGCGGCCTTCAAATGGGCCTTTTGGTTCTAAATCTTACTACAGCTTGCTGCGACGAGAATTGGTAGCCCTGAAAAGGGCTTTTGCCTTTTAATATTTTTATATACATCTGACCCAGCGTGTATCACGTTAAAATGAGCGGTGTACGCCGCCAGAAATGGCCTACAACCACAAATGTTTTTATTTCAACCTTCCCCACATGTTACTCTGGCGTCAAACGAACAAATAAAAAAGTAACCCATAAAAACCAAGTTTTTATTATACTCCCTTTCTCATTTACTAGTGAAAACTGGTTTGGCGCTTAACCTACGCGTTGGGCTTCGGTCGAGCGACGCTACGAAAGGGAATAAAAAAAAATCTAAAATCTAAAATTATTCTAAAATCAGGTTCCGTGTCTACCAGACGCGTTGAAATATTTTCATACAATTTAGTAAGTTGTATGAAAAAATCATTATAAAATGAAAAATCCAAAAATTTATTAATTTTTTTTAACGAAAATTTGATAGATCTTCTTGATCGTCGCCACGAGTCTACTTGAAAAGTTTCAGCTCGATCGGATCACGGGAAAAGGGTTAAAAATCGATCAAAAAATTTTTCGACGGCAAGCCGGCAAGCAAGCAGACGCCACGAGTTAAAAGAAAGGAAGTAAAAATTGGCGCCCCACACCTGCAAACCTACTGTCTTTGTCCTGTGTGTGAGACTAACCATCGCAAAAATAGTCAAACTCACGGTAACTTATTGATTGAAATTAATACCTTAGCGGCTATTATGTCTTCTAACAGATATTTTTTGGTGTCCTCTAAATTTCCATGAAGTTCGTTGCACTCAACATTGTCTCTTTTAACATTTCGTTACTGCAATTTCATCGATTTCAATATTTTATATGTTATTTTTTACCGTTTTTTGTATTATTTCAAAAGAAGTTAATATTTCGTAGTGATACTTAAAAAAATGTTAGATTTATTATGACCATTATTTTAGTTGCGAATTACATATAATTCATCAACCTTTTTACTAATATAATGTTTTTAAAAGTAGCCGATTTCTTTTGAATAACGTCATGTAAAATATATTAAGTATTTTTTGTGTAAAATAAATATCAGTGTGTAACAATTTGTTTTAATTTTTTTTTCAAATTTGTCATTTTATATCGTAGTATAATGCTATAATATTAAATTTTTCACACCTTCATATTTTTCGGTAAATAACCAGTAAACCCGTATTGAAATTAAGAGTTTTACCGATGTACCGGTAATTCCATTTTCCGATTCATTTGCATTCATACATAAAGCGAAAGATAAGCTCTTTTGAGTCGTTGTTACTAATTTTTATGTAATTTACCTACTCTTATATATGTATCTTAATTTAAATATTTATATTTATTTATATGCTGATATATTTTTTTTATTCTTATCTTACTAACTACTCTAAAAATAAATATGTGTGCATCTGATACATTTTGTTTATCAAAGTATTCGTGTTTGCCTGAAGACTCGGTAATTAGTTGCTGCGCCACTGGTGACCAACAGGACACTAAAATAAAAAGATGGGTGCTTCCAATGTCGATAAATGTCTCATTAATAAAGTATCAAATATATACGCATTAAAAATAAAAGGTTAAACCATAAACAATGCAAAAATCTCCTAATATTTTTAAAAATTAATATCAGATTATACGACAACGATCTCAATAATTTATTTGCATTATAAACCTGCGTTATTAATTACATAACATTTTTTTAAGAATATTTAAGTTCTACAATTTTTGCCTCAGTTGAGACTCATGACTGTGTGGTTGTCATTTTTTATTTATTTATTTATCGCGAACTTAAATACACACACATAGGGAAGTAAGCTACTAATCTCACTAAGATGAACCTGTTCCGAGATGAGTAGCTCTAGAACAAAAATTAGCATAAAATAGTATATAAAATAAATTTACTGTTCAGATTCTATAATTATGTTCAGAAAACAAGTAAAAATTGTTTAATTCTGTAGAAGATAGTAATATAGCAGAATTGGAATCTTTTTGCAAAAAAAATATATTGTGTAAAAAATTTTAAAGCACATTCATAAACTGATACCTGTATACTTCAGTTGGGTACTTGTGTATCTGCAGTTGACAGTACTATCAATAATGTATAAATTTTTTCAGTAAAAACAGAAGTAGGGCATCTATACTAACAACGATAAATTATGAATAAATTAACGTTTTATTACGTTTTAAAGCTTTCTGATCGATTGAATTCATAAATTTCAAACCCTTCAAATTTAAAACGTCAACATTTACGGCATTACAATGTTATACAATAACTGTCAAGATGCAGAAATATCAATATTGCTATTCTTAGAATACGCGAATAAAAATATTTAAAATATATATATGGAAATGAATAAATAATTAAGTGCTAACATGAAAACAAATTATATTCAATTTACTATCATACTTTTTCTTATTTTCTTATTAACTTATTCATTTATTTTTTTGGATACATGGATGGACACAAGATATCTATTTTACAGATCTCCATTTTTAAACAATACAATAAAAATCATATTTGATTCTCATTCGAACAGTTGGTCTAAATCGATCTTCGTTTTTTGATTGATTAATTTAAAACTTGTTTCATATTGAGAGTTTTGGGGACCGTCTGATTGTGATAACGATAGACGTTTTGTTAACATTATTCATGTTTGTAATAACTGGATTCCACCGCGTATTTTCGATATTTTTTTAATGTATCTTTCTAAGCGATTTATCTAATTTGTTTATTTTACTCATTTGTTACGCACGTTCAAGCCTGTCCAGGATGCAGTAATTTATCGAAGACCTTCAGAGTGACGCGTATTTACAGCGGCCATAAAGGCACGCGCCCCGATCCAGGGAAACATTAAAAGAATAATAATAATTGTGCATTGTAAAAAGTGCAAGAATTCAATGTGAAAGCCTTAATGATCGCGCGTATCGTCCGTTTGGTTTATGCGCCCGAGTACCTCGTACCTCGAGAAGAATCACGAGTTCCTGATAAACGTCCGACGCGTGATTAGGAGAGTTATTTCGTTTATGGCCGCTTTACAGCGCGCCGTAAAAATATTTGGCGATAACTCATCGCGCCAAGGGCCCGGCAGGGGCGGCCTTGCGCGTGGGCGGACCGGGGAGCGCACCGGGCTCCGAGCGTGGGGCGCCGCGCTCTCACCGCGAGAAGCTCATTTTAAACAATCATTAACGTAACATGGACAATCGTGTCGACAAGCGTGTGTAAGACGATTTATGCATATGGAAGAAGCGCGGAATTAGAATTGTTACGTTACGTTATAGGCAATAACATTAAATTGCACCTCACTGCCTGCTTTTGATAACTCGATGCGATGGTATCATCAACATCTTATGGTGAGGCAGATACTGATGACTCGTCACCCTCCCTGACAATGTACATTATATATCTGCAACAGCAACTGAAAATTTACTTACTGTAATTGCATAATAATGTCTTCAAATAAAAATATATACCTTTATAAATTAATTAATTAATTAATTAAAAATAATCTTAAACAAAACTTTAACCCTTTTTACATTAAACAATTATTCTACACATATTTATACTTGGACTTATGACTAACTCAACTTTCACTAACATTCCACTTGATACTCTGTAGATACATAATAACTACCTTATGAAAATAAATACTACTGACGAACTCGAAAAAATATTATAATTGTGTTCTATAACGCCACTCTGGGACAGGCGTAGCCTAGTAGAGTGGCATAATCCAGAAATTAAACAAAACAAAAAATATGTGTAATTTATCTTATGTTTTATTGTTAAATTAGTAATAAGTATCTTTATTTGTAAACAAGGATTTTTTTAAATAAATAAATATCTGACAAAGTGTTAATTTTTATATTATTGTATTACAATGTATAGGTACATCAACTATAATATGTATGCACTAACTGTGAGTTAATATATTATACATTATCGAAATTCACACTTTGTCTGTAACATATAGAATATATGTATTACGAATTATTTCTGTTTACTTTTTCTTTTCCTCCTTATTATAACTGAGTCTTATCTATGTGTTAAATTATTATTTTTTTCATTGTCTTGTTGGTATTCTCCTATAATTATGGGAGATATGATAATTACTTTTTTGAATTAATAAATAAATAAATGGTTATTGGTTATGACTCATATCTAGTGATCCAGTGTTAGGTGTTTTGAGACCCATTCCAGAACACCAGCAAATCGGTGCTATTTTCATAGAACAAGCGATTAACTTAGAAAATAATAAAAAAATGCTATTGCCACAAATACGACGTGTTCATATATCTTTTAAAAAATACGTATGTTTATTTATGTATGTTACTGATTATATAAATTGTATAATGATTACAAGGTTTCATGAAAAATGCGCGGAATTTTCTTATCTTTATTAAAAACATCTTTATTTATTAATTAATATTAATTTTATCCCTTTCAAACTATTCCCCTTTATAGGCCAGCACTTATTCCAATTCTAAAAATACTTACTTATTTTTTGTTATTTTTTTTTGGTATCATTGTCCCTCCTATTGTAGGGACAAGGATACCAAAGCAAAAAAATTATGACAAACAGACTGATACGTCCTACGAATAAATTCCGTGTATTTTTTGATCGATCCTCGTATACGGAATTAGTGTTTATTCTATATGAAAACGCAATTTTCTGTTATTTTTCTTTGGTATCATTGTCCCTCCTATTGTAGGGACAAGGATACCAAAGCAAAAAAATTATGACAAACAGACTGATACGTCCTACGAATAAATTCCGTGTATTTTTTGATCGATCCTCGTATACGGAATTAGTGTTTATTCTAGGTTTCCTTGAGGAAACCTAGGCTGCGTTTCTTCACCGCATACATGATGACTTTACACATTAATTTACATAATATGTAAAATTATTTTAATGAAGAAATTGACGAGCGTGTGTAAGACGATTTATGGATATGGAAAAAGCGCAATATTAGAATTGGTACGTTACGGTAGAATACCATTGTATCGCATATTTCTGCCTGCTTCTGTGCATTTTGGAGGCAAAGTGGTATTCTATTATAGGCAATCTAAAATATTGACTAAAATTGTCAATATTGTTTAATTTTGGTGGACGGCTGGATGTGTTTCAAACTGATTATTATTGTTACAATAAAAAAGGTATTTTTTTTAATTTTTCAAAGAATATATAAATATTTAGGAATATAAAATGAATGAATATAAAAAATATTTTCTAATGCTTCATTCCTAATGTAGTTTTTTTAGCAATTTTTCATAGAGTAACCGCTGAATAGACGTTTCATTTCGGATACGGGATACGGAATACGGAATTTCATTTTACTTGCGTAAAACTTAACTTTTTTCTTACGGGATTCTTTTTTAATAATTTTAAATTTAGATAGAATAAATTGCTAAGCACTGTTAAGATTCCTTAACGAATAAATAAACGTATACATATTTTAATTTGAAAATATCTGAAATATAATAAAAACTAAGAATTATAATTAATTAAGATTAAAAGTCGCACAGAGTCGAAGCTAATTTATATGGGAAACTTTTTAAAAAGTTTTTATTGGGTGGCCACAGGTCTTTAGCTTGCTTAAGTCATCACTTTAGACTATGAATGTTCACCAATTCCATCGTAAGAATATCCACACATTATCATTCATTTTATGTAGTGTATATGTTCTATTATCTGTTTTCTTTCAAATGTTTGAAAGGATTATGTAGATGTAGAAGAGAAAAATCCATCATAAGTATCTAGCTCTATCTTGTAAAAAAAATGTATTTGTAAAATATTTAAAAAAATATATAGATATAAAAGAAACGTCTATGGTCCTTCCATGTATAGATTTCGCCGCTGATAATGATACCTCTATTTTTTAATGTGGAATATTAAGCATTTTTAGTATAAATATGATATTCTCCGAATTGCTAAACATTTACATACACAAAAATACATCTGAAAGTATTTAGTTTTAATTTTTTAAACTGCTTTTATAGACCAGTATATAATTTTAACAATATTTTTATATATATAAGAGTATGTTCTGAGAACACAATTACCGGATTTTATCGATTTTTGGAATTAATAATAATATATACAATATTTAATAAGTTCTTCCCGGCTTCTATGAATGTCCCCATCCAAAAAACGTCCACCCACACGTTGAATCCCTATCTTCTATATCCAAATATATTTTTGGCCGGGGCACGTGTTTCTTACATATTTCGATTTAGTTTGAGGTCAATACATTATCTTTATCTGTTAAAACAAGTAGACAAATTTCTAGCAGAAACACCATACATTCTTATGAATTTATTTATATTATTAAAAAATTAATGAAAATTGTATACTTCAGGAATCTTGCGATTATGCGGCTGTATGTGATTCATTGAAAGATTTTCCCACATCATCTTTATATATATATAGTTATATGATTAATTCACAGGGGAATATTATTTTCCAATATGCAGGTAAATATACTCAATATTTCCATTATCGAAGTGTCAAACTGGCACTAGGTCATTCGTTCTCGGTAGAGAGAAGGATGCTTCACTGAAAATAATCAATGATAGATGGCAGCTTAAAAGATAATATTGTAACGAGATGCTGGAATTCAGAGTAATTGTGCACTATCGAAGTCTCTCGGTATCTCTGGAACACTCTATAACACCCTGGAACCAGGGGCGTGCAGTGAGAACAAGAAGCGTGCCTTTTTCCTAAGTATATATTTTGAAAAGAAACCGAAATACGTGATATTTCTGTTTATATACCTATCACAATAATTTACGTATTATTCAGATTTTAATATTTCATAATATTCTACCCCATAAATATTAAATTTCGATTTTTTTTTCCAAATATATGTTTAAATAAAAGTAATGCTTGTTGTTCTCACTTCACGCCCCTGGTTCCAGGATGTTATCTGGAATTAATCGAATGGAATAATCCTGGTAAACACTGGTAATGTCAAGTGAACACTATAAATGGGAATAAACTTCTAGGATGTTCCAAAAACCAACATGCTCGTTGTAAAAGGGCTAGCGCGCACGCGTGGAGTCATTGTTGACGTTTCATAAGTACGACGTTAGTAGCGGTAAAACCGCAACACCTCGTGACCAGTGCGATTAATAGAGTGACAGATATTTCGGGCGAAGGCGAAGACAAGCGAAAAGTTTTTTGTAAAACAAAATCTAGAAAGTGATCGAAACAATAGAAACAGCGTTAATTATTGCGAATTAAAAAAAAATTTAATAATAAGTGTGTTAATTATTCTATAACCATTTAGCAACTGAAAATTAACACTGCTCCGATTTCATTCATGTCCAGTGACTTTTTGTGAAATTTTTTCATGAAAACTAAAAATTATTTTAATGTTTGCCTCTTTCCTCTGCCTTTCCTATGCCTCTTTTTTTATTCTTTATTTGTAAGTATAATTATTTTGTTGCACAAAGAAAAAAGAACTTAATGTGATAAACATAGTAATTATTTTATTGTTTCATGAAGTAGCGTAGTGAGTCTAAAATATATATATCAAATATACATACATCAAGTAAATATTTCTTACATGACCTAAAAACTATTAATGAATTTTCATTATCAGAGTCGCTTGTTTAGTGTGATGGGTCAGTCATAATTAAAATATTGATACGAATATTTATTTTTTCATTGAAATTTTTCGTGATCTAGTTTTTTTATTGTTTTTATTATTATTCTTAGTGCTGTTGTAGCGCATATCATGAACATATGCGGTCAGCAACTCAGATGTGCTTCAGAGAGCCAGAGCTGAGAGAGAGTTGATGACGAATATTAAAATCTTCCAAAAGATGTCATACTTGGGTCATGCGCTTAGAGAGAAAAAAATACGACATTTTGCATTCAACCATTAAGGGCAAGATCGAGGGAAAGTGGGGTGTCGGGAGGAAGCAGTCTCATGGCTCCATAATTAATGAGATTCGACAGAAATAAGGGCTGTGGAAGAGCTGTTTCGTGCTGCTAGAGATAAGGAGATCTACTCTCAAGTGATAGTAAAGTACTGTAAAGAAACACATCACAAAAATAACCAGGCTTGAAAAAGCACATAGATGTGGGATGCGCTTGAATCAAACCTGGAACCCCTCTGTCAGTAGCCAGTAGTGTCACGCTTACTGGACTATGGAGCTGCAAAGAGCATTTTTGGTATTTCTCAGTGTTTTAAGTAATATACGTATCGTGTTTAAATAGAGACTATAATTACAAATTTCAATTAAATATATTTTTATAAACCACTTAAATAATGACTACGTCTACCGGTTTCGATACCACCGTATCTTCATCAGGACTGACGTACTGCCTATCCATTACCTATCCTAGTAAACAAATCAATTCTGAATGGGGGCGTGGCTACAGCTATGGTGGGGATAATTGAGGGGTGGACGCCGTAACGGGAAATATATTTAATTTCTAATACCAAGCCCCCACTCAGAATTGATTTGTTTACTAGGATAGGTAATGGATGGTCAGTTTTACGTCAGTCCTGATGAAGATACGGTGGTACCGAAGCCGGTAGACGTAGAGTCATTATTTAAATGATTTATACAAAGTTATTTAATTAAAATTTAAAATTTTGTCCAACCACAAAGTTAACGCTATAAACATAAAATATAGAGACTTTAATCTTCTATCCAAAAATATATTTGACTTCCTAATCATATCTTTTTTATGTTTACCCCAAACATATTTACTTTAAATAAATAGTTCATGGGTGGAGCCAAATGATAAGAAAAAAACTGGATATCGCCATGGAGACTACTTCTGACTGACAATGTTAGAATAGGACCAACACGGCCAACAGTTCGAAGGTAAATTTATAAAATGACCTTTTTATCTCAATATTCAACGGTTGCTTAATCAAAGTTGTAACAAACATTTAATAAGTTTCAATATTTTTTTACAATTTACGTGATAAGATAAGAAACTTAATTCCTTAAGTCCTTAATTGAGGTCACTGCGGTCAATTTATTACATATTTAGACTACAGACTAATATATTTTACCAAGAAATCATTTGCTATTAATGAAAATACACAATTTAACATAGGAAGTTCTCAGAAATCTTCGCGTAATAATTTTTCCTCATAAATACCATTGATTAGATGAGATTACAATAAAGATATGTTTTTATGCAAAAAACATTGAAAATATAGAAAAATCGTTAATAAGAAGAAGCACAACTTTATAAAGAGTACATTTTTTGAAGATCAAATAAAATTGCGCAAATGCGAAGGTGGTAAGCCTCTTCTGGCAAAAGTATTTCATTGATGAAAAATGCAGAAAATATTACCTTTGAAATCGATGCAACGCTCAGCCGTCAAAGAGAGGTCATGGGTTCAATGAATATTTTGTAAAAACAAATTCATTTCTTCAATGACTACAGACTAAATTGGTACAATCCTTAGTGGGCGGGAGCAGTCTCAAAAGAACCGATATTTAGCAATCGTTATAAAAGGTGATGTTTATAATTGAATTAATTCCACAGCCAAAGGGTGCATCGTTAAAACAAAACGGTTTTTAAAATCATGAAAAAAATAATATTTAAAACCTACCACTGTAAATTTTTATTTTTATTTTGTTAAGCTATTCAGAATCATTTTATTTTGCATTACAAAGTAAAATAAGGTTATCGTTGTACATAAGTTTAATGATAATTATGTAAAGAGAGTATATTAATACTTAGACGAAAGCAGAATTGAAAGCGTCCATTATAGAATCTTACGGTACCTAATCTTTCGCTCTTCTAGATCTCATGTTAGCAATGAAGACACACAGACATTTAACTTACCGTCGAAATGTATCGGACTCTATAATGTTATTGAAAACACACGCCACCTAATTGATAATCTCGATTTATATACCAAATCGCAACTGCTGACAGTGACTTTCTTTTCATGTACCTACCTCTCTGCAAGACCATTTCTCAACAAAACTCGTTCATCTACAGAGCCACAAATTCACTTAAATTATACCCACATTGAGATTTTCAACTCGAGTTAAAGAAATAAGTGGGCACAAAACAAAAATCAATTTCATAATGGCTCTCAAACTAGTTCATCCAATTTATTGTTCCCATCTACTCCCATCCTTCACCCCTTTATCCTAATCTTACGTTCCCCTCCACCCTTTTGCTCCTCCTCAACACATTTAACAAACATATTTTCTCATAATATCTCTTATGTCATTAACCATCAGTAGCTTATAATTGGCAGTTTACTTTTCTTATGTTAATTTCAAGTTTTCCTGTACTACATGTGCAGAAATACCCAACCATACAAAAAAGATTTAATTTTATGTATGTGCATATATATTTTTACATTTGCTTTTTTATCTTCTATTTTATTCGATAACATTCACTTGGTTTTTCTTTCTTTATATACCATATCTAAGATATTAATTAATTTTATATTATATTTTATAGTCATTTTGTTATAAAGCTGCGCATTTTGGCACAGGTTCATCCTAGTGAGATAACTGGCCCATTTTCTAATAAACATGTATTTAAGTTTGCGATGAATAATTTTTAAAAAATCCCAAAGATAGACAAACAAATAAAATATCGCATTTCGCGGACAGCATGAAGCACGAACGCGTCGATCTTGCAACTAACTCAACTATGATAAGCTATTTCTATCTAGGTAGTAAACGAAATATTCCTTAATTTTTTGGTCGTGTACGTCCATATGATAGAAAAAAATCTTCTTTGACGCAACTTAAAGGCGGAGAAGACATGGATGAACACTACGCCAGTAGTGGACTGTGAGGGTGTGGAAGTACCCTGCCTCACCTCACTTCCATCACTAAATGTTGATCACTATATCGAAAAATAAAACTAGAACTACTGATATTTAATAGAAACTATTATTTTTATAAAAACTAACTGGATTTTTATAATATTTTTTATGTCCTTAAATAATTATTCTTAAAAACCACAATGAACGTATCACATTCTTTATACCACATCCTTAAATAAATTGTGGTTGCAGAGATTTGCCAAGATAATTTATTGAGCTGTCATTTGTTTTGGGCACATGAAATCATCATGAAGCCTCGGGAAATAAAAAAAATTATGAATGAACGTGTCAACCTTTCTTCACACCACGAACTAAAAGAATACTGTTTTTTGTTTTTGTTTTTCTACTTTCTGTTTCAGTTGTTATACATTCATATTCTTTGTTTAAAAATATTAATAGTGTGTTAGTTTCATCATGATTGGTATACTTAAAAAACTTTTCATAACAGAAGAAAAATATTTTTGATGTAAGTTATAAACCTACCTATATATTTTCTAAATCAGTTATCAAAGAACCAACGCCAAGATTATTTCTAAAATTATTTATTTATTTTAAACCTCAATGAGGTTCTACGATGGCTGAAACAAAATGTTAAAATTAACGATTTTTATATATGTATGTTCTGAGAATACAATTATTGCTTTTTATCCACAGAAGGATAATCATTAATTGAGATAAATTATAGAATTCTCACAGAGACGAAGATATTTATATGGAAAACGTGTAAGTTGAAAGTATTTATAGGGTAATAAAACATACATATATAAGTTTCAAAAATTTGATAATGTGTGTATATTGTTACGGTGGAATAGGTGAACGTTGCATTGTGTAAAGTGATCGCTTAAGCCAGCTCATACAGGTCCTAAGCCCTGTGATCACCCTATAAAGATGGAATACACTACATGTTTCCCACATAAATAGCTTCGTCTTTCCGTGACATAATTAATCTGAATTAGTAATTATAAATTGTTAATTTTCATCGAAAAAAAGCCGGGTAAAATTATTTTTGAGTTGAGATTAAAAACGTGTTATAAAGTGAATAAAATTTTTAGGATACTTGTAGTATAAGGTGGAATACATATACATATAAGAACATCGTTATGTGCTTAGAGTGGCTTTATTGACATCAATGAAGACCAAACTTGCCTGACCATCGATAATATCTACATGCGATTGTTTATAAAACTAGCTTACACGCGCGGCTTTGCATGCGTAGATTTTTAGTTACTTTTAGTCTTGTTTTATCAATTTGTGTATTAACCTTAACACATTTTTTTTTATTATTTTTTTTTTATTTATTTAATATTAAAACTACATTTAAATCATAATACATTTGTCTATTACAATCTACTTAGATACATTTTATTTTATTGCTTTGCCTCTCCAAAAATGAGACTTGCTCATGTGCTTGGTGAGGGGCTTACACTTTATTAGTTTATTTTGGATTTGGCTTATTTGTTCCTTAGCTATATGTCTTGTTATGCATTGTCAATTGCTATATGTCTTGTTAGCTATATGTCATTGCTATATGTCTTGTTATGCATTGTCAAATTGTATCGATCTAAAGTGTTGGTTTATTTTTTTCTTTAATTGTTGTAAGTCATCGATTTTCTCAATATCTGTAGGTAGGTTATTGAAGTTTTTATGCCCAAGTATATGTAGTTTTGTTGACACAGTTTGGTATTATATTTTGGGATTTGAAAATTATTTTTGAATCTTAATGATGTGTTTTTTTCAAATTTAGCAGTTATGTTTTCTTTAATTAGTTGTATAATTGACGTTTTTTTGTAAACATTCTCTAATTTTGGAACTTGGAATTCAGAGAAAAGTAATTGTGTAGAGAGGGTTTTTCTTTTTTTTAATATTACTTTTATAATTGATCTTTGGATTACTTTCACTGTGTTTATGATGTTATTATACACCCCTCCCCATCCAATGATTCCATATTGTCATATATGTGTCAGTTTTGAGTTGTACAAATTCACTATAGGAAGTATTAAAATTTCTCTTACCGTTAAGACAGCGTTTGTGAAAAACGCATCGCTCGCTCATTTTTTCGTCGACTTTATTTATAAAATAGGTCACCACGGGAAGCTCTTTTCCTTTGACGGGATAATATATAGCAAATATCTACCCTAAAAGTCCATTCAAAATATTGGTGAATAAATTTTTGAAATCGAATTAGTAGTTTCGGAGGTTACATCCTACATCCAAACTTACACACTTTACCTCTTTATATATTAGTACCTACCGATAATGCATTTTCCATCAAGCAAAAAACGCGTTTGAGAAGAATAAAACAAGATAAAATAATTTGTACTTAAGAATGTATACTATTTGAGGTAGGGTGGCCAAAAAAACATATTAAATACATGTGTCAGAGATATAATGCAAGATAATAATTGAACAGCAATAGACATTGGTATGTAAAAATTCTTCTGCTAATAAATTGTAAACAAAATATAGCTGAATTTGATTATGATTTTTGTATAGCCGGTTACAATTTTACATACTAGGTTGCGTAATGTCTCCATGGCTCTTCAAAATGTGTGTTAATGTAGGAATGGGGCACAATCGGATATAGTTCTGCAGAAAGCGTTCAACGCAAAAAACATGGAACTGAGAAAACGGCTTTTAAAAATTTGAACGTTATACGTTAACATTTAATTCACTATTGCATATTTTATGGATTAAGCTCATTGTAGAGATGATTTTTTATATTTTTAAATTTAAGTTAAAGAAAAAAAAATTACCTAGCGTTTTACAGGTTGGATTCTTTCTACAAAATGTCTAAATGTACGAAACACACAATTTCTTATTTTTCTATGTGGGTTCTATAAATTGATAAAGAATGAAGTAAAAAGTGTTATTTGAGGTGTAGAAAACAATCAACCCCCTTAGATGTTTTCTACAAAATTATTATCGTGTAGAAGCTGTAGAATTAAAAAGTTGAATAATGCGTCCATGCCACATGATCATACCACTTTCTTTATTAATTTTAGAGCTAATTTAACGGTGATGGTCATGATGTGGGTTTGAAAAATAATTAATCTATAAAAAACTATAGTATTGAGCTGTCCAAACCTGAATACAAGTCATTTTTAACATTTTATGGCTTGGACGCATTTTGCGTAACAATTTTCACCGTCCTGATGAACATAAAGTAGTTTGGTAACAAAATCAGTAGACCTTAAAAACAATATCATTCGTACATCGTTTAGTAGTTTTTTGAAATTAATTATTATATTCAACCGCAAATCTAACCCTAAAAATATCAAAAAAAAATTTTTTTTTAGTCACATTACTAAATTTCAATTATTACGATGACAGAATGGCTAATAATTATTATTTTATTCCTTATACAGAATGTATCAGAGCCAGTCCACAAATATTATATCCGTAGATAGATTTTTGTTATAAGTGAGTTCGAAATTATTGAACATCAATATCCTTAAATCAATAATTATGGAAATAAGCGACATCAATTCACTTTTCAATATGTATTATCGTTATTTCAATATAAAAATATTTTTGCAATATTTACATATTATACAAGTCTTCTAATAAGTGGTGGACAATCATAAAAATAAATGATGTTTATTATTAAAAAATCATTCGCTTTAAAACGTGTCAAATATTTATTGTTTTGGAGGTAAGTTTATAGAACCCAATAAACACACAAATGAAAATAAAAACACACTTATTTTTTTGCATATACTTATGTGGACTTTACCAATCTTAAGATTAATGATGTCCTCATAAAGCGAAACGCGTCTAATAAAAATTAAACAAGTAGAATATTAAAATAATTTTGTTTCTATTTTCAAATTTTTGAAGTCAAATATAATAACTTCCATTGCCTTCATTATTACTTAACTGGCGGTCGAAATATAAATAATAAAAGTACAAGTCATTTTTGACGAGTTATAGCTAGTTATTATTAAAGCTTTGCAGAAATTTTAACATTTTTTAGAGTTCAAATTTCTTATCTCCATAACTATAAGGACGTTGAAACATTTCCGACTCATAAATTCGGCAGGAAATCTACCATTAAATTTTGTGGACTTGCTCTCTTATGGCCTTTATAATACAATTGTAAAATCATTGTTTTCTTCATTTTCCTCTACGATAATATTTGGATAATTTATATAGCGCCGTTTTCGCGAATACTCACCTCAAGGGCGCTTTACATAGAAAATTATCTTACAAAACAAACAAAACTTACTGCTCAAAAAACTTATTTACTATTATTTATTCACTAGGTGGCATGCAAGAAATGAAATTAAAGTTTAATACTATAATAGTTGGGAGTCCCTGAAAGAATTAGGTGTTTTCGCGGAGTACATACTAGGAATTAGCTAGTGTTGTTGTGGTCAGATTCTTTATATATTTTATAGGATTTTCTAAATAAATGCGTCTTAAGTTTTTTTTTTGAACTGCGGTAAACTGTCTGTTTGTCTCAGTTTAAGAAGCACGATCACCGAAATTAGTTTTGTGGACGCGATTTACTTCAGCTAACCTATTTGTATTAGTTGTTGATGCTGAGCGAAGTGTTAATTGTCTACGATAAATTGCTGTATCAGAAGATGCATTATTGATTAAATTCAAGAACTAACCAAGTACGGCGTAGTAACTTCAGCTTTAGCAGAAATAAAAATCTATTTTCTTGAGCCATAAAATCTTCCTGAATAATTTCATATTCACGATAAGACATTTTGATTATCCACTTTACGACGCCATCACTTTCAAAACGCTGGCTATTAATTATTTAATATGAAAAGTAATAAGATTAACTCGCACGGTGTCACAGTTGCACACGAGATCCACACGCTTTGTTAATTTTGATTCCATTCCATTTCCATAATTTTATCATTTCTAATCACAATTAATGCCCATCAGTTGCTCGTTACCGTGATGAGATCCCATCTGCGTAAAGGGATAACGACGGCGTTTACGGCGAGACATGACGGAAAACCTCACATTAAGTTTTCTCTTTATTTGATATGTGCTAACTATGTCTGTGTCATAATGCCAGGATAAATTCAAATATTACAGAGGTGTTGACATAAGTAGTGCTCATTTTCTTTTCAAATTTTAAAACGCGCGCTAAAAATAAAACAAATGGTTATAGGTCACGCGAAAGAAATTTTCTGCTTAATGTTATTGTGTTTGCTTTTACGATACATGTATTACATAATACAATTGAAGACATTCTAAATGGAATGTCTAGTAGACAAAAGACACCTCCTTCTGTTTACTTTCAGTAAAGGGAATAAAGCTGCCAAAGTTTCGAAAAATAAAAAGCACCCTCTATATTCTCCAGATATTTTCTGGTCGCTTTTGAACATTTGTGAGGCATTTTTTTCAATGATGACGTCAAATTGCGGACACAACTGAATGAATTATACGAATGATTAATATTGCAGAGGTATTAAGAAACTTGTAGAACTTTGGCAAGAAGTTATAATAAATAAGAACAATACATAATTTACCAATTAGATATATATTTTTTGTTGTGGCCACTTCATTTGGAAAAAAGGACGCAACATATTCAGAATATTTTGAGTATGTTCAAATTATTTTATCAAGAACACGATTATTGGATTTTTGTCACCAGAGGGATCGTCATCATCGATTACACTCCGGTCGCCAGCAAGTAAAACCACTCTTTCACCGATTGCCGTAGCCATCGCACGCATTTTATTGATTTACTGTACTCTACGTCACGTTTGTAAATTTGTGTCAATAAATCAACATTGTTTAACGTACAATTCACACCCTGTATTCATCTACTTATTCTACCTGTACTGACACATCTCACACATTACACGTGCACTCATACAATATACGTCACGTGCCGATACGAAATATGTGTCTCTGGACGGGTGGACATATTTTTCCTGGTCAGAACCCTAAACCTAAACTAAAACTAAAACACCTAACCTGCCAAAAAGTTATTAATTTAAAAAAAGATTTAATATAACATTGACTTATTTTAATGTTGACCGACTTAAAAAAAAAAAAAAATATATTAAAAAAAAAAAAATAAAAATAAAAACACTGTATCTTCATCAGGACATAATTATGTAGGTACTCCCATGGATTACGTTTTATCATCATGTTAAGGTAGAAAAAAATTCTAATATATTAATATTTTAAAACTTTATTGGTAAGAAAATATTTTCTTGGCATTTTACATTGTGAGGTTTTTTTTTCATTAAAATTTTTTATCATGTAGATAATAATAAATAAAGATTTTTCCATGTAGATAAAGAAATCATAAAGAAATTATTTACCTTCTTTCTTATTTACAGTAGGTACATATTTTATGTTCATGTGAATTTCTAACACACAGGTAATTCTAACAAGTCAAAACAAAAGTTTCACTTTTACGGGTACTAAAGGGTGGCCCATCGGATACGCTGGATTTAAATTTAAAATTAAATACAGTACCTCACTTTTTACTTGGGGACGTTTTATTGATTAATAAAATGGACGTTCTGAGATTGAATACAAAACATGATATTGTCATCAAAGAGGGGCGGCAAATTAACGCCAGCATTTTTGGAAATCACACGACTAGGAAAATGGTTTTCGATGGTTTTTCTTACTGTATGACATTTGACAAAATCCTATTGAAACCATAATTTTTCGAGATCCACATTGGTCAATTGATTAATAGTTCCACACAAGTTTTGACACTTAGAGATATAGCTTTGAGTCATACTCCTGCCCATAATCCGCACCAAATAGTGACTTTTTGTAGGAGCATCGATTTTCTATGAATAACTTAAGGAACTCCAGTGCTCCATATGTGATAATTCTGCTTCTTAATAAAACTACCCAAATGAAGATGAGCTTCATTGCTAATATGATGTTTTTGAAAAAATGTCATTCACAGTTATGTTTTCCATCATCCAATTAACGAATTGTCTCCGTTGCAAATATTCTTGTGGCTTGAGCGCTTAGCTAATTGAACGTAAGAATGGAGGTGAAGGTCTTTAGTGAGAATTTATTTATTTATTTCTATATTAAAAATTGTACAGATTTTGGTTGGACTATGCCTGTCTCACTAGAAAAATCTATGTCGAGACAGGCAAAGTTAACAATGTTTATTACAATTTTTTCACATAACATTGCACACAAACACACCATATAGCACAAACTGAAAAAAATGATTTCATAGGCTTTAAACTAAGGTTCAACGTATGTACACACGCACACGTACATCACATTTACGTAAGTAATTTTATAGATATTATTGTAAACGATTAATAGATGTATGGAGCAGATATTATACAATCTTTAATCTTTTTCTTTGTAAAACATCTTCATGCATTGTGAGCTTCAATTCGAATAAATAAATAAAAATACATTAAAATAAGTATGTAAGCAGTAGAATAAGAGTGCAAGAAAAAAATAATATTTTAAAAGCAGAAATACAGAAGTAAGCAACAGAATATAAAAATGAATAAATAGACATCTTATTAATTATTATGTCCTGGTACATAGTTATATATATAAAAATATGAAAACAGCAAGTATATGCTAGAAAAACAGTAGGTTAATAGTGTAAAATCAAACAACCGATCATAAAAAATGAGTATAAGGTAAGCGTAGCAAAATATTAATATCATTTTTTAAACGATTCTTAAATAGTATAGTCTTTTTCATTATTATCTACCAGATACTTGTCGAAAGTGTTTAAAAAAACTGTTATAGTTGCTCTTGGAACGGGTAAGTGTCGGTGCGTTATAATATACTCTTATTTGTGCGTTATTGTATAGCAATCTATTCTATTTACCTCAATGACAGCAGATAACAAATGTCAAACAGACGGTTATCAAATTTAATATTAAAAAATGGTGGGAAACTTAAATCCGGCGTACCCGTTGGGCTACCCTGTATTATAAATAAAATATGTAGTTATCGAGGGTAACAAGTTTAAATTGTTTGTTTGACCATGATTGTTTTATATAACTCTAATAAAAAAATTGTCAGGGGCGCCAGCTACGATGTGTGAACATCAAAAACCCTTTATTTTCCAGGAAAATAGAAGCGATAATCAGGACTGCCTTCGCTTTGGTATCTTTTTGATTAAAAGGGCCAGCGTAGGTAAATGATTAGGTTCACAGAACACATAATTTATCGAGACTAAGTCAACCCTGCGTAGTACAGAGGGCATAGTATTTTTTATCAGCGAGAAATTGATCTCTCCATTCGTCTTACGGGCTACGCTCTCGGATCCGACAGATATAACTAAGTATGAGCCTCGACCAGATTATCTACTATAATGTAATACAAATGAACGCAAAATATAAACATGCAATAAAAGGTTTCCATTTAACGATTTACGAGTTTATTTGTAAATGTTTTTTACTTACTTTACCGATAAACCGGTATTGCAATTCTCACGTAGTAATGGAGAAATTTTTCTGGAAAAGAATGTTCTTTTTTTAGTTCGATTTTTAATTGCATTTTTCCAATATATAAATATAAGAATCACGAAAAATAATATTTAACTTTTATTACTTGTATTATTTTATTATTTGGGTAAAAACTTAAGCATTGTATGGATCAATACGACTTTCCTTTCAAGAATTCGATTAGAGTTCTGCCACGTGTACTTTCTTACCGATGTTTTGAATCTAATTAACTAACTAACCACTATGCCACTTCCCCGCAGGGGTTGGCAAAGTTGCCACACTCTTCTATCCTTGCACACCTCTTTTGCTTAGACCACATTCATATATCTTCTCATGCATGCTCCACGATTGTTGAAGCTTTTAATAGGGCTGTATAATTATAGGATATAATACTATTTTTGAGAGAAACATATATTTAAGCTGTTTTTATTCCATAAAATAACTAGAAACTCTCGTTAAGCACAATAAAGTTGAGTGAGGAGTTAGTTATCTTTTAATTTCTATCGTAATGGGTAACAAAGCATGATGATAACTACAATATAAACGTTTGGATGACATATGTCTATAAAATATCAAATACAACATAATCAAAAACAAAAACTTATTTTGCTTCTGATTCTGAACGGCCGTGAAAGCCCGAGAATATTTTTATCCAAGTATTTTTTTTCATATAGTATGCGGGATTCGAAATTACATAATTCGCGTTAATTGTTTAAGTATGTTAAATTTGACCACTTGAAGTTGTATTTTCAATACTAAAAAAAAACCTTTTAATGAAAAACCGACAGCGGACTAGCATGCTAGGATGGTACATTATTTATATATATATATATCAAAAGCTATTGTTGACCCACATACTTCTGAACAGCTGTCTACGCTGAAGTCTAAAACAATAGACCTGACGCGTCTTATACGATTAAGGCTTTTCTCTAGTCCAGTAATTTCTAGTGATGAGTGAAGACGTTAGTTATGTTCGACATTTGAAGTATTAGAAAAGTTATCAGATGTTTGTGAAATAACCAATAAATTATTACTTTTTCTAATAGTTAACAAAAATGGTATGTTTTTTATTTCGAAGACGCAATTATTATTATTATGTTTGAACTAAAATTAGAAACTAGTCGAGATATATTATAGAAATCTCACAGAGGCAAAACTATTTATATGAGGAACGTGTATGGAAGTCTTTATAGGGTGGCCCAGGGCATATGATATATATGAGCTGGCTTAAGTAATCACTTTACACAATGCAACATTCACCAATTTCATCGTAAGAACATCACACTCATTATGGATTTTTATTTTTAAAATAATTTTTAAATTTTTTATTTTATATATTTATAAATTTATATATTTATAAAAAATAATTTTAAAATAATTTTTAAAAGTTGTATATATTATGTTTTTTATCAGTTTCTTTCATATATCCGAATGGACTATGTTAGTGATTTTGATTTTGGATCTAGCCGTCCATCTTTTTCTTCTTTAATCCATTCTTTGGAATTATTTAACGTTTACACTAGAATACTACTAAAAATTATTATTTTCAAATTTTTTATACCTTTTATAGACCATATAAATAGCTTAGTCTCTGTTGGACTTCTTTAATTAATTAAATTTTGAGACGATCTATAGTGTGTTCTCCAAGTTAGAAAAAACTATGCTTTAGTCAAATGAATTATATCAGGTACTGGTTATTATCTAAAGTGGTTATTAGATTTACCTAAATGACTTTGACTTAAATGCAAAGCATAGTTTTAAGAAAAAGTTACCGTTGAAGCTAGCTGTCACCAGACAGACGTTCATAATTTTTGTGCGTTATTTTCGAAGACAAGTTTAAGTATGAGCAAATTTAATAACACATGTTGAACTTTTAATATTATCCATGCAAATTAAAAATAATAGACGTTAGTAAATAAATTATTGATTCTATGTCATCGGAGAAAATTAATCTTCTTGGGAAATATGACAAATTGAAATTTAAGTTTAATGCTTTTCGCTCAGATGATCCATGTTATCACCATTAATGACGTTTTCTCTATAAATTGTACTAGCACTTTACACTCGCTCTAATATATAATATCATATGTTTACGCAATTCATTGCGAGATTACGCAATATTTAAATTACCTAAACGGGTCTCAAAATTCCCACCGACTTTAACGCCACGTGCACATGGATGAGACATGCTAACCTCGAAAGTCACTATGATTTGTTGTTATTTATTTTGCACGCATAATAAAATCAACAGAATAATTAATATGGGTTGAACATCAGTGCGAGAATGATAATGGCTTATATAACCTTGACACTTACGGAATACTAGGTAAAAAAATTCGTGCATGTTCTCATGCACGCGCGGTAGAAGTTATACTTAAAAACTATAATAAAAACAAAATTATATTAATTAACCAATTAGAAAGACACACGGAAAAATCGAATCCACAAAAAAATATTTTGGCTACTACCGGGATTCGAACCCGGGTCACCTCCTTTCCGGGGCCGGTACTCTGACCACTATGCTATAGAAGCCTTGTAGATTTCCGTGAATATATCGACCTTATATGTAAATCTCATTTTTATTAATTGTTTAATTTTTATTTTATTTAAGGTGACCCGGGTTCGAATCCCGGTAGTAGCCAAAATATTTTTAGTGGATTAGATTTTTCTATACGTCTTTCTAATTAATTAATTAATTTGGTTTTTAAAACTTCACAGAACTTTGTTCTGAAAAATTATGAATTCACAAATATGAAAGTGTTCTTGAATACAAAATTATATATTTATCACGCTCAAAATATTTAGCTGTTAAAATCTTAAATGATCTAAAAACGACACATTCGTGAACTCGTATGTAAGCAAAACTGACTGCTGACAAGGATTCAATATGGTTTCGTTAATGAGATATTGTTCCTCTTTAAAAAATGTGTAAATTTTCAAAAAAAAAAACAGTATCTACCCATTTTCATGATTTCTCGATTTTCGGCCTAGAATATCACTTTTAATCTTTTTTGACATGGTCACAAGCGAGCAAAAAAAAACGATCGAAACATTGAACTCACTTTAAACAGAATCTAACAGCTGATAAGAATTCAATACGGTGTCGTTAGCTCTATGTCCCAAATAAAATAAAAATTAAATCTCCGAAACTTGTCTCAGAGACTTTATTCTGTAGTGTCGTAAACCAAGTAAGAGCAGTACAAAGCTAAAGGTGAAAGGAGTAATCATTCGTTATACCTTGCATTTTGTATGCAGAGTAGAGTGTCTTGCAAAGTTATAAACGTGTTATAACTTTTCACTCCAGCTCTAAGGTAATAAACTCTCAATAAACAAATAAAGTCGCTCATCTCAAAAGTCCGTCGTGGATTTGACTTTCGCGACGTCAACCAACCATGGCAAAGATAACTAGTAATGCATTAATAAACCCGGTGTGTGACACAACAATCGTGTCAATATAGGAGAATAATAAGAGAACATATCAGCATATAATAGAACCCAACATATACGTGTCACAAGGCAAGCAAGCAAAATTTTGTTGTGTTAAACCTATTTTGGACAAAGATACATTAATTTCATGGCCCCTTGTGTAATAAGTGAATCTTTCTTTGATAACTTCTTTAATAAGTTAACTTACTAACTATGGAAATAAAGGCAACTGTAAAACTCATCATGGAGAAAGAATGCTAAGGATGTGATCCACCCATGATCCAATCTTTTAATGATGATACATGATTTTGTTTTATGTATTTCTCTATTTTTTGATATATTTTTTATACATATTATTCTTTGATGTTGTATTCTATTAAATTATATTGTATTATATTATATTATTTTACTATATTTTTCTATTATATTATTAAACTGTTAAATAGTTCATTATAACTGCCCCAGAACAGGTTTCATCTAGTGGGGCGTTCATTATTAGCTAAATCTAAAAAAGTGTAATTGTAGTTATGGTATTATATATAAATATAATAAATAAATAAATATAAGACATTAAAAGTTCAAAATTTTGAAAAGGGGACTCTATCGAGGAATCAAAGACATGGACGAGTCTCAGAGATGAGAGTACACGCATCATGCAAGAATGGTGACGAAGATGATATAGGAATCATAAAATGCCGGAAGTTTAAAATAATAATTCCCGTGAACGCACAGATCGATACCTGCCCAGCATCCATGTTGCGAACAACCGTGGATCTTTTCAGATTTTATAATTGTACTTGACGTGTTGGTCAAACACCATTACCATATTTATTTTCTAAATTAGCATTTGTATAGCCTGACGATTCACCATAAGCTCATGTGTTTATTTTCTTGTTTGTTTCGATTACTTATCGGTTTCCACATTCCGCCGAACGGCGCCCGCTCTGCGCATCTCATCCATATTAATTTTGTACCGAAAAGTTTTGTTGATACGTCTTATCTCTATTAATAACTGGCTTTAATCGGATTTCGTCTCGTGGACTGCGCCAGTCTTGGCCGTGTCGCCATCAGACGATATGAAACACCTCGCGAGATCTCTTCTGAGATATTGATACCCGCTTTTTGTGGATAATTTTCTTTGACCGGTGTTATCTCTCAAAAATTAATGCGTAATCTGGTGACAAAATGCGCGTGTTCCAAGTGGCTGCATTCTGTATACGCTCCTTTACCGATATTATTAATGATACCCGCAGGTATAAGAGTCTCTTTATCAAAACATAGCCAGGTACATAAAGATAACCAGAAATATTATCGTTCTTTACAACATTTGTAAAAGATTGGGATAGGTAGGATTTTGAGTTAAGAGCGAATCACTACGTTTACAGAAAAAATAAATTATTGGAGAATACTTTTGGATCTGTCTTCTATTTATTTGATCTTCTGGTTTGGGTTTTCTGGGGTATTATGCCGTGTTTTTACCTTCTTATTTGCAAGAAAATTCTTATTTCGTTGATTTTAATTTTTATTTATTTTTATATTTATTATTATTTTCATTTTCATTTTATATTTTTATATATTATTTTTATTTTCAACAAACAAACCGACAACATGTTATTGACCCTGACATGGTCCTAGCGTGACAATAGAGTACAAATAAATATTTTATGAACATTTTTATGATATGATTCCACAGTATAATTTTTATGATAAAGACAGTTAGAGCAAAAGTTATAAATATTTTTTTATTTTAAACTTATTAATGTCTTGATTAAGTAATTTTAAACGTTCAACATTTTAATTGTCTGTTCCGAGTGTTTTTTTTTCTATAATTTTCTATAATAAAATTATTTTTTTTATATTATTTCTATTTTTCTAATGTGCATTTATTTTTAATAAACATGCATGCTGCAGATATTCTAAATTGGAGAATCAACAAAACCATTTTCTTACTCATATTAAATGTATGTATCTAATATCAACGGATCAATTTTATCATGTTTGTGTAACGTTGAAAGACTAATAAAGAAGAAAAATAATATTTGGTAACAACCCTCGGCACCGACCTTTCCGAAGCTATTTAATTTAATAAAAATCCTTTCTTCATTAAAATTTAAAGTGGAAGCTCAATTTGAATATGTCTTTTTTCATATTAACGTAAGCTTATCATTGCATCTAACGACGGGTTAGAGAATAATATTGAATAAATATTATTTGCCAAATTTGTTTGTTAAGTTCGCCCAATTCATTTACGTCGCAGATTTCTCTTCTAATTTTTATAGTACTTTACATTATTACAAAGATTAAGAAAAAATTAAAGATTTTTATTTTAATCAAGTCGTTTATATTATTGATGTCTCATAGAGACGAAGCTATTTATATGGGAAAGTAGGTATGGAAGTTTGGGCGTTTATAGAGTTATGACGGCCTATCGTAGGACTGGCTTAAGTGATCATTTTACACAATTTTTTTTCGAAGTTGAATATATGTATGTATGTTATTTATATTCACCTCGTTTCACGTATAACTTTTTCAACGCCATCTATATATAAAGATGGCGTTGAATATATAGTACTATATCTAATTGTCTTACTTTTTGTTATTCTTTAGGAGTTTTATATTTATACCTAAATTCTGTTATTTATTGGTTTATTTTTTTTCTTAGTTTTACTAGCTTCGAGGAAACTTCACTGGTCATACTAAATGAATATTTTTAGATATTATATTGTATTGTATGTTTCCCAAAATAAAATAAAATAAAAATAATTTTAATAAAATCTTGTTGTTTACTGGTAAATAATGAATTTATTTATTTATTTTTATTATCACAATTACAAATACACTTTTTACATAAGCTTATAATGCTCACTATGTTTAACCGTTTCTGGGGCAGTTACAATTAATTAGCCGTTATAATTAATTAATTAACCGAAGATTCCTAGTAAGAAGTGCACGTGCAAGTTCATAATAAAGTCGCGTTGAGATGAAATATATCAATTATATTTAAAACAAGAAAATTCACGTATATAGAAGCCCTAGTTATCATAAAGAAATAAATTTAATGACATCAAGCAAGTAAAGCTGTTTCAAAATAATCCACTTAATAGTAAGTGTACCTACGCAAAATCTGTATCAAAAAACGATATCGCAAATATGAAATGAAATCAATGCCATCAAGTTATGCGCAATGCCCTTCAAAAGATTTTATATATTTATATTTTCATTAAATAAAAATATATACTTTATATCACTTTATTGAAATTTGTTTTTTTTTTCAGAATTAAAAAAAATGCAAAAGAGGATGTTATATTTTATCAGATTCTTACCTCAATTACATCTTCCTCTTTCATTCTTTGATCGAGTGGTCAATCTATACCTATAAAACTAAATATCTGTCTGTCTGTCAGTTTTCTATACAAATTTATGCCGTTTATTTCATTGATTGGATTCAAACTTTGCATACTTATGCTTTAGGACTCGGCGGGTAACATAGGCGACATTTCCTCCTATTATTTTACCCCTTATCCTCCCCTGATATACTTTCGATGCAAATCTGTACCGGTTGATCGATCGGAATCAAAATTTGAAAATTTATTCTTTAGGACCCGGCGGGTAACATAGGTGACATTTCCTCCCTCCCCTTTGACCCTTTCCCCTCCCACTGATATATTTTCTATGCAAATTTATATCGTTCGAATCAAACCTTTGTTTCCCCTCACAAATTTATTTTCAACTTAATCCTTAACCCGTGCGACGCCGGGAACGAACAGCTAATTAAATATAAATTTTATATTTTGTTTCTCGATTTTAATTTATTATTAATGGTAGTATTTTGTCTACTTTTTACTATCTACCGCATAACCGCAGAAAATAACAACCGTCAATTTCTAATTGCGGTAATCGTTGATGTCAAAAATAATGGACTTACTAGGTACTAAAATGATCTTGTTACAAAATTACAAATCTAAATATAATGATTTCGTTGTCCGTCCGTCCGTCTGACTGTTTGTCCCCGTAACTTCGTGTTACGTCTGTAATTTTGTTCTAATTCACGACTAAAAAAAAACAAATTAAATGGCCAGAGATGGGGCTTAAACCTCGGGCCAGCAAACCCAAAGCGATGTTGCTACCACTGCCTTTCCGCGGACCGACAAAAAGATACTATAAATATATACTAGGGCTTAGCAAAGACGCGAACCAAACTTCCGTCATTTTTGAGGGGTAACAGCTAGTATTATATTAAAATTATGTATGTGAGACAAAAGAAGAAAATTATATATAGAGAAAGAGAAAATTGTAAATAACTAATATAAAATAATGCATACTATAAAAATACGTCAATGTAGGTGTATTGAAATATATAGGTATATAAGCAATTTGAAAGTACTTAAATTATTAATACAATAAACTAACCTAAAAAATATATCATAAAGTAATTTACTAGTATAGACAAAATATGAAGTAGTAACGATTGTCTTATTTTGTTCTAGCCGAATTTAAATGTTTTTTAGATATCATTATATTCTCGTATTTTATGTCACCATTACCAATTTCATATACCTATAGGATGTAATATTTCAAATTTTATGGTTTGCTATGTAGTGTTATTCTTATAAAAAAAATTTGCTCTTTGTATTTATATTATTAACAGAAAATATGTATATTATTTACAGGTAGTTTTAGTGGTAAATAATTTATAATTTTTATAAAATATAATCGGTCGAGCACAGTGAGTATGTCATATTTCCATCTGGAAATAATCGCACAACTACGAAGCTTCTCCGCATTATAAATTATGATTCAATTAACATTTTACTACTTTATTACTAAAGTTCTTAGTATTAAATGAGATATTCTAAATAATATAATCTATATTCAACGATAACATGTTCTCTGTAATTTGTATAGCGTCATCTTGTGCCGGATATATAAAATATTTTTGCTGACGTATAAAAATACTAGGGGGCTTTTAACCTTTTCCAGACACCGCGATCAGACAGGATCTCATTTGAATTAGTAACCAATTGGTTTGCGTCACGTTTAATCTGTTCGGATTTTAATTTTGCAAAAGAAACAATCAAGAACATAAATTTGTTTTATTTTTGAAAATAAGGAAAGAAACTAGTATTAAATTATAAACAGGAACTTTTATTTTGTACTCTCACTTCTAGTCGTGATCCAGATCCTGACTTTTTTTAAAGTTAATTTATTGATATTTTACATCATAAATTTATTTTATGATATAAAAGAAAAACGATCCAATCCGCGAGACCGGCTTGCCTGTAGATTTTTTTGTTAACAAGGTAAAATAACAAAACGACATATGTTTATATACCTACATAAAGAAAAAGAAAATAGATGAATTAACAATCATAATTAATTATTAAAAACATTACCAATATTTCACAACAATAATAGCCGGAGAGTCGAATCGTACTAACAGCCAACTAAGTTTAATGTTTAAACTGTTAAATAATAAATCTTTTTTAATTATTTTCTGCAACGAGTAAATGAATATTACAATTTGATTTTAGATGTTTCATCTTTTATTAACTGAAAGGAAAACTGACTGATCTATGGCCAGTTCTAGACAAAAGACTTTGGCGCAGGCGCTACAATAATGCGTTTTATAATTTGTTCAAGGATCTAAGCTTCACCATATATACACCAGATTTATAAAATCAGAAAGTCTTCGGTGGCTTGGTCATACGGAGAGAATAACTGAACTACAAACATCGAGTCCCTATTGAATTTAAAACCAATAAGTTGAAGGAGTTTATGAAGGCCAAAACTAAGATGGAGTGACACAATGGAATGACACACATCAAAGACATATCTGCCATGAAGATCCAGAACTGGAAAGAGCTGGCAGAAGATCGACATCAATGGAGGAAGGCTATTGTAGTGACCATGAGCCATTAGGGGTTTGTAGAGCCAACAGTGATTATGATTATTTTCAGTGGCAAAAATTAACAAAAAAAATTCTTAAAAGATAGTAAACTGAAATGAAAAATATGTACTTGTATTATACGATTTGCGCGCTAGTTCAACCTTCCGTTAGTCACAATTTATCTCTTGTATACAAGGGTATGTTCATACAGTTCCTCGACTAGGAATAGAATTTATTAAATCAAATTTGATAGAAAGATGTCATGTTGGTTCACTAATATTTATGTTGAAACTTGTTAAAGACAATATTACGCAACCCTCTAAAGTTAATAATTTATCAAATATTTTGCGACTCATATTATTTCATGTGAGGTGCAACTATTGAAGTGTTAATGATATTTAAATTAAATATATCATATGAGCATAAACAACCTTTGGATGAACTAGACACTATCCACCAATACAAAAATAGTTGATCTATGAAGTGACAATGAAGTTCGAAGACAAAGAGAATTTGCAGACCTTTGCAGGAGACCTGTATCAATCAATGATGAGACGCGGACTGATGATTTTGAAGATGATGACAATGTTGATGACGATAATTGTAAATAATATCCAAATATCTAAATAAACAAATTGAATTTTGAATAAATTGAGAACCACCCGTTTATACACCAGATAAATATGTCAAACCACAAAGAATAGAGTATCTTTAGTATGCTTGTTAGTCTTTAACTCTCACACGAAGAAAAATTTTTTTTTACTAGCAAATGCTGTGAGCGAATTCTTAACATCTAGAATTTGCAGATTTTTAAAATATTACATCTCCTCTTTCGTACATAATCTCAATGATCATATCAAATATAACATATCAACTTCAAAATTTACTAAGCACAATTAATATTTTTTTAAATATTAAAAACTAGCTGTTCGTACCCGGCATTGCACGGGTTAAGGATTAAATTGAAAATAAATTTATGGGGGGGAAACAAAGGTTTGATTCGAACGGTATAGATTTGCATCGAAAATACGTCAGGGGGAGGAGAAAAGGTAAAAAGGGAGGGAGAAAATATAGCCTATGTTACCCGCCGAGTCTTTAAGAATAATTTTCCAAATTTTGAGTCCGATCGGGCAAACTGTACAGATTTGCACCGAAAATATATCAGCGGAGGGGAAGGGTTAAAAGAATAAGGAGAAAATGTCGCCTTTGTTACACGCCGAGTCTTAAAGAATTAATTTCCAAATTTTGAGTCCGATCGATCGAACGGTACAGATTTGCATTAAAAATATGTCAGGGGAGGGGAAGAGGTATGAGAATAGGGGGTAAATATCGCCTATGTTACCCGCTGAGTCTTAAAGAATAAGTATACAAATTTTGAGTCCGATCGGTCAAACGATACAGATTTGCATCGAAAATATGTCAGGGGGAGGGGAAGGGGTATGATAATACGAGGGAAATGTTTTCTATGTTACCCGCCGGGTCCCAAAGCATAAGTATGCTAAATTTGAATCGAATCGGACAAACGGTGTGGATTTATATAGACAACAGAGAGACAGACAGACATGGAGTTTTATAGGTATAGATATATCAAACTAAAATATTTACTATTAATGTACCCGTGCTTGATACCTATTTGTGTTTCATATTTGTCCGTTAAATATCTACGACAAAGATGACAAAATTATCAAATAAGTCAAGTCTGCCTACTTTATCCGTTGTGCCTACATAGTTGTCATTATGAAGATATAAAAAAATCTAATTTACTTTTCTGCAAGGTTTTTATTTAATTTAATTTACTTGTATTTAAGGGAATGAATTTTTCATTTTCGATATGATAATCCCAAGTTTTATAGAGAATAAATCCGAAATATTTAAAAAAAATGCAAACTTTGATATCGCATATCTCCATAACTATTTATATTTTTTGATAATGCCTGCTTGAACATTTTCTACTCATAGTTAAGAAGTGAAGTTTTTTGGACTTGTTCTGTTACATAATGTTCTTTCTGACTTATTCTAATTACAATTCCATTATTTTTCATTTTCATTTTTTAATAATCAGACCATCAACAGGTCATTATTGACTTAATAGATGATCCTAGAGTGACATTAGAGTAAAAATTATGAATATTTTGTGAACATTTTGAATACGATATAATTTCACAATACACTTTTTACGATAAATTAATAATAAATCATATTGGTAAAATAAATTGTAAATAATATGCATAACAATATGAAGTCTAACGCAAATCAATAAATACAGTTTTAGAATTGAGTTTCAGATTAAGAAGTTTTTACACAACACATAATACACTTTTTATGATATTAATTTCTTACCATTCCCTCCTCAATCTTTCGTTCAACAAGACTAAACAATGATTCAACAATAATTAAATTTTTAAAACAAAAAATTTCGGAAACACTGAGTTAAATTATTTCACGTTTATTATTTAATTAAAAATGACAAGACCTCCAAAGAAACATGACTCCTAGAAAACTTATCATCAAAATGAAAAATCAGCAAATTTCTCTGAAATTTATTTTTCGCCACTGGCAATGAGAATATATTTTACAAACACATTTACAAATCGCCTAACCCTCCGCGAAGTCTTGAATCCGCAGATTTATATTATAATCCTCCGAGCGCATATTTTGGAATTATCCCTGTTGAAGTCAAATTAGTGAAATTTTAGTAATAAACCTGTCGTTGTTGAAATCAATGAGAAAGAATGAAGATTAACTACCCATTAATAACCTCAACCTTTAAAGGTATCCCACAGAGCCCTTTCTGCAAAGGAAAGGAAAAATTCATCCCGTGTAAATAAAATATTGCCAGCGACGCGAGTCGTATCTGCATAACAAAACGAAATACCTTCCACGTGATTTGCCAAATATAGCGCACGCCCCTGTGGAACAATTTATAAGCATTTTTATAAAAATTCTGTGATAAAATTAAATAATTTATGAAATAGAATTTCAAATGGGTACTAGGGCTATAATGATGTAAACTTTTCTGAAAAACATACCCCTATAAAATATCGTAAAACAAAAAGTATACAACGCCATAAAACTGGACACCCCAACTAAGGGAAGGTAATCCCATCAGAAAAATTCTCCAAAGAAGGCAAGAAGAAACCACTCTGGATATAAACCCCAGGACATCACTATCAAGAGAAAGATGACTCTCAAGTGATAGTAAACGTAAGAAGGACCTGACACGAAATTAGAAGAAGAATAATGTAGGCAGTTGAAAATTATTGCATATTCCAATTGCTTATTTGTACGTTTTGACCAAAATACGTCGCATTATGTTTATACATACCTACTTTTGTCCTTCAAATTATGCAAAATCACATGATGCGATTAAAATGGGATTACTTGACGCTTACTTCTGACCTCTGACTGCGTACACAAGAATGCGGGTTCTTCGAAAAATTAAAAAAAAATCTTTTAAAGCGAGGCTACCCAACCTTTTTAACAGTCGGGCAAAATTGACGATTCAAAAATCACAAGCGGGCCACTGACCACTGACGATGTCTATTTTTATTACTTTTGTTGACGATTTAAATTCAACCTTAGTTATTAAAGTGTTATGCAACAAAAGAAATGCAATATTATGATGTTGTCGTTTATTAAAATAATAAAATAAATAGCATCTTCTGCCAAATAATGGATCAAAATTTAAAAAATCTAAATTTAAATAATTGGTACAATTAATGTGATTTCTGAAATTGTTTCGGTTTTAATAATTCTCTTTTGTTACTCGTCAGATCAGATGTTGACAGTATGAACAAATCGAAAATATGTTGTTCAGTCAGAGATGTGCGATAATTACTTTTATGTAATCTTTTCACAAACATATGTTATATCCGAAACTACTTACAAGTTGAAAGTCTTCTTTTGTCATTTATAAAACGTGTGGCCCGCGGGCCCGGGGTTGGGCGGCCTTGTTTTAAAGCATCCTTTAAAATGTTTTCAATAATAAACTTATTTCTCTTAAACAAATTAAAATGTATTTATTTAAAAAAATTCGTCGAAAAACAGGATGTCACTTAATTAAAAAAAGTATATTATATTCATATTGAATTCGTGTGCCTAATTAATAAACAATTATTATTAAGAAACAAACACAAATATGTTGTTGTTTATATTATAGCCGCGGGGATCCGTTCTTTAAATATTAATATTGCAACGGATGAGGAAAAAATCAATAGAACAATTCATATAAATAATTTTAAAATAAAACTATTTCACGTCAATGAAAAATCACAAATATCTTATGAAATCTGCAATAAAAGAGCATTAGGAATTTTTCAAATAAATGTAAATAAGGACGTAAATATAGTATTTTGTAATAACTGTGTCATTATAATGATGGAGTATTTTTTAATGATTTCCTGATGAAATCGCTTATGGGAAAAATTAGAATATTTATATTACAATTAAGAAAAAATATATTAAAGTCAATTAATTAATAGCTCTATTAGGATACAATTTTTTTGGATTGTTTTTTATATATATTTATATTTTTTTTATGTTACTACTCAAGGAGCCCTTAGGTGCATTGTCTGTGTAAATTTCCCTAGTGTATAAAATAAAATATAATATAACAGCAGAAAATAAATAGGTAAATTGTGGTATTTATATATTTACGTACATACACATGTGTGCACATATTCAAAAGCATATTATTTTACATTCATAAACATACCCACATTGCATATCACGTGTTTCTAATGTATACATGGAACACGTGTCTTCTGGATGGTTTTCCTAAGGAAACCATAGCCGACGTTTCGACACGATAGTATGTGCCACCATGTTGTTATTTATATTATCTTTATACAGAGTAGCTTGTTGGTCTAATGATTATGACACTCACCTAGTGGTCTATTTCAGAAAACTAGGAAGATTGACCTATTTTCACAGACGTCTAGCCTAGTTTGAGAATAGTAAATATATTGATTTGATCCGTATTCCGTGTTAGAATAACTATATATATTTTTTTAAATCATTAAATATACATGCATATACATTTGTAAATTTCATTAAATAAAACTATGTAAGTATATTTACGCCTTAAAGGTACTAATAATTTTAATGCGTACACTTTATTCGATTATGTATCATAAACAACTTTTGAAAATTTAGTGTTTCTTTATTCGCGTTTTCAAATTTGGTAGAAAAGTAATAAAGATGTCAAAAAAATCTCATCCGTAATGATATACCGAAGGTGTAACCAATCCGGCTTAGACCCTTTATTTCGTTTAGAATCTCTCTCGCAGAATTTCTCGTCCAAAAATATTTACGTAAGCCGGAATAACGATTACAAAACGTCCTACGTCCAGCTCTGGAGGCCGCCGGTGCTCGGATGCAGCAAAACACAAAAGAGCCGAGCTGTCGAGTCCCGAGCAAAAGTGTACACAGCGCGCGAACGCGTCGAGACGACGGGTCGGGGAGCGTCCGCCCCTTGCGCGGACGTGCCGCCCGAGATTCGGAGATAAATGATGACCAGGTATGTGGAATCTGGCTTATGGAGCATCGACCTGTTTCGGCCTCTGACCTCGCAAGGTCGTCCTGCAGTACATGCAGCCGGCGGTCGTTTTGGCCTCTTTAGTTTGACGCCTCTCGGGCCGGCGCGACACCGCCGAATTCCGATGCTGGCGCCGAGTTATCTGCGCCGCAGCATGGCGACGCGGCCGGACTGCCTACACAGCCTGCCCAGGGAGGAAATGCCAAAGTATAACATTAAATATATCGTAATTTTAAGTAAAACACGTAAATCCAAAAAAAAATTAAAACATGCTTTTATACGCCTTCTTTGCATGTATTCGTAATAGATTTTTTAACATCACCCGTGCAGTATCAAATTTTCGAACAGCTTGTTCTTCAGCTGTTTCTGCCGTGATTTTTAAGATGAACATTGCATTCAAATTCGAGAAATGATATTTCACATTCAGCAAAAAAAACAGACATTGCTTTAGCATGGATCCCTAGCCATTGCGGAATCCCAGGAAATGAAAAGGCAGATGCCCCAGCTAAAGAAGCTTCCACTTCCGGCATTTTCTCTCATAATATTACAATATCAGATTTACTTGCTTAAAGAAAAAATGAATTTTACTTGGAAGTCTTAATGGGAGACCTCAAAATCTTTAAAAGGAAAATGGTATTCCGCAATACAACCAGAAATTCCTGATGTAAAATGAAAGTGAATAAGTTCGAGGCTTCCTCTATCTGCCGTATGCGAATAGGACACTGTTGCATGAATAGCCATCTTTTTAAAATCAGCATTCGGGACTCTCCTACGTGTGAATGCCGGATGGACGAAGAACATTTACATCACATCTTTTTTGGATGCCCCATCAATGACCGCTATTCAAAATTTATTCAAGATCTTTCTTACAATATTCCATTCCCCATCAACATCTTAAACCTCCTATCTTCCAATGATCAAATCACTTTAAAATTACTAACAAGATTCCTAAAAGCTAATGGTATAAATCTATAAAATTTAAATAAACTAATATTATTTACCCCATATCCTTTTCCATTACTAATACAATTGAATCATCCACACAGAATAATGTTTATCCTAAAACGAATCGTTCCCAATTTAGATTTCTAAAATAAAAGAGAAAAAAAAACGCAACCATCAGACCCATTGCCAACGAAGAAACACCCTTTTTTGTGGCAAGAACACCCCATAGGGGTGAAACGCCAAGAAAGAAGAAGAAGAAGAAGAAAAAATTTAATCAAAATAATGGTCAAATGTCTAAAATGATTTCATAATGTAAAGTCATCCACTTTAAGTAAGTGTCGTAAGTTTAATAGTTGAAAAATCAATAATAAGATGCCACCACACTAAACAAAGAGAATTAAAGAAGAAAGCATGTAAAAAGTTAATGTAATTAATCAATCAATTATATTACAAGTTTTCTCAGCCTTTCGTGTTATGTGAGATAATCTTTTGCCATGGATTGTTTCATTTTATAGAATTCTTCAGATCAAAGCATTTGCATTTTCATTTATTTTATCTTTTCAGCCGCTAATTTTAATGTAATCTTTTGTACAGAGTATTGTATAATGATGCAACAAATATACTATATCGATTTATGTATCTTGGTTCTTTTGGTGGTTTACATATATACCAACACAGATTCTCAGCATCAAACCTTAAAAAAATATGTTTCTACTTGAATTCCAAATGAACACCGAATATTTCAGCAACAAATCAATCGTGATGGGACATTTCGTCTAAATTTTAATTTTAACTGTAAATTAATTACCGCTAATTGTATATTTTGTTTACTAATGAGATATTCGCCATGCGATTAGGAGGTCAGAAGTCGGAATAATATAGTCATATTTTTTTATGCGTTAAAAAATATTTTATCTTTTTTTAAACCAATATACAGGTCGTGATAGAGCAACTACAACAATACTTTACTGACAGATTACTGCCTATATTATGAGTGAAAAAATTTCTAGTAAAAATATCATAATATCAATAGTTATGGAGATGACCGACCTAAAAGTTATCATTTCTTTTTCAATTTTTCTTACATATCTTACAAGAAAGAAAGAACATTTTGGATTCAAATATCAACTATGTACAGTGGTGTTCCCTCCAATTAGACTAAATTCATATGCGAAGGTTAAGATGGCATGCATGAAATATTATAAACAGCCTGCATGCTTGTTACTTACTACCTCTATTTTAAATTGGACATAAATTTGCACTAGATTTAGAAAATGTATATTTTATATATTTACTTAATTTATTTTAAAATGTTTTTCTTTTATTATGCTGTTAGCTGTATACTTAAAATTATGTTTTGGAAAAACCCACTGAAAATCAATTATGGTTAATTATATAATATGGTTAGCCATAAAAAATTATATAAAAAAACTCCTTCTATACTAAAATTATTATTTTTTAATTAATTAAAAATTGAGAACCACCCGATTAAAAGTTGAATAAATATGCCACCCCGCAAATTATGAGGTCTCTTTAGTACGCTTGTAAGTTATCAGCTCTCTACATTTAATGGTTCCAGAGTTGTGGCCTCCAAAAGTAGACCAGCATGCCAACTTTTCATATTTTTCAAACCAAAGTAGAGTTCCTTCCTTCAACCTTCCAAATAATTCGCTCTCATCCTGCGAATATTCCTTGACGTTTCCTCTGCTCGGACGTTGTGTCGAACTGTTTAATTAATTCGAGCACTGAAACATGCGGTTTTCGAGGCCAAGAATGTAAAATATCTTAGAGTTGTTTGTTTTAATTAAATATATATTGAGGCTTGTTATTTTTCACATAGCCTTGAAAAAATCAGAGTTCTTTAAAAGGCAAAAATTAAATGATCAAATACAAAATTTTTAAGGATTTTATTAGGGGTCATGTCAATGGCACTTAGGTCACCGCTTTATTAGTCTATTTGGATATTTTCACATTTTAAATAAGTGTTTTAACATTAATTGCACCTGTATGTAATAATGTATAAAAGTAATTTAAATTCTGATTCGCTATCTTGGTATCTTAAAAATGTTTAAAAACCGTTCATTCCCCTAATATACAATTTTTAAATGTTTTATGTAAATTTTATTTATGTTAATTGGTACCCTCGACGAATATTGTCACAGAAACTAAAGATCGAACTGTACACATCACTGATATAACCGATTGCTTTTTATAAGCATGAAGCTTGGTCTCTTACAGTAGCACAATAAAATGGGTTACACATCTTCAAAAACAAAGGTAATGATTTGCTGAACTAGATATCCTGTGTGCAAAGTAAATGGGGTGCCGTATATGAAATATGTATAAAGGATTGATGAGTCCCGACACTTCTAAAAACAAAACCCACTCATATAATCCAATAGAATCTAGACAGAGGATAAAATGTAGGTGGATGGTTAATATCATGACTAAACAAGCGATAGATGTGTAGCGCTCAGCAGACTGGTGACGGTATTTTAATCGGTCACACACAAACTGTTAATTAAGATTTGTACCCGATGTATTGATGATTGGTAGCTGATTTCTCGTGATTCTACGGGCAACCATCATTACTAAACAACAATTATATCTCAGTAACCAATCATCGATAAGATTAGTAATAAACCTCAAATAATGTACCATGTGTAACCGGTTAAAATGACGGTATGATCATCACTACAGCAGACCGGATCGCTACGCTGATGTTAAGGAATAGATGGCGCCCTGTAGAAGACTAGAATTAAGCGCAATGCGGATGAAACGAGGAAAAATATTTTTTCTAAAATATTATTTAACATGTAAATTTTACATAAGGCTATACAATGTGAACCAGAAAAATTAACTGGGGTAAGTAATAATAAAAAAACTAGCGAATTTGTCAACATGTGTTCAAATTTCCGTAGCTGATTGCGCTATGTAATTTTTTTAATTTTCTTTATTAAAATTAACACATACATAGGTACATAGATTATCAAAATATGTTCTTCTCCTCTATAAAAGTTGAGGACTCGTGAATAGCGGAAGAATAAATGTATGTGTAGTGAATAGATACCATATGTAGTTATAAAAAGTTTTAAGAATAATTAAGTGGTTAAGTCCAAAATAGTAAAATAAAAACAAATGCAGTAAAGAAAAAATTAAACAATGATAAAATGTAAATTAAGGGGTGTAGTCATAGTTATGACAACTTATTAAAAATAGTATGATAATTACAAAAGTTACAAATGAAAAAAGTAAAAGCCTAGACCAAAATTATAATATGTAGATAAGTTTATATGATTGGATGAAAAAATGCACTCGTATCAATTACATGATGAAACACAATCATGGCACAGTGACTTTTATAATATATATTATGTCCGCGAGTTATCTGTGCACGAATTTTTTTACCTAAAAACAGATATTTTTCGGATCAATAGTATTTCGGATGGGTTGGAAGAGGTTGTTAAAATATTTCGTGCCTAAGTAATTAAAGTGAGTTTGAGTTGCTTTGAATTTGTGTGGGATTCGAAACATGTGGATTGACTTTACAAAATTAAAAACTCGATTACTTTTCGACTGGGATTATCAGGGTCATTATTTCTTAAGCACTCCGGAGAGTCTACCGTAAATATATTTATTTGGATAAATTACAGAAGTCTCACAGAGACGATGTTATTTATATGAGAAATGTATATGGAAGTCTTTAAAGGATGGCCCGGGGCTTACGACATGTACGAGCTGGCTCAAATGATCACTCTACACAACGTAAAGTTCACCAGTTCCGATGCAGGAACATCCACACATCAAATTTTTGAAAGTTGTGTACCTATGTATTCCAAAGTAGTTTCCATACATATTTCTCACATAAATAACTTCGTTTCTGTGAGATTTCTATAATAAATCCTAATTTATAAACATCCCTTTGTGGACAGAATCCAGTAATTGTGTTCTCAGAACATGCATATAAAAATATTGTTAAGAAATTTTTACTTGGCCCTAATATTTCAAAACTTTAGTGAAAAAGAAAGACGAAGTTGCTTGCATTTAATCGTCGCATTTCCTCTTAAGTATATTTCCTTGTACGCTTTCATATCCTTCTGACGTTTAATATCGTATAAATTATGGTAGTGGTAAAAACTCGGCCTTAAAATATTTTACGATGTCCAGACAATAGACATGCAATTCTTAGTTGGTCAAGATCAGACAAAGTCGTTGAACTCAAATATATTACATTGCAATATTAAAATAGTGGAATCTTGATTTTATAGTGTGTATGCCATTAAATGGGTTTAATAAATTGAATTATCTCTGAACCGTGATCGTAAATGTATGGTCGTATTATTCTTAATTAAAAATACAGCGACATCCCAAACATATTCTCATGTGAAAAACTTTTCGTTTTTGCTTTCAAAGCTGGTTATTATATAAAACATTGAAATAAACTTCCCGCCCTTAAAATCTTCAAAAATGATCCCATCACGAGACCCTTTCTCTCAAAGGTTTTGACCCAAGGCGATGATCTAATGCGGATAAAAAAACATTATCGTGACAAACATCAAAAGCTCAAATTCTTGGATGCTTAAAAAGTTTAAATATATCTGATATTTATTATGCAGTATGTTTATTTTATGTTTTTAATATAAGATATGGATTTAAATATTTCATCAATCGCATATGCGATTGTTGATTCTCTACGAACGTCGAAAATCTAAATTGACTGACAAATGTTTTTAGAATTTAATCTTCAAAGCATGAAGTGTCTTATCAAAGCTCAAAACATCTGACATTTTAGAAATATATTAAATTACTGTAAGTTTAGTGTTAATTCGTCTTTAATTGTTGTTATATTTTACAAAGAAGGGGAGTATAATAAAAACTTGGTTTTTATGGGTTACTTTTTTATTTATAACAATAAATAGTAGATTTATAAAAACAAAGTAGGTATACAAAACCATCTTCATATTCAAAAGCAACATTGTGCCAAATTTTCATAGCAATCGGTGAAGAATTTTCAGATATTAGCGATTTTGTACAAACGAACATTTACATTTATATTTATATAAATATTATAAATTTATATTGTTAAATTTATAATATAAAAAATATTTTATTATAAAGCTCATGTTTCTCAGCCCCATCTGAGAAAAAAGTTGGTGGACCAACTCATCATACTTTTACTAAAAATAATACTGTAATAATATAATAAATTTGACAGAAATAGAAATATGCTTATTTATTGAGATAAATATATATTTATATATACAATGGTCTGTCATATTTATATAAGGAAAATTATTATACATAAATAAAGAAAAAATGTATTAAACAAAATCACATAAATATAATTACATATGTAATAACAATAAACGATCAGTTTAATACAATTTTAACTCTTTCAATTCTGTAACCGATCTCAGAAAAGTCCTTAAAGGGTTATTCATGTTTTTTGAAACCATTATTTAAATCGGGAGCGAATTTAGATCAGTTCCGTGGGCAGTGGATGGGGCTAAGAGAGGGTCGCTGACACGGTTCGGACATGTATGAAATTGGGCATGCTAAAGAAAAGTTTTGATGGTAACAGGAATACGTGTAGAAGACATCAGAGGACGACGCAGTATGATCACACAGATCGGATATTGGCGGAAAGCCTGTTTAGAAGCTTCAATATTCGACAAGTCTGTACAAAATGAAATAGACAAAAGTGACGAGTCATGTCAGAAGAGTGCAGCTTATTTGCCTATTTATCGAAGCTTAGTTAAGTTAAATTCTACATATAATCAGACATAATCTATTTTCTTAAATTTGGACTGTAAATCTATGATCAATATATGCGGTACAACAGAGTTGTATATACCTACAGAGTTGCTAATGAACACTACTTTATAAGAATGTATTTTACTGCATAAATTGTACGAAGTTTCGCAGAAGGCGTCCAACTTACAAAATGCTAAAAATGAGTTATATATGGGTTTAGATAGTTCAATACCTTTTTTTCATAAATTTAATATTTACCTAACTCACATCACGGCTTCTTCTTCTTCTTTTTCAGCCTTCATCCCTCCACTGCTGGTTGTAGGCCTCTTTCGTTTTCCTCCACTCATCTCTGTTTCTCCCCCTTCGCATCCAGGCTCTTCCTGCTACTGGACTATGTCATCAGACCACCTTTTGGGAGGTCTTCCGACGCTCCTATTTTTCATACATCACCGTAAAATTAAGTCTTAAATTTAAAAACATCGTTTGAATATTAATACAGAAATACTTTTTACTGCATGGTTTATCAAATTTATAGAACTCACATAGAAGAAAATAAGTAGGCAGTACTGTTTCTCTTACATTTAGACATTTTTTACAAAAAATGTAACCTGAAAAACGTATTTTATCTTCGTAAATAAAAGCTTTTTTTCTTATAATTAGATTTAAAAACTTATAAAACATCTCTACAGTGCGCTATATGCAAAAATATATGCAATTTTGAATAAAATATCGTTTTTTTAGGTTCTAATTTTTATAAGTACTCAGTTCCATGTTTTTTGGGTCAGACGCTTTCTGCAAAACTACGTCCAATTATGAGTCCAATTATACCTATAAATAGAAGATAATTAATTTTTTTTATATAAACTTACATCGAATATTAAAAATTCTTTCAATTAAATACGGGTTAAATAAAATGATAAAAATATTTCAAAATATCTGATTCAAATACCTACAGAATTTTTAATTTTATTTGACTCGTATTAAAGCAAATGAATTCTTGATATTCAATATGACTTCCTTTCAGGAGAGTCCAACGTTTTGATTGTACCGATGATAAATCAGAAATATTGTGAGAATAATACAAACGTTGAAGTAGCGTATCTCCGTGACTATTGATATTAGGAAATTAATGCTTGAACATTTTCGACTCACAATTTAGGCAGGAAGCTACCTGTAAAATATTTTAATCTAGCTGTTGCATCCTTATTATATACCAAAACATATTTTTTGAACAAAATAAACATAAAATATATACATTTAATATATTATATGTAATAATATATTCTATTTCTGCTGATAAAATAAACTCACAAAAATGAAATTTACAAAAAGGCAGTTGATCATGGCAGATACACAAGATGCGCTACAAATCAAATTTTAAGAATACCATGAATAACAAACAAAATACAAAGTACCTTTCCCATAGGCCTAAAAACTTAAAAATCAGTGTCAGAACTTAAAAAGTGATTATTAGTAAACGACATAAGTTATATATGAACTATATTAATATTAAAATGAAGTGTATTATTATGATAATGACAATGAATAATTTGTGATGTTTATATATATTTTATCTAGTCCCACAAACGTCTTTTTAGACGTTTTGTGGGTGTAGATACCTATAACAAAATGTAAAGAAAATTAATAGAAATTAAATAAAAATAAATAAACTTAAAAAATGTTGATTTGTTGAAAAACTTTGAGGGATATAATAAACCAGCCGTTAATCCGTGAAAAATAACGAGACATAATATAATAATTAATAACGATCCTTGCAAGTAATTTGGGCCACGCGCTGAATGCGTGTCGCACTCTTTATTATATAAATTTGTAATTCCAACAGGTAACGGACGTAACGGACTGACAGACAGACAGACAGACAATGAAATTATCACATTGAGATATGTGATTTTACAAAGAATACATATTTTTTTTATATTTAGTGTTTTCATTTGATTTGATTTGCATAAATTCTTGTCTGCGAAGAGGTTGTTAAATATTTGCCATTTTTATGTTTATTATTTTTCATATATAATAAATTATATAATGTAGTTTATAAAAACAAATACAGGCAGCGGATTATGCGCCCCAGGCGTAAATTATTTCAACGGTGTAATTAATCAATGGTTAAGGAAGTTCTACACCTATCAAAGATGTTTTCATATTCATGATTTATCTATTTGCATTAAAAAAGTGGCAAAAAACACTTCAAAGAAAACATAATAATATTGCTATATGATTAACTCGTTGTGTCACTTTCCTGATGACCGAAAGGTCGTATATCAATTTAAACATTTTAAAAAATTTTTCGTGACGCTCAGCTGGTGATCTGGTGGTCAGTAGTTCGAGCGCCATTCTAGGATACTACAAAGTTATTCCTACTTTCATAGCACGAGCTCTTAGCTTGGTTTGAAAATAGTAATAAAGAATAAGTAATAAAATAAAAAAACAATAATTGTAAAGTAAAAAGGATATTGATGTGATACGTATTCCGTGTACACATGATCATTTAAAAAAAAAAAAAATATTACGACGTAAAATATTTAAATAGCCTTCCCACAGAAATTAAGATGTATGTAAATGTGATTAAACTATTTAAAACAAAAAATAAATGAACACTTGAAAAAATACAAGCAGACATTAAATATTTTTATATACATATATATGGGGTATCTCATAGCTAGTATCAAAAATTTTACAGGTGAATTCCTGCTTTGACAATAAGTCGAAAATCTTCGAACAGCCATGACCTAATATCAATAGTTATGGAGATATATATACAATATCGAAGTTTGCATTTCTTTTTCAATCTTTATCAATATTTCTAAATTATTTTTTGCACTAAGTCGAAGAACCATGACAGTAACTTACATCGACAATGAAAAATTCGTTCGCTTGAATATAAGTCGAATAAAGTTTCACGTATCTTAATATGTTATATTTAATATTATTACTCATTTTATGATAATTTATTTACTATTATTATTACTCTTGTGTCTTATTTTTATTTACTTTTATTATTATTATATATATTTTTTAAATATATTGTCTATGTGATATATGCAAGGATACAAGTGAATATGTTTAATACTGTCTACACTCTTATTTATATACATACCTACATTTCTTACTTTAATATTTGTAATATTTGCAAATAAATAAATAAAAAACTTGCAAAAATTTAAACAGATTTTTTTACAAGTTTTTTATCATTATATTTTAATTTTATTGAAACGAATGAATCTATGATAGTTTATAAGTCTAATATTGAAGAAAAATGCAAATTTTGATATTGCATATTTCCATAACTATTGACATTATGTCATGGTTTCGATTCATTATAAAAGCAGAAATCCACCTCTAAAGTTTTTGCTTCTAGCTAAGAGACATCCTGTATTAGTATAAAAAATATACGTATATAACAGTCTTTCTTCGTGCGTAAGAGCTAGACCCCTTTTGAAGAGGTATAAAGTTAATATTGTATGTATCTCGATAGCTTTATTAGTCAGTAAAAAATACCTATATGCAATTTAAAAAAATTAAATATTTTTCTTAAAAATTCTATCACAAATAACCAAATGTCAGTGGCCATTAACTCCACAGATATCCATATATCTTTGGGTAAAATATTACAGTAATTAGACATCATATATGTTGATATTAATTTTAAAGTTTTTGTTTTTTTAACCCTTACCTTTACGGTATAAATTTCATCACAAGACGACATCAATTATTTTTTAGGACCATTCATTTATTATTTATTTTTTTGGGATGGCATCATTTTGTTTGGTCTGAAAAGTGTAAACCTTTTAGCACAGTAGCAATTCTGAAAATATATTTTATAGAGTTAGAACAACATAAATTTTATTGCGAGAAGGAATGTTTAATTTATAAAGGTACGCAGCACGACCACCTTTTAATATCTTATATTTATCTTTCGTGAATACACTATTTATTCAATGTTTGTGAACCTTATATCTCTTTGCTCTCACACTGATTTGAGCAGATGAAACAAAAAATACCTTGATATAACATGAGATTCATGCGTGACACTTATTACACTGTCCCGGGATCACGGCGGTGGGAGACAAATGAAACACAAATTTTATTTATCACAAAGTCACTGCACGCGAATTTAATTATTACTATCACTACTTTGTAAATTGCACTATTACTATCGAGAGTTTTCGGTTTGTCATTGGAAATCCCAATTCTTATCGTTTGTATTGCTCTAATCACCCTCGAACACGGTTCACACGTCGGTAGGTACTTTTGTAATTTTTGCACTGATCGCTGGCTTTTTGTGATTTATGTATAATCGCATAACTGTCGCAATGAACTAATAAATTCAATCATAATTGTGCGTTTTTATCCCAATTATAATAATTTCATTGTCTATCTGTCCGTCCGTCCGTTATTTTCTAAAAATATTTTTTCGAATATTTTTTTTTTGAATAATTTTTTTTCGATTTTTTTTAAATAAAATAAATAAATACTTATGTAAAAGTGCCTACTGTCATTTTTACAGCTAGTATACAAAGGTATATATTAATTATTTTCAAAAGCAAATAATATCTCAATTCCACCAAACACATTAATTTATTGTATTTTAGCTTTAGACAGTCGAGAAGATTGTTGCTGACGATCCAATCACTACGTTTTTGAGATATTTAGCCTTTAAATATGTTTAACACCCACATTATCTCATTATCAGTGACAAACAAGTCTAAATCTTGTTATTAATTCAAATATGTGACAAATCCAAATACTTTTGGGACATACAAATGACAACACAATGAAATACAGAAACTGGTTAATACTTTGACATTTTACAGGCGCGCAGTTTTTTTGTTTACCCATTATTTTGTTGTGGTCTCATGTTTCTTAATTAATTAATTAGAAAATATTAATTATTAAAATCATTATTTTTCTCTGCTTATCTGTTCAACGAACATTGGCTATCGTCGCATTTTTACTGGGGCCTGGAATAGCTCTACAGCAGAATAGCTAAACGATTTAGAGTAGCTTGTTGGCGTAGTGGTTACGACCCTCGCCTAATGATACAGTATTCAGTGGTTTGAGCCCCATTCCTGGACACCAGAAAGTTAGTTCTATTTTCATAGCACACGCGTTTAGCTTAATTTAAAAAAATATATTTATATATCAATGCCCTAGTGGGCTTTTACAGTATATATAAAGTACAAGAACTTTTACATACCCAACATAAAAACATATTTTATAATAATGAACCAAAAATTTATTGTATTCAATAATAATTCAAATCTTTAAGAAAATAATAATTGAGATAATTTGAAATATCAAATAAATAAGATAAAACGATTAAATAAACCAAAAATATTATATAAAATTATACATATTTAAAAGAGAAATAAACAATCTTTAAAACACGTTAAAATAAATAAATATATATAAAAATAATTAGTATAAGAGAAATCAGTAATAATTAAAACCTTTAATAAAAAAATAAAAGTAATAATAGTAAGAATATTGATGTGAAATATATTCGAGTTCGAAACTCTATACTTATTTTTAAAAAAATTACACAAGTTTTTCAACCTCGATGGTCTCGTTCTTTCGGTTCCCCGACTTTCATTTTTCTTCCCCTGCATCAGAGATGCACGATTTTACACTTCTGTGAATGTCTCATTACATGTTAGAGATTTTGACGTTCTTGGATTTTAACTATTTTTATGTTCTTTATTCGTCCGACTCATAACATCTTTATTCGTAACTCCACCCATCCAGTTTTTTTTAACATACTTCAAAATAATTTGATCCAGTGCAGGATTCAAATCGCCTTAATTTTTTTTTCTTCATGCTTCTATTCCATACTTGTATCTTCAAGAATTTGACGATTCGTATTCATAATCAACAAACGAAACCACGTTCGTCGATAGAAGTATCCCACTTTTCATTTATATCGGCTTAATTCATATTTTTCTTTATCTGTGAACTATACTTTATCACATGAGATGAGTGCGAACATAAATAAAATAAATTTTACAGTGCAAATATATAATAATAATGAATAATTAGAAATTTCAGACATTATAATAAACTGTTAATATAAAATTGAATGTTATTAATAACCAGGTCATTTTTACAAATTGTTATCAGTTACTTCTTCTTCAAATGTAGGAAATTTATTTTGTGGTAACATAATTATAATTAATATAAATTAACTTTAGCCATATAGCCATTGGCTTCGAAACATGTTGATTTTTTTCAATAAATAAGTGGTTTCAACAAAGTTAATTTATATTAATTATTTGTTATCAGTTAAATTTGTTTTCATGTTAGTATTTAATTATTTATTCATTTCTCATATATATATATACTTTTTTAATTTTTACTGTCTACATATATTTTGCTCTTTGATTTTTAATATACATTGCATCCTGAGGAAGTGACCATTGGCCCTGAAACACGTTGATATTTTCAATATATAAATAATGTAAATAAAGTACATTTTAAGTAGAAGTTATTGTATTTTTTTCATCCCTAATGTTCCCCGGCAGCTTACCATAAAACTTCATTCCACTGTACGTAATTGAATTTCGCGGTTTAATTCTTTCTAAAAGGTAGTCGTATTTCATGTTTGCCTTTTGTGCTCATTTTACTACCCGGACTATTACCAATACCAACACCACAAGAAACTTCAACCAAAATTTTTCGATTATGTAAACTCTCCCAATTATAATAATTTCGTTGTCTGTTTGTCCGTCCGTCCCTCCGTCCGCGTAAATTTTTTTAAAAATAAAATAAATACATGCTTATTCCTTGGGAATCGACAGGTTAAAGTACCGTCATTTTTGACGGGTCACAGCTAGTTTTAATAATAATTTTATAAACTCGCGCTTGGACAAGTCTTTAGCGTAACTTTTCCTAAACTTTGTCTTCTTACCTTAATTAAAACCAAAGCACCACAAACACGATTCAATAACCAAATCAGGTTCCAAAGTGTTGTGTTCTGTCTTTCTTGTGAGCGAGGTTTTACCATTCTGTCAACATTGTTCCTAAGCAGTCTGTTTAATTGCGTAGTTTGTTGAGCTTGCCATTTTACATGGGCGCCATTTTCCCGTAGTTGTTGTCATCTATTGTTGATCGTCATCTAACAACCTTTTTAAAATGTTAAGAAAAATAGTTTGATTTTACTTTGAAAAACCAATCGTTATGACATAAATTATTACCTACCTACATAAATAACACTGTTATTAAGCAAAATCATGCAGCATTCCAAAATTCCAATTGTTTGATTACCGAAAATGCAGACTTCTTTTTAACTATTTTGTTAAATATATATCATGAAAATAAGAAGTTCCAAAAACGTATCCAGAAATATCCATAATGAAAAGGATCTTGGCGTTTGTCAACAATGAATTCAATCTCCATTTATGACAGAAAAAGATACGAATATGCAAACATTTTTTTCAATATTTCATTTTATAATATTTAAATTAAAGTCAACACAAAAATTGAAAAAAAAAAAACAAAATTATTTTTGAGCTAAGAAAGAAATCTTAGTAAAACGTGAGTAAATTTTTTTTTGATGTTATAATCATTATTCTTGAATACTAATACATAAAAAACGAGTGTTACTGTTAAGATAGTATTGAAAACATAATTTATGTAAATATTTACAATTTACAAAAAGATAAGCATAAATCAATTACGGAATACTTTTTTCTGCTATAGAAAATATTATTTTCTTTTATATGTTAATTGATTATTTTTTAACTTATTTTATTTTGAAAACCCATTTAAATCAAAAGTTTTTTTGGTGAAAGAGAATGGTTTCACCGAGTCACTGATATTTGAAACATACAAAATATTTCGTATCCGCTAAATTTAATTTAGTTTTAAAATAAAATATCTCCCACACAATGTGCTGGCTAATATACAAGCTGCGGTCATTAATTTGCTCGGCCGATACAATCGCGATGACCAACTCCAAAAATGGTCAGGTTAAAACACAGAAATATCCAGATGCATGCTCCAACGCAATAAAACGCAGTTCAACAACTCGCCGTCAAGCACTGAGGCACGAGGGTTGGGATACACTTTATCGGGGTCTCGGGTGTCCCAGCGCGCCTGCAGGACGCGATGCACCGCCTCCGTGAGGTATCCTAAAAGGAATTTGCGTGCGGCATCCACACAAAACGGACAAAACATTACGAAGTCCGTGACTAAATGGCAACAAAATATGGAGCTCCTATCTGCAACCAAATGACACTCTACCCATGCACTTTTGAATACACTGATTATTATTATTTTAAAGATTGTTTTCTATCGCATTCAAGCTTTTTTTTGAACCTGTAACCCGATTATTGGAACGATACACATCTTCAATATTTTTAACAGCTTGTTTTCACGTGCAGTCGAGTTTCTTGCGTCTAAAGATCAGAAATGTAGATAAATGGATTGAATAATATATGACTCTGGATGATAATAAAGATGTAGCTATATTAATTAAAGAAATTAGCGTTATTATTGAGTCAACACAACACAAAGACGAGCACATATTGTTATGTCTAATAAAATCTCCATTTATCTCAATGACTAACCATAAAAGAACGACGATAATTAAATTTTATCGATGCCTAATTACCTTATTAATTGAGTGTTGATGAAGAAGAAACATTCATAATAGCTCCCCCGATACGTCCAGCGCCGCGTCTCGAGAACTCTCCTCCGATAATGAAGCGTCGCTAAGACGGGTCAAGTCGGAATATTGGAAACAGGTCATTGGCAAGCCGTTGCAACACATTTCCATCAGGGGCAGATGGTGGCCGTTTTGGGATTCAGAATAACCCAGAGAGTGAGCAGCGCCAGCACACACACACTGGCGCACCACGTGGGAGCACAATGCAGAATTAATTTAAATCCTCGGCATTTTGCGCGATATTATTTTTAGCTCCCGACGTTCTGCCAGGCGAATGAGGTTATTTATGCCACTAAGTCAGTTGGACTCGGCCTTGCACACTTCACACCCACTGCCCGTGAATGTGTTGGCCCGAAATTATTACCTCGCTAAGAAGCCTGCTTTTCCATCCGATTCACAAGGGTGTTAACATTATCATAATCTCTTTATATGGTTCAATGGCCAATCTTGAATTCCATAAACATCATTTCCTTGAGTAAACGGATTATGTTTTCCTTTTATTTTTTTATAAAATAATTATATACAATATTATTGTATACAATATAATTTAATGCCCTCTTCAATCCTGACCCGCCCTTGACCTCTGAATTGGCAAAAACTGATTTATATAATTTAAAGTATACTGTAACATAATATTTATTTTTGTAACTACGTAAATTCATTTCTTAATTTTGTATGTGTATTTACTTTTCTTTTCTTATCTCTTAGATTTAGGTATTACTATGATTTACTTTAAATTCTTATCTTGATTTTGTATGTATATTTTCTTTTCTTTATATTTTCTTTTAGATTTAGATTCTTTAATTGTCATTTTTTATTACTACATAAATACCATATGAGAATAACTGCCACAGAACAGGTTTTTACCTAGTGTGGCAGTTATTAGCATCTTGTATTAACTAATGTAAATGTAAATAAACAATAAATAAATAAAATAAATAAATCCTCATTTACCTTAGCACCTGGGATCTAATTTCAAATCTCTATCAAATCACGGTCTTCTACTCTGTTACAGTACTTTACTATCCATCCTCATTCGTAATACTGAATTCGTCAGCTTCTCATTCCAATTGCAATCAGCTATGCCCAGATATCACACAATCATCGACCATAATTATCTTCAAAGCAGACTAAAGTAATTTTACTTTTCCTAAAACCAAGTTTCCACCCCCTACTTGTCTTGTTCTCAAGGAGCTAGTTCTGTTATTATAATATTGTATTTCTATTTTATTATTATTATTTTAAAACTATTTTACATCTTGCACTTAATTTCGTGGTTGGTTGGAAGAGATTACCAACTGGCAATAATACCGCCATTATTATAGTATATATGCAAAAAATAATAATTAAAAAAAAACAACTATTTGAAAACGAAAATGTTGAAAATATTTATTAGGTCCTTAAATATGAAATTGGCGTTTTGCCGTACTGGCAAATTTAATCTCAAATATCTTCTCTTTGGTTAGGAATTCCAAATCCAAATTTATACAGCTATTTACTCATGTATTTGTGTTTTGAAAATAATAATTCATTTGTTTTTTTCTCAATTGTTTTTTTCTTTGCGTCACTCAGTTTACAAAATGAAAAACTTGAAATATCGCATTATTTACGAGTACGAGTTCCACCGTGGCACCAGTGCTGCAGAAACGGCTGGAAAGATTAATGATGTGTATGGCCACGGTGCCGCAAAAGAAAACACAGTGCGTTTTTGGTTCCAACGTTTTCGTTCTGGAAATTTCGACCTGCAGAACAAGCCCCGTGGACGGCCGGAGACCAAAGTTGATAATGAAGAATTGAAGGCTATTATGGAAGCGGATCCATCGCAAACCACATCCGAGTTAGCTGCAGGCTGCGGTGTTAGTGATAAAACTGTTTGAATCCACTTGAAGCAAATTGGTAAGGTGAAAAAGCTTGAAAGGTGGGTACCTCACGAATTGAGTGAAGCAAATCAACAAACGCGCGTTGACTGCTGCGTTGCATTACTCAACCGGCACAATAATGAAGGGATTTTAAATCGAATCATTACCTGTGATGAAAAGTGGATCCTGTACGATAATCGGAAGCACTCATCGCAATGGCTGAACCCTGCCGAACCAACCAAACCATGCCCCAAGCGAAAATTGACTCCAAAAAAGTTACTTGTGAGCGTTTGGTGGACTAGTGCTGGTGTCGTTCACTACAACTTTCTTAAATCTGGCCAGACGATTACGGCAGATGTCTATTGTCAGCAACTGCAAACCATGATGAAAAAGCTAGCTGCTAAACAACCGAGGCTGGTTAATCGCTCTAGGCCACTGCTGCTTCATGATAACGCTAGACTACACACTGCACAACAGACGGCTACCAAATTAGAGGAGCTTCAATTGCAATGTCTAAGACATCCACCGTACTCTCCGGACCTTGCCCCAACAGATTACCATTTTTTTCGAAATTTGGATAACTTCTTGCAAAGGAAAAAATTCAACTCCGATGGGGCAGTCCAAACCGCCTTCAAAGATTTTATTGATTCCCGTCCGAATGGTTTTTTTAGTAAAAGGATCGATGAACTACCTATGAGATGGCAAAAGTGCATAGATAGCAATGGTACATACTTTGATTAAATAAATATATTATGATAAAAAAAAATCGGCTTTATGTTCCTCCCATACTAAACGCCAATTTCATATGTAAGGACCTAATATATGAAGTTTTGTTTTCCACTATTCTTCAGAAGTTTTATAACCTCAAGTAGATATTTATTTTAAATACAAATTGAATTAACTGGTGGTAATCCCAATATGAGAACCCAATTTATATTATTTTTTTTTACATTTTCTTGTTCACCCTAGAGAAATAAAACATTTATAGAATCTACCATTATTAATATTAATGTTTATATTATCATAAAAAAATTAATTTACTTTCATTTTCCATAAACCATCCTTTCATAGTTATTAAGAAAAACAAAAAAATCACAAATCTTGTAAAAATGTCATTTTATCAGTTTCTTTATGTTATTAAACATATGAAAAATTTTAATTATATCAATTTTCATAGCGAAATCAATGGAGAAAATTAAGATTTTTTGTCTGGTTTGTTCCAGAACATTAATATGAATACCGTATATTTACCAAAATCTATTTAGATTTCTTAACTAGGTACCTACATCTGAATATATTTCACTTAAATATATGCTTGTGTTTACATTTATCATTAAAAAAGGTAAAATATGTCATCCCAAGGATGTAAAAATAGTATAGATTATCAGATAGCTCCAAAGTTTAGGATGGGGCAGAGCAAATTGCTTACTTGAATTGGGTGCCCTGAGGCGATGGTTGCTTTGAGTAGAGTGAGAGTAGACACATTCAATAGGACGAGGCGTAAAATTGTAGCTCCTCTAGATTTAGTCAACATCGTGTAGTGTACGAAGGTGGACCATGCGTACGCTATCAATGTATATTTTTCTAATAGTGACTCAGTCATCCCTATTCGCAACGTGCATTCCATACCCAATTTAATATTGCGCCCCGTGATCGTGTTTGTCGATTGTTTTATAGGTACACTACAGGAAAGCAGGTGATGTGAAGACAAAAAACCTGGGTTTCTACGAACAGCAAGGTCGCCCCAAAACTTTGACATGGAAAGGCTTTCTGTTTTGCAATCCCCTCAGCACTCTGCCTACAACATGCAGCTGCTGTTAGGTTGTCTGCTTGTTCTGTAAAGTGAATCCTTCATGAAATTTCATCCCTACAAATGGGTTGAATTTAATCACCGCAATTTTGTTGCTCGAGAAAATACATGTGAGGCGCTTCTTGGCATTCCTCACGACACACTTGTTTTCTTCAATAATAAGGCTCACTTCCATCTTTCGGGATGTATAAAAAATGCGCTATTGAAGCCCAGATAACCCCAGATAACTTCATCACAATTCGTACATGCATAACATGTAAGTGTTTGGTGTGCACTAGTTGTAATAATTGGTTCACGGTTTTTTGAAGAAAATGAACGGGCAATGTGGATGACTTCTAACAATTATGTACACATGATTCAGGACATTCAATTGACTGCTAACATGCAACAAGATGGGTAAGGGAGATATATGGTTCCAGCAGGATGGTGCCAGGGTACGTACAGCGCGAGTGTCAATGACTGTTTTGCGGCAACACTTCCCAAGACGTTTCATCTCCTTGAGGGGCGATCTGCACTTGCAAGCACGGTCGCCTGATTTAGCATCCTGCGACTTTTTTTATGGGGCTCTCTCAGATCATTTGTCATAGCTCACCTAAAAACAACATTCGTCAAGCTGTCGCCAATACAATCCAAAGGTCGCGGGTTCGACCTTTAGATTGTATTAATTTGGATTGTATTGGAGTTTAAAAATAGTAAGAATATTGATATGATACGTATTCCGTGTTCACGTACACGTTTAAAAAAAAAAAATATATATATATATATATACCCGTCGGAATGCTGGAAAAAGTTGATTAACGCAGTGTATTAAGAATAATGGACGCCATGTGCCTGAAACAGTTAATTTAATTCTTGTTACAGTTAATTTAATTACTACATAAAATGTCAATGTTGTACTTCATTATTTTCAAAGAATTATATATATATGTCTGCATTAATTTTTTTATTGAATTTCTAAATAAGCATGTTGCTCTACCCCACCCTGTATTATGATATACTTTATATTTTTTATAAAGAAAAATGCATGTTTAGTGAGATATCTTAATCTATAGTTTGAATCTACAATAACGTTTGCTAAAATACACTCAAACTTTTTTATGATATTCATTTTAACAATTCATGTTCTTTTTGATGGCATGATTTGAAGGCACCAACTTTCGTAGACACTTATAAAATCATCTCATTTTTTTAGATTTTCTTCGCTCATATTGTTTGTTTTAACCTTAAATGTCGTTTCAGTTTATGTGGAAAGCGTAGGCGACTCTTGCACTTAATGTTAGTGGAGATATTTATTGTCCCACAATCCAAAACAAGATGCAATAAATTTACATTATTTACATAAAATGTTTTAGACAACATTCTTGCCCCAAGAAAAACCAGCTTATTGGTATGCATATTACAGTATGTAAACATAAATATTAACAAATAATATTAAAATAATCGCAGATAGGACACATTGTATCACACTAGCATATTATTAACTGAAAATCATCTTGAGGTGAAAAAGTTCACATAATAAAATAATACTCTTACAACATAAATTAAATAATTTTGTAGTTAAATTATAATAGCCATACAAAATATATATAAGAACAATAATATTTCAAACAAAATTGTAGGAAGTGAACAAACTTTTTGTAAACCTCCTCATGTCTGTGTCGACAATACGAGAAAACCGTAAAATGCAGATATTTTATTTTTCGATTCCATAGAGACCACGATACTCTGAGTACTCTACATGCGGCTAGACCGCCTAATCTACTGCTACAAGTGCATCAGTTCTATAAATTTGACACTTTTACGAAATGACTTATTTATTTATTTATTTATTTATTTTATTTGTTTACGTCCATTAGGTATAGGCTTTAACATAAGAATATATTACAAATTTCAAAAAGCACATACATTAAACAATATGTGTATAGCACCAAAACATGAGTATAAAAATTAAAAATATAAAGTAAATACCAGCAATGTGCATAGGCCTTAAAAATATAACATAAAATTAAAAAGAATATACATTAAAAAATATACGTTATAAGTATCAAAATATAAAAGTATTCGGAATAGCACCAAAACATGAGTATAAAAATTAAAAATATAAAGTAAAGAGCAGCAACGTGTATAGACTATTACCTAAAAAATATAACATAAAATTAAAAAGAACATACATTAGGTAAACAATATTAGTTATAAGTAGTAAAATATAAAAAGTATCAGGAATAGCATTAAAACATGAGTATAAAAATTAAAAAAAAAAAAAAAAAACATACATTTAATGAACGTCGTATGTTTTATTATTTTACAGGAATTCGTAAGGGTAAAAATTTTTTGAGAAAAACCCACTAAAATATAAATATATACACGAAATACGAAGGCATTTTTTTAAAATTTTAAAGCTACTACAGGTTTGGACAAGCAAAAAAATACATAGGCTCGAGCAAATCTGTTCATATTTTGATCTAACAAGTAGGGATGGGTAAAAAATATCGATACATCAATATATCGATATTTTTTTTGAAAAATATTGATATTTTTCGTCGATATATTATTTCGCGATATAACAAATGTCGATATTTTTTTTTTTGATATATCGATATTTTTTTCTGGGATAATCGATATTTTTTTCGATATATCGATATATTTTTTCCGTTATATTGATATTTTTTCCCGATATATCGATATTTTTTTCCCGTTTTTTCGATATATCGATATTTTTTGGCGACCTTTTTGGGTACCTTTTTTTTTGATCATCGATACTTTTTCTCGGATAATCCATATATTTTTTCGGTGATCATTTTTTTGGTCGCCAAAAGCTTACTCTCCTTATATTGTTGAAAAAATAATATCGATAAATATCGATATATCGATATATTTTTCTCAATATACATCGATTATTTTCGATACTTTTTTAAAATATCGATTTGATATATATCGATTTTTTTTTTTCATTTACCCATCCCTACTAACAAGGAATCGAACCGGAAAGCCCCGGAACGTCATGCCCATTGTAAAACAAGGGACGCTGAACTGTCTTATCATAGTATACATACACATTATTATTTACATTTCTCCTTTATTTTTTTAGAAAAAGTATTCTCGTTATTTCATCTGATAATATTGATTGTATATGATAACATGTATTTGTTTTCTGAACATATCAACTATCTTACTTTCGCATGTCCTAACTCACTGGAATTACAACAAGAACACTGATGATGACTAGCGGCTAATGAGGCCCTGACGCCCGAGTGTGACACGTCAATCAGCGCGCGGCTCATGTTACACGTAAGAGTCGTTATTAATTATTATTATATCCCGTGGTTTTTCACAGGTTAACGACTAGTTTATATATTATATAATACAGCAATGAATTAATTTTATATAGTATTTCATCCCCAAGTGGTATTTTGTTGTATAGTTACTCATCTCGGCACAGGTTTATCCTAAATGAGACGAGTTGCCCACTTACTTTTATGTATATATTTAATTTCACGATAAATTAATTAATTAATGGATAAATTAAATAATTTTAAATAATATAAATAAACCACTAAATAAATAATTAAGTAATCTTATAATAAAATCGATAAATAAATATAAAAAATAATAATTCTAATAATTTCATGAAGTAAATATAATAAATAATATTATTTTTATAATAATATTTTTTTTATTATTATTATTATTTTAATATAATAAAAATAATAATAAAAAATAAAAATAAATAATAAATAAATAAAATAATAATAATACACAAAATTTGCATTTAAACATAGATAATATTATACCCATTTAAGGCAAATACGGTCTCACTTTCCGAGGAATTCAGTCATGCCTATTCACACAAAAAGCCAAAATATGAGGCTGTCACAGCGGCGTAATGTGAACTACAGGATGCGCTGGCGCCACGGCAACTACCTCCATAATTTTTCATTAATTAACCGCAGTGGCGGGGGAAATTTATGTTAAATATTTCATTCCGTGGAAATAAAAATATTTCACACTCTTAGAGGATATCGGTTCAAGGAATTTGCACGACGTCGAGAATCTTGACCACATTTAAATTATAACCTCTGAATGACTGTCGGTTCCTTGAAGGACATCGGCATATTCATTGTTTTACCAGTTATGTTTACACGTGATATTTTCTGGTAAATACAGGTAATATTATGACTAAGCCCATCTTATAAACTAACACAACTCTAAAATAAAATTTAAAATCTGTTTTTATACAGGTAGGTATATGAAAATAATGTAATAGAAAGTTAAAATTGTAGATAAAAAATTTTTCTACAATAATCATATTATAAGGTGTGTTAGAATTTTTTTTCATTGTTTCTGTCTCATCAAAGTTAAAAGTGGTGTAGGTATAGGATAAAGAGAACAAGCACATTTTTTAATAATAAAAATAGAAATAAATAATACTTAATTATTTTAATTGTTTGTAGATTTTGTCTTTTTACTCCCTTTATATTAACTCGTGGCGTCTGCTTGTCTTCTTGTCTTCTTGTCTGACGAAAAAACTTTGGATCTATTTTAAACCCCTTTCTCGTGATCCAATCGAGCTGAAACTTTGCAAGCAGACTCGTTGCGACGATCAAGAAGATCTATCAAGTTTTCGTTAAAAAAATTAATACATTTTTGGATTTTGTCACTATTATTGGGTCATGGCTGCAAGAGGCAAATGCAAACACAGGAAATTAATTAGCGATTTATTAATTAATGATTAATTAATTACTCAATGTACAAAGCCATTGACACGAATTAAACTCAATGTTTTTTTTTTAAATTACACTATTTCGCGGTACATGTATCACTTCGTCTATGAACACTGTATTATCGCTAGGTAACTTTATTTATCGCTTGTAGAGTTATGTGGCCACTTAGGTACTCCGCACGATTATTTCGCTTTATTATCTTATTGATTATCTCACGAATGGCCACCCTGGCTTTCGCCTCGCGCCTCGCGGCCGACTTCGCACCGAAGGAACTATTAAAACACGACAAATCAACTCTGCGTATTTATACCTAAATGCTGGTATTTTCGAAATTTCTAGATTATTCTAATGTTTACGAGAAGGTTCTCGTCGCTTTTTGGCTGTTCCAGTCGTCTGTAGAGATATAGCGAAGATTGTAGATAATTGTAGACCGTTATATCGTAGATCCAACGATAGTATTGTATAACATATTACAAGGGTATTCCTATTACGTGACAATAGTATTAGGGGCTTCTGTACTATCTGTACCTACCTGCAGTTTGTTTGTATGGACATTATATCTGTAAAGTTTGTTTTTATGATATAGGTACGTATTATAATGAACAAAAAAAATAATCAGTATTGTGGCAAACCATCTCATTTATTTCTCCACACACAATGTGTACACTTAATCAAAATTTAAAATTAATTTTAAATACAATTTATTTTTATAATAGCATGTCTAGGTGAACACGTCTCAGGGTTGACTTTATATGTAAATTTATTTGTAGGAATAATACGCCAGATCAATATTATGTATTAGTGTCCATAGGTATGCATCTTCTCTTTCTTCGTTTTGACTTCAATGGGAGCTGTAATGATCATGGAGCTACGGTTGATTACTGTGAATATCAGCGTGGATGATTTATCGATACCAATTCCAGTCAATGGCATTTCTTGTGTGTTCCGTAAGTTGGCCGTTTAGAGGTGTTTTAACCAGGTCAGTTCATTGGAATCGTGACGTTCTATGAGTCTCTCTCTCGTTCTATCCTTCATTTGATCGCAAATTTTCTTGTGCTCTTGTCTCTGATAACGTGGTCGTAATATCTGAGAAATAGGAGCCGTATTGCACCTTGCAGTCTTCCTAACTTTTTATTGAAAATCCTTGGTATTACTTCTTTCTTCCTTATTTCCCAGTTGTGTTAATTCTTCTTCTCCTTCTTCATTTTCTTCTCTCCTGCTTCTTTCTTTCCAAGTTGTGTTAATTCAGGTCCGGTATTATATTTTCTATCAATTAACATAATTTTTAATTTACCTTTATTTATTACAATATACCTGAAAAGAAAAATGTTCGATACATGTATCCCACAGCCTAGAAACAGCAACATTAACAGAAAAAAGCGTACAAAAATTAAAATGTATACAGCGGGCCATGGAAAGGCAGATGCTCGGCGTGAGCCTTTGAGATTAAATCAGAAATGAAGAAAAAAGACGCCGAACAAAAGTTGCCGATATTATGGACCGTATTGTGAAACTAAAATGGCAGTGGGCTGGACATATGGATCGACAGGAGGATACTAGATGGGCAGCCAGAATCCTACAGTGGAGGCCCTGGATGAAAAATAGAAGCGTTGGAAGACCTCCCAAAAGGTAGTCTGATGACATTGTCCAGCAAGCAGGAAGAACCTGGATGCGAAGGGGGAGAAACAGTGATGAGTGGAAGAAAATGGAAGAGGTCTACATCCTGCAGTGGAGGGAAAAAGGCTAAGGAAGAAGAAGAAGAATTACAAGGCATATTTCTAGGATGAATCTCAATATCATTTACGCAATTCGCAGGGTACTTTCATCAGTAGGTATGACACAATTTATGGTAATTTTCTTCCAAAGAAATACTTTGTTTCAGAGTAGATATATGCATTCCTTACGCATTCCTGCATTGGTACGGAATTTTAACCGTTGCAGTATCGTGCTCATAGATACGGCTTTATGAATTATTTGCAGGTTGTCTCGTATCTAGTAGCAAAAGCTTCGGAATTCTTCTTATTCGATTATTAATAGAACTTTATTTGGGTGAAATTGCAATATTTAAGGAGAGGAGCGAAATCGAAGTTTGCATTTTTTTCAATAATTCTTACATATATTTTGTAAAACATCTGACTATGATTGAAATTTCTGAACAGTTTTTATTTTACGAATTTTTAATTTAATTAATGATTTTTTAAATATTCTCCATAAACTATTTTAATGTCTAACATTTCAGAAAGAAGTCATAAATCTTTTTTAAAAAATGCAAATTTTGTGGGCGCTTATCCCCATAACTGTTGACATTTCACGCAAAGTGTAACCAACGTATTCTATTCAAATTTTAATGAAATACACTTCCCGGAACCTTTTGCTACTAGCTATGAGACCCCCAACATATGTTTTATTTATTTTAATATAAATGAGATGTAATGATTAGATCGTTTCGCAAGAGAGATGATGGAGTGAATAAGGAATACGAAAATCGTCGAAAATATCATCATTTGAACATTGAAGAAGAGAACAGGATTCTCAGTATAAAGCTTTAGTAGCCATTTTGTATGCATCTTATTAATTTAAGTTACTTATAAATTCATTTCACAGTGAGAAACTAGCATGGCGTTGACTGAATTTGGTCGTAGCGTGTTGTTTCTGGTGCCGTGAGAGTGATTTATGATAGTGATGTTGCCCCGTAGGAAATATTGTCTTATGGCTTTAATTAGGTCTTACATTGCCTGGTATCAAAAAGAACGCACTCTCGGAGTAGAATGTCAAATGGATACACAAAGATTTTTTTTAATGTGGAACGCATAAGTTTAAAAAAAATGCAAAATGCGTAAATCAAAATCTTGATTACAGGATCAAGAAGACACTTGCGCGCTTCTCTGCGTGTGCACAGGAATATCAGTATTAAAATAAAAATATTTTAAGTACAAGCTGTAACGCGTCAAAAATGACGGTACTTTTACAATAATAAAAAGAAAGGAAAAGAAGAAGAAAAAAAATTGAAAAAATAGTTTTTATTCTATAAAGAAGTTACGAACGTTACACGAAGTTACGACGGACGGATAGACGGACAGACAACAAAATTATTATAATTGGAATTCATAATTCGTAAATCCGTGATCCCGAACCAAATTCCAGTATTAATGTCATTAGTACAAATTATGTTTTTAATGTAACAATTATAAGAAAATAGTACCAGATAATATATTGGACGATGACCATTTAAAAGGCTTCAACAACTAAAGAGCGTGCATGATAAGATGTATGAAAGTGGACGAGGCTAAAGTGGTGTGTTGGACAAAAGAGTGTGTCGTGTGTCTTATCTTATCATCGCATCCCTGCGGAGAAACGGCGTGCTTATTAGGTAGTTAAAATCAGCTAAACGATGAAAAACTCGAAACGGACACGTTATTCATAACAATAAAAACATTTTCTCATTTTTTTTATATTTTCCAATATTGTATTATTATTATTCTTACTTTATCGTCAAATAATCAAAGAAAAAGGCATAGTAAATATGTTGACATATATCATTTTCGCTTCGTCCATATATATTAGGTCCTTACATATGAATTTGGCGTTTAGTATGAGAGGAACATAAAGCCGATTTTTTTTTATTATAATATATTTATTTAATCAAAGTATGTACCATTGCTATCTATGCACTTTTGCCATCTCATAGGTAGTTCATCGATCCTTTTGCTAAAAAACCATTCGGACGGGAATCAATAAAATCTTTGAAGGCGGTTTGGACTGCCCCATCGGAGTTGAATTTTTTCCTTTGCAAGAAGTTATCCAAATTTCGAAAAAAATGGTAATCTGTTGGGGCAAGGTCCGGAGAGTACGGTGGATGTCTTAGACATTCCAATTGAAGCTCCTCTAATTTGGTAGCTGTCTGTTGTGCAGTGTGTGGTCTAGCGTCATCATGAAGCAGCAGTGGCCTAGAGCGATTAACCAGCCTCGGTTGTTTAGCAGCTAGCTTTTCCATCATGGTTTGCAGTTGCTGACAATAGACCTCTGCCGTAATCGTCTGGCCAGATTTAAGAAAGCTGTAGTGAACGACACCAGCACTATTCCACCAAACGCTCACAAGTAACTTTTTTGGAGTCAATTTTCGCTTGGGGCATGGTTTGGCTGGTTCGGCAGGGTTCAGCCATTGCGATGAGCGCTTCCGATTATCGTACAGGATCCACTTTTCATCACAGGTAATGATTCGATTTAAAATCCCTTCATTATTGTGCCGGTTGAGTAATGCAACGCAGCAGTCAACGCTCGTTTGTTGATTTGCTTCACTCAATTCGTGAGGTACCCACCTTTCAAGCTTTTTACCTTACCAATTTGCTTCAAGTGGATTAAAACAGTTTTATCACTAACACCGCAGCCTGCAGCTAACTCGGATGTGGTTTGCGATGGATCCGCTTCCACAATAGCCTTCAATTCTTCATTATCAACTTTGGTCTCCGGCCGTCCACGGGGCTTGTTCTGCAGGTCGAAATTTCCAGAACGAAAACGTTGGAACCAAAAACGCACTGTGTTTTCTTTTGCGGCACCGTCGCCATACACATCATTAATCCTCCGAGCCGTTTCTGCAGCACTGGTGCCACGGTGGAACTCGTACTCGTAAATAACGCGATATTTCAAGTTTTTCATTTTGTAAACTGAGTGACGCAAAGAAAAAAACAATTGAGTAAAAAACAAATGAATTATAATTTTCAAAACACAAATACATGAGTAAATAGCTGTATAAATTTGGATTTGGAATTCCTAACCAAAGAGAAGATATTTGAGATCAAATTTGCCAGTACGGCAAAACGCCAATTTCATATGTAAGGACCTAATATGTATAATACTTACCTTACATGCAGCCTAGATTATACTTTTCACATTTCAGATTACGTAAAAAGTAAGGCTACATACCTTGATTATAATCACGTACATTCCTCTGTTCTTATCTTTTCTATACAACTTTACATATCTATCTCAGACTCCTGTCTGATTGCTTTGATAACTTCAAACTATAATATATAACGTTTGTCTCTCTCACGAAATCTGTGCTTTCAATATATAAAAAACAGTTACTCGTACAGAACACACTTACATGTTCCTAATGTAGCTTACTTTCTTTATATCCACGAATGTTATGAAAAATCATCATTACTATCATGACCCTGAATAAAAATATTTAAATAATCAAATACATTTATTGGTAAGTGTTAAATAATTCCATTGCGTGATACGTCAGAAGAATTTGAGCTTATATAATTTTCAGTGGATTCATTAATATCAGCATTAATTGAAAAATCTTGTTCTTTTTATGTATTTTAATCACCCACTTGGAAATATAATGCGTATTGAAAATTCATTCGTACAATCCCAAAAACATAAAACGAAATCTTTTTAATCAGAGATACATTTTGATTAATTGTTGTGTACAAATTGAACACGGCTTGACATTCATTTACTCGTATTTCGCATCCCACATTAATTTACAAGCGATACATTTTCATCCTTGTCAGACTAATCTTCTCCGCATTTAAAACTCTTTTTGGGTACATTTAGGTAAGTAAAAAATACGAACAACAAAAAACCAATCCTCTGTTAATGATCCACATTTGTCATATTTATCTCCAAGTCATTTATTCTCGTCAAATACGTTGATAAAACGAAAATATTTTCATTTCAACTCGGTCGAGCGAGCTTTTTACAAAGTTATATCAGATTTTTTATTCGAAAAACATAACCAGGTTAAAATAAATCGTTCATTTTGTTTTAAACTTTAAATTGTGCAGATCATTACCTGTGATATAGCTTCAATAATAATTTTTCATATTTTGAAGGCATTTTTGCAAATAAATTATTAAAGTCACACCATAATCTTTTACACCGTGTATTGTACATTCCATAAGAAGAATGCGGGTCATGGATTAGATTAAATATTTAAAATAGGCAATGTGTATCTTCAATGCCAGTATCATAATAATTATTTACCTTTAAAATTTCCCTACTCTAAAATGTTTAAACAATAAATAAGTGGCATTTTGCATTGTTAAGCTGGATTTCATGATAATTTCAGTAAATTATCATATTTTATTATAATCTTGAACAGTAAATTTGTATTTTTCATATAACGACTTACCTAAAAGGAAGAGTCCTGATCGTTCGCTTTGTCATGAAATTGTTTATGAATAATAATAATTGCATCTTTACAAGTATTGTTCTCCGAATATTTTGTAGCGCGAAGCAATGAAAATAATGAGAATATTGTTAGGGCAAGATACCCTTACATCAATTCAAACTTGAGTGTAGATCTACATATTTACATTTTGTATCTTTTTAATTTTTTTTTTAATTGCATAACAGATTGCTCCATTTACTATGCAAGTTAATTTATTGATTGTTTTACATAAAATTCAATTTTAAACGCTTTTAATTTAAGTTTTATAAACATTTACCGATATTTGGCAGACCCTTTCATTCACTATATCGCTAGAGAGGGATATTAATTCGCCTATCAGAAGCAGACGTTTAGCCAAGTCTTTAACCCAGGTTGAAGTCTTGAGAAGATCAGAGGGGATGTCGTCGATATTCTTGTCGGCCAACTTTAATCCATAATTTTAAAAGATCTTTATTTTTCTTTTTGACACCGCCGAAAAAAGTTTGTCTGACATAATTGTATAATTAATGAAGTTATCTCAATCAATGAAATATTGATGATTGCAAAAAAAAATCGAAGCAAATCAATTAGTCCTTACGAGTATCAACATATTCAAACTCCGGATATCTCGAAATCCCTTTTCTTGTTGAAAAATATAGAACAAACAATGTGGCGTTTTATCTCATTTTATGACAATTAACTGAATTCGTGTATCATGATGGAAATGACGTTGCTGATTGAAAACATTTGGATAAACACCGTTCGAGAGTTTTTGGTTCCTCACAAAAACAAACTTTCTCTTTTTAAATAGTAGAAAATTACTGTACAATTTTGAAATGCTTATCTAATTTGATAATTTAAATTTGACTTTATTTTATATAAGCACATAGGAATTTCTCAACAAAAGAAAATGAATAAAAAAAGTATAATATTCAGCTCCAATTCATTGCTTTATCATTTTATTGCTTTATCAATTTACCATTGATAAAATAATCATTTATCTGCGAAATTATTGTATATTTAAGAAATTGTTTAACCTATTGATTTTAAAAAAATTGTTTCAGAGGTAAGTTTAAAGAACTCCATAATCATACGTATGGAAATAAAAACACTTAAAACCAAATTTATTAATCAATTAGAAAGACATACAGAAAAATCACATCAACGAAAAAATATTTGGCTGCTACCGGGATTCAACCCACGGACCTCCTACTATCTGGGTACATTATCCAATTAATAGCGGCCTCCTATATTTCCGTGAATATATCGACCTTATCTGTAAGTCTCATTTATATAGAAGGCCGCTATAGCCTAGTTGGATAACGCACCTGCCCCAGATAGGAAGAGTTTCGTGGTTCGAATCCTGCTAGCAACCAAATATTTTTTCGTTAATTTGATTTTTCTTTATGTCTTTCTAATTGTTTATTAAATTTGATTTTAAATTTCACAGATCTTTGTTCTGAAAAAATTGCAACTTCACAATAATATTATGGTAATAAAAATACTTATTTAACTTTGTGGGTGTGCATTGTAATAGATTAATTAATTTCGTAAAAATCTATGAATTTTTTTATGTTCTACAATTTTAATTTTTGAAACCGCTTCGCCTTATCAATCTAAATATTTTACATTCAGCAACTTGTTTGTATATAAAATGGTATTGAAAAGAGATGTATAATTATTAGAATTAATAAAAAAAAATTGTATTTCTGCATGATTCTAGGAAACAATTCTGTTTACAACACTAATGAAAGGTAATATATATAAGCAAGAGGATAGCTTTACCATTTAATAAAGATATGATAGAAATAGTTTGATTATTTTTTATGATAATAACACATGGTTATTAACTTCGTTAAAGTATGGTAGTTTAATCTTCATACACGGACTTATCTACGCTGCAGATATTATTCAAATGGATACGAATGGTATCCTTTCTCTTAATTTATGAAATGCTATATGCTTAAAATGTTATTTTTCTCAGTTTTACGAGCATATTTGTTTAGACATATTATGCCGCAGTGCCGGCTTTTCGTTTTGGCCGGCTGCCTTGGGTTTAAAAGGCACTGGGCCATTTCCTTTGTTATTTTTATGTTGTTAAGATTTATTGTTAGAGCGTACGGTCAGAAAAATAAAATAATGAAAAGAAAATGAAATCTCTCCTTTCGCGAGAAAGACATTATTTGCGTAGAGTGACAAAGGGTAGGAAGCATTTCAGAGTCCTGAAAAAGAAATTTAATGTTCACACATAATTTAAATATTCGGAGGAGAACAACAAAGGCTTTTGAACTGAACTCAATGAACCTCTTGCGAGCAATTTTTTCTTCCAGACTTGTTGTCGAACAAGCGAGCGTGTATATACGGGCACAGAGATAACATCAAAAGAGATTCTGATTACGCTTAGTATTAACTTGAATTAAAAGTTGAACTTTTTACGTTTTAGTTAAATCAAACGATTCATTACTAGAATTATTCAATACGTTTAATTTATACATGATTGGTTATGGTGGTATTCACTGAGGTAGAATTTTTTATCTGAAACATATTTTTATTTATTTATTTTATAAAGGCAATTAAAATAGATTAATCTCTATATTAATGACAATATAATACCTTGTATTAAACCAATTACAATATACCGAATGTTTTAGGGCAAAAATTTCCTTCATCAGAATGTAACGTTAACTAAAATATTAAAATTCGAAGTATAAATATTAATCAAAACAAAAAAATAAGTGTATATGAGAAGAACTAATGTGAAAATAAATTTAAAGGGTAACTATTTGCAAAAAGGATATGGTTATTTATATATTTTTTTTGCTATTGCTGATATATTTTCTAATTTCCAATTTATCTAACTGTAATTTTGTTATTATTTTTTTTAATTTCTTGACCCTTATTAATATTTAAAGAATAGTTTGTTTCTAATACACAATTAGAAAATTTATTTCATTTCACACCAATATCTTATCAATATAGCAATATATGAAAGATTCCTACCTCTAACATCCAGGTCTTTCAATTTCTCGATGATTATTGTGATGTATGAATAAGTGTATCGTGTAAGGATTAAAAGCAAGTAAAGCAGGTATTACGCAAATGAACGTACTTGTATTTTTGAACTGAGTTTATTTCCTTCAGTTAACATGTTCATTCGAAAGCATTCGTTCAGCCTTAGATGGGCAAAATGAGAATAATTAGGCGGTGGAACGGCGTGCAGTCCGTAGTTATAACGTATTTTTAGTAAAAATATGTATTTATAAAATATGGTCATCAAATATCTTACTGATGCTGATTACATGCATTTAATGTGATCTACAAATATTTCATTAAATTGAGTGAAAAACAAACTGTGTTATCTAAGTAAGATTGATTCAAATATTATATACCTACTACTCAAGCTTCGAGAGTATGAGTATTTCTCATCGATAGGTGAAGTATCAGTAGACTAAATTCAAATATAGTTTTTTTTTAGTTTAATACTTCCCCTGTCGATGAGAGATTCTAATACTCTCAAAACATATAATTATAATTCATAGAGGTAACATAGTTTATGTTCTTCACCATTTAATGATCACAATTAATAATTTCTTCAAATTTAACGTCTAATCCGTCAATAATAAATACTTTGTTCATATTTTTGTATCGCAAGATTCAAATATTGAATGAAAGTATCACCATTAATCGTCATAAAGCAGAATATAAATAATTTATTATCCCTTATTTTTATCAATCCCTTTCACGCACTGTACATTTCTGGCGTAGCACTCTATCCGCAGTGAAGCTGGGAGACGGTCCAGCGAACGTACTCGCACATTTATGCGAATTTTTGATTGTTCATCTCATTGTTTGGCCCGGATCCCAGTCGGATGCTTCGCACAATAAGGCGGGCAGTCACAAAACAAACGCAAGCACATAAATCTTGCGTCGGATACGTAAAGCCTCATATTTATTGTAGCCGTCTCTGCATTATAACGTTTTGTGTGCAGCTCTGCTAATGCGCGTGTGGTGCGGTGCAAACAGTGTTCAGTATATAGGTCGGGCCGGGTAAATGCGCCCAGTCAGTGTCAGTGTCAGTATCAGGTCAGTGTGGAGCGCGGGAGGACGGTTGCTGGCAGCTGTGGCCGGTAACCGTCTGACAGTTGCACACTCGCTGCAGGCGTCCACACTAGTTTTACTACTGAATATTTATTATTTATTTATTTATTTACTCAATGATCAAAACCTGTATGGGCCTTTTTTTATTTTACAATTTTATATAATATGCGCACATCTTACTTACATAACTGTGTTAGGATCATTATAACAATTAAAAATAATATTAATAATAAAAATGGATATTTTATATAGCGCCATTTTCGTAAAACATTCACCTCAAGAGCGCTTTAATTAAGAGATTACACCACCTGGGAGTCGAAATTGGGTTATTTTTTATAAAGACGTGATTTTTTTATCGGCACCTATAAAGGTACATATACTAAAACTTTTTTTGTACTAAATATTTTATAATATTTTTATACTAAATTTTTTTATTTTAAAAATAAAATAAATAAATAAATAATTTTTATACTAATTATTTTATTGGTGCACTTAAGATATTTCATTTCTTGATACATACATGACATTTTTCTGTATCGGACAAAGTGCACCGGGGTATGTTGTATGTTAGTCACGGTGCAGAAGCTTCTAGAGAAATGGACATAACTCGGCTTTTGTTTTTTTACTTTAATTTCAGGCACCCAGGATGGTGCCATCCCAATTTACTAATTACTAATCAATTACTTAACTACTCAGATTTTCCAAAGATTTGGATTCTTGAATATATTAATTTTATTTTCATAAAAAAACTATGCTTGCAAGAAAGAAAAAATTCCGAAATAAATTATTTATTTCAAATGAATCCCAAACATTCAAATCCTTTTTTGATGTATCAAAAAATAAAATTCCACGCAAACAATCAAATGATGTATTTTTTTTTCACAGAAGACATCAACACCCTTTTTAAAAATATTTCTTATTGATGATTTAAAAAAATTGTAGAAAACAATTTGGTATCTTGTATCTTTTTCGTTTTTTAGAGCTTAATTGATATTTCAAAGTTTCGTAAATTTTAGTAGCTTTAAGGCAAAATAAGCTAGGAGAATTCTAAAGTTTTTTCTACTTCCTGTAAATGTATTAAACTATTTATATAGAAACAAAATCTTTGGTACGTAAGTTTTCAAGTTTACTTAGGTAAAAATTTTACTAATATCTAAAATAAAAAGTATAATTTTAAATCTTAAAAACAAATCCAATGCATTTAAATGATTATTAATCAATAAAATGGTAAGCTTTGCCAGATTGCGAGCCTGCATTGTTAAATATACTAAACAATCATAGAAATAGTAAAAGTCATGCAAAATAGAAACAAATTACATTTATCTTCCCATTGCAATGGGATCCGAAACGTCGACCAGAGAGGTCACATATACACGGCAGAATAACACAGACGATTCTGAACGGCCGCGAAAACCTGAGAACATTTTTAAATTACATTTAATTAACTGTTTTTCGATCCGATCCCGTATCGCAATCAAACGTATATCCCCCTTAAAGCGGTCATTACCTCACCGAGCGAAAAATGAATGCGGCGGTGAACGAACGCCTTTCACCGTCGCGGCGAATCAATGCAAGGCGTTCGGGCCGCTTGCATTCTCCCTTATCCAGATGCAAGCTGTATGCAGATAACATCGCGCAGATGAGGTGTAAAAATAACATTTAGCCTTTTCTAATGCCCAAGTCCAATCCAAGTGGGTCAGACGGGATAATGCGGGATAAGCCGAGCAGATAATACCGGGAATGAGCCCCGGTGGAGGACCTCCCGGGAATAAGGGGCGATTGAGCTTTTCCGGGAACGAGGAGCAATCGAGGTTTACCCGCGCGTAGAACTGCCTGGAACGGGATTATTCTTTAACCTCTTCCGTGGTTGGCTTTGCGGCCGCCGGCCGCCGCGCACGGGTTTTACTCCCCTTCTTATTTTGACGGATGGCGCGCTCTTGTCTTAATCCTTCTATCAAGTTCTGCCCAAAAGTAGAGTGATGCGGACTCTTGGGGAACTTGCAATTTTCCAAAGGGTACAGATAACAGTTTATTTATATTTATTTATTTTAGTTTTCACATTCACAGCAATAAAGTGGTTGCTTTGAAGGACCCAATCGAACGAAACATTATATAGAAAATAATGTGAATTAATTCAGATTTCAACATTTTTTTTAAATATTAGGTCCTTACATATGAAATTGGCGTTTTGTCGTACTGGCAAATTTGATCTCAAATATCTTCTCTTTGGTTAGGAATTCCAAATCCAAATTTATACAGCTATTTACTCATGTATTTGTGTTTTGAAAATTATAATTCATTTTTTTTTTCCTCAATTGTTTTTTTCTTTGCGTCACTCAGTTTACAAAATGAAAAACTTGAAATATCGCGTTATTTACGAGTACGAGTTCCACCGTGGCACCAGTGCTGCAGAAACGGCTCGAAGGATTAATGATGTGTATGGCGACGGTGCCGCAAAAGAAAACACAGTGCGTTTTTGGTTCCAACGTTTTCGTTCTGGAAATTTCGACCTGCAGAACAAGCCCCGTGGACGGCCGGAGACCAAAGTTGATAATGAAGAATTGAAGGCTATTGTGGAAGCGGATCCATCGCAAACCACATCCGATTAGCTGCAGGCTGCGGTGTTAGTGATAAAACTGTTTTAATCCACTTGAAGCAAATTGGTAAGGTGAAAAAGCTTGAAAGGTGGGTACCTCACGAATTGAGTGAAGCAAATCAACAAACGCGCGTTGACTGCTGCGTTGCATTACTCAACCGGCACAATAATGAAGGGATTTTAAATCGAATCATTACCTGTGATGAAAAGTGGATCCTGTACGATAATCGGAAGCGCTCATCGCAATGGCTGAACCCTGCCGAACCAGCCAAACCATGCCCCAAGCGAAAATTGACTCCAAAAAAGTTACTTGTGAGCGTTTGGTGGACTAGTGCTGGTGTCGTTCACTACAGCTTTCTTAAATCTGGCCAGACGATTACGGCAGATGTCTATTGTCAGCAACTGCAAACCATGATGGAAAAGCTAGCTGCTAAACAACCGAGGCTGGTTAATCGCTCTACGCCACTGCTGCTTCATGATAACGCTAGACCACACACTGCACAACAGACGGCTACCAAATTAGAGGAGCTTCAATTGGAATGTCTAAGACATCCACCGTACTCTCCGGACTTTGCCCCAACAGATTACCATTTTTTTCGAAATTTGGATAACTTCTTGCAAAGGAAAAAATTCAACTCCGATGGGGCAGTCCAAACCGCCTTCAAAGATTTTATTGATTCCCGTCCGAATGGTTTTTTTTAGTAAAGGGATCGACGAACTACCTATGAAATGGCAAAAGTGCATAGATAACAATGGTAGATACTTTAATTAAATAAATATATTATAATAAAAAAAAATCGGCTTTATGTTCCTCCCATACTAAACGCCAATTTCATATGTAAGGACCTAATATTTTGTTTTTCATTAGTTCTTAACAAATTTCATTAGTAAATTAAGACAAAATATAGAACTCTCGCAGAGACGAAGCCATTTATATTATAAACGTGTACAGAAGTCTCTTTTACGATGGCCCAGGGTTTACAGCCTATATGAGCTGGCTTAAGTGATCTACACAATGCAACGTTCACCAATTCCATCGTAAGAACATCGCACACAGAAAGTCGTTTTAATTCTGAGAACCTTTCTATGTTCCTACCTTCTTAACTTCGTACATTTGATTAGACTATGGTATAGACATCTGTAGTCCTTTTTCATGAAACAATATGAGTAGCTTGTTGGTCTTGTGGTTAGGACTCTCGCCTCGTGATCCAAAGGTCGCGGGTTCGAATCTCACTCCAGATCAGCAAGTTAGTCCTATTTCATAGCACAAGCGTTTAGCTTAATTTGAAAATAGTAAAAATATTGATGTGACACGTATTCCGTGTTCGCATCTCTATTTTTAAAATATATATATATATACATAGATTTTGCAGTTGGTAACGATACATTCATATTTTTAAAGTGGAATATTAAGCAAAATTCTTTTTAATGTATGTGTACCATATTCTTCCGAATTATTTAACATAGATGTTTAACTAGAATACGCCTGAAAATTAATATTTTTAAAAAAATATTCAATCCTGACCATTAACTCCAAAACATGTTGGTATTTTCAACAAATTGATGAAGTTAGTACATTCTTGTTATGCACATGCAAATATGTATATTATATAAATAAAAAGAAAACACTTTGTATAAAATCACTATTTATTGAATGACAACATGTTTCGGAGCAAATGGTCCATTCAGAGGCAACGTACACTAAACATTAAAATTGGAAGTAAAGACATTAATTGAAAACAAAAAATAAACATATGCGAGGTGAATAATTAATAAGGAATAATTTTAAAACTAATAACCAAATATTTTTTGCAAATAGTTACTGTAGGGACCACTGATCCCAAAAAAATGATGATTATTCAATAAATACTAGTTCTATACGGTATTTTTTTTATTTATATAAGCAATATTACCTAAAAGTTCTTTTGCTGCTTATAATAGAACAAAATATTATTATCCTTCTAGATATATATGACCCGTCCTTTGCAGAACTTGATAGTTTACAATTAAGTTTTGAGCGGTTCACAAAATCCGTTACTAATAAGCTCGCGAGGTGACATATTTCCTCTCACACATATGAACATACACATACACCCACGACCACATAAAAATGCATGCAATGCACACAAAAACACACGGACACGTAAAAACACATAAATATTTTTTTAAAAATTATCTACCCTTGTACAGTAAAAACTCTTGCAAATGTGTATATTTTTTAATTAGCCCAAGACTCTTTATAACAACAACAGTTTTTCTTATTTTTTTAAATTATATGTATATGACTATAAAAAATCTATAAAGAAAGATTTGTTTCATCACAGACATAAATTTAAAAAATGTCGCGCATTTTTATAGAAAAGTATTAATTACTTAAGGTATCTATTAATATTTATTTTCAATTTGTTGTGATGCATATGCTAGAGACCACGTTATTTTTACTGTACTTACTTACTTACTCATCACGCCGTTTCCCCGTGGGGGTAGGCAGAGAGTATCAAGCTCCACACTTCTGTCCTGACATACATCTCTCGCCTCATCCGAATTCATACATCTTCGCATGCAAGCTCGCCGCTTGTTGTGGCTTCTACCGACACCATCTTCCAGTATCTGGTTAATCTGGTCATGCCACGTCTTCCGCGATCGCCCTCTGTTTCTGGCGCCATCAACACTTGCATTATATATCTTTCTTATTATTCTTCCCTCGTTCATTCGCTCAACATGCCCAAACCATTTGAATTACCTTTTTTAATTCTGTTAATTATGCTAAGATCAGCTTTACATTCGTTATTAATATCTTCATTTTTTACTCAATCAGTTTTTACTGCATTGGGGTGAAAAACGCTCGGAGAGAGAACGATGAACTATTTTCAGAAATCGGTTATTTTTACACACAAATTGTATTTCCATTTTATTTCGCGGCGATCAAAGCTACGCATTCCTCAAACAATTCCAATCATTCCCTGAAAAGACGGAGTGTTTCCCTGACCGACAAGTGGGAGAGGAGAATCGTGCGGGAAGGGAAGGCCCGGGTTCGCACATTTGCCTAAACGCCGCGATGAACGGGAACAGAGTTCGAAGAGCGCGCAGTGCGAAAAGGCAAAGCCATAAAAGGCTCCGCTGGTGTAATTCCACACAAGAGCTCAGAAAATCGATTTCACGGAGCTTTTGTCTTTATTTAACATGCGTACGTGTGATTTGATCTTTAGCATTATGTTCTGCCTGATGAGGGTTTATGGGCTCTTTGTTGAGCGCGTGAAGCAAGTCACAATGTTTCTGGAAATTTCATATTTTTGTTATTTATGATCACATTCGCCTTAATTTAACAGATTAATTAATGATACGTTAATGTTTATAATTCACCGGGATTATTTATTGTTCCACGTAAATATTATATAGTAAGGCTCGTATATTAACGCAGAATACATACATATATGGAAATTTTATTGGGTTGCGAAAGTTCTGTCGTATTTTGATATATGCAGGTTTGTTTATAAAAGGCTTTATATGTGCAGAAAGACATTGTTGGAATTTTATTATTTTATCATGCTGATCTTCAGCCTGTCTTATTCTGTTTTTACTCCCTTTCTTTTAACTCGTAGCATCTGCGGTTTGTTGTCTGCCGGAAAATCTTTGGATCGATTTTTAAACATTTTTTGTGATCCAATCGAGCTGAAACTTTGCAGATAGACTCGTGGCGACGATAAAAATGACCTAACAAATTTTCGTTAATTTTTTAAAATAATTATTGAATAATTTTGGATTTTTCGAAATTTTTATGGCGTGTAGTAGGCACGAAACCTACTTCAATGAGAAAGGGAGTGTAATGAAAACTTGGTTTTTATGGGTTAGTTTTTTCATGTTTTATTCTTTGGGAATACACAGATTATATATACAAGTGATTATAAAGATTTTATATTTACATTTCATTTTACAAATGTATCCGTTATTTACATTGTTTTTTTTAACGAAGTTCCTTAACGCGGCTTGCGGTAGGAGTTGACTGATAGAAAAGCAAGCGTTATGCCCCCTCCATGCAACTCTTTCTCTCTCTTAATTAATTTTATTATTTGTTTTCATCTACTTATATTAAATTAATTACACTTTCATGATTTGGAAAAACCTTTCCATCGTCAGGTGTTTTATATATGTCAAAATATTAAAATGAATGATGTCTTTTGTTTTGGTTTTCTGGTGAGATTAATCAAATATAAGTATATTAAAACAAATAATAAAATTAATTTTTTATAAGTATTTTTTACCATTTGTATAAGTTTAATGTCATTCGATTCACAATTTACATACATTACAGATAAACAATAGTGAAATCATATGCTCAGCGTCATAAAGAGTATCGAAAAAGAAAAAAAAAATCGAAAAACAACTTCAACAAAACGTTTGCTTACGTAACGAAAATATACAAATATAAGTAATCTAGATTTCCATTGATATGGAATAGAAGGCAGATCTTATTCACTAGATTATGAAGACCACAATATTTGTTGTCAGTAATTGAAAATTTTAACCAAGCATATTGTCACGAGATTATCAAACGAATAGAATTCAAATAATCGAAATCTTCCGAACAATCAAGAAGATTAAAAAAAACTGGAATACGCGAAATTAAATCAGAAGCTTCGAAAAATATTATCTTACACGGCGGCATCGTGCTGAAGAAAGTCATTGTTTGGCAGAAAAAACCACAGGAACGGCCACTCCGAGTGAATATAGTCAGAAACAATGTGAATGAGGGAATATTGTTCCAGTTAAGTTTGTGTCTAGCTACTTTGCGATTGAAAAATTATAAATTGAAAGTATTTCTATAATTAATGAAAATATACCTACATTGTTTTCACCAATTATTATTTATTGAAAATATTAACGTGTTTCATGGTCAATGTTATACATTTACCACGAAATGTATACAAAATCATTTTGCTCTTTTTGAAGATTTTTCGTTCGATTTCCACCACCGCGAACGCGGGACAAAATGCTTCCAGTAACTGAAAATTTTATCACATAAATATTTCACAGTTTAGAAAATGTACTTTCTTTTAAACTCTTATTAAAAATTTAGATTTTTCGTTGTTTGAGCATTTTTATTAATAAAAACTCTAAACCTTGACGCGATGATCCCGTTACAATATAGATACGCAAGTGTAATGTGACAACCTCTCATGTAGCTGCCATCTATCGCGGAGCTGTCTGATCAAATATAATGGCTCATCTAAAATGTCCCTGTACGTACCGCGTAATCGCTCGTAGTCACAGGGAGATTCATAACAATGTCATATATATCCATTTCATTTTTATTTTTCAAATATTTTAAGGAGCTGTTATACGAGTAATGTACGATTTAGACGGCAGTGGTTTATTTTTCATTTTACATTGCAAAAAATCGTTTTTGGTGGTTTCAGATTATGTACAATTATTAAAGAGTAAAGGTTATTATGACGGTCGTTGGACATATTTATGTGTTTAATAAAACGGATATTTTATACGAACCGAATATTTCACCGAGAAGCAAATCTCGACGTTTCGCTGAAGTCTTATCCAGCGTCATCAGAAGAGCGTCCCATTACCACGGAGGTGATTCGGGCTACACCTCCGCGGTGATATGACGCTCTCCTAATGACGCTGGATAAGACTTCAGCGAAATGTAGATATTTGCTTCTCAGTGAAAATTCGGTTCTTATAAAATATCCATTTTATTTAAGTTGTATTGCTTGTACACTATTGTACAGTACAACTTTACAAGACGGTATATAATAATATTATGTACCTACTTATGAAGAGTCCAGAAACAAAACGCTACTATACTATATTTGTGTCAGATTTTATATGTTTAAATGAAAAATTATAATATCATATTTTTTATTACTGTTAGTATTCGTAATATTGATAATATTATTTAAATAAGTGTTTTATTAATTTTATTTGTGAAAATTTTCGCGATAGTAAATACATAATTCTTTGATTACTACCGCATTGAAACAGACACATGAGCTTTTCTGTACTAATATAATAGATATGTTGATACATATGAAATATTTTGTTTAATTTTTAAATAATTTATGAAATTTTTATAATATTTTAATAAATTTTAAACAATGTTTTTAGTTCCCAAAATTTTAAAAAATAATTATAATAATAACGTACAAACAAAAATGGTTTGTCCGAAAACCTATGTAACTCATATCAACAATTGTTGATATGAGTTACAAAGCAACTTGTTACATAACAGGTATTAACAAAACCTATTTCAATAAGAAGCATTAATTAATATATATTAATACTTAACTGCGAAATAAACTAGATATCTTTGTGAACACTTTTTCATATTATGTTGTTAAATTTTAGATAACATGCATTATTTAATAATTTATTGTATGTAGAATTGCTATGACAGATTGATTATATTAAATTATTTTTACCTTGTTATCTCTACTGAGTTGCATTTATTTTATATTTTCACGACTTAAGTTTCGAGAGAATCAGAATCTCTCGGCGACAGTCGAAAAATTAAAATTAAGTTTCATATAATTTATAATAATCTGTACGAATTAAATGCCAAATCCATCAATAATATATTAGTAGAATTTTTATTTTAATTGTACAGTAAACGCCGATTACTCGGTAAAGAAACTAATACTTAATATAATAATTTCGTTGAAATTTCAAGACGTTTAATTGCTGTTAAAATATTTTGTCTCGCACAAATTCGTTAAAGAATTTATCTACTCACATATTACAATTATTCAATCACATTTATTTTAAATTACCGCAACTATTTATTACTCGATGCCGCTATTTTACCTGCCAACTCTCCTCCTCCTCGACCTAGTGATCTCTCAGAATCTAAACTAGGACACGACTATGACGTCACATATTACTCAAGTTATACACCAAACACTATGTCACCGTGATTAATAGTGTCCTTCTATTAGCGGGCGGGTATGGGCCGGGATCGAACCCGGGTACAGGGGACGTGCAGAAGGGCCTTTGTCACCGAGCCACGGGACATGTCCAATATTGCAGACGATGTTTGTGAAGAAGATCACACAGCGATGATAAATCAAGCAGACGGAGTGCTGCGGACAGTTTTATGCATGTCTGGAGCGCAATGCGACGATAAAGCAATTATCGAATATGGAGGACTGACGGAGTACACACAAACGCAAGCGGATGCATTTAGCCGACGTTTGAACATGGCACACACGCACGGAACAGTTCAGTGCACCTCGCTGGCGAAATTCAACCGTGACTAACACGACGAATTATAAACTTTATTTATTTTCCATATATTATATTTATGAGATCAAAATTTTTCGTTAAAATGTTCAAAATTTTTAGAACATATTGGACATAGCTGTGGAGTGCAAATGAAAACACTAGAGTTTTTTAACAAATTATATAATTCACACTATTTCTCAATTAATCGCTCGTCTGTGAAACACATTTTTATCGCTTGCTAGAATATTCTGTTCAATCATAGCACGTAAGTAGGTATTCCACTCGATATCTATCGCTTCAAAATAATCTGCGCATTGGTAACACTGCGGTCGCCGGTATTTTATTGCAGAATGCGTCGGTCAAATATCAAAACAAACATCAAGCGCTGCGGCACTGGTTCCGCCTTTTTATACGAAACGCGGTGGTTTTTCGAACCTTCGAAATAATTCTAGCGTTTACGAAAATGTTCCCGTTGCTTCTAGATTGTATCAGACGATTTTAGAAAGCTGTAAATAATTCCAAAGTATTATGGAGTGTTCCAGAGATTTTGATAGTGCGCAAATTAATCCGGATTCTATCATCTCGTTACAAAATTTACTGTATTTTGTTCCCAAAGGGATCATTATTAATTAAGATGAATTATAGAATTTCCCATATAAAACCTTTATCTCACAGATAAAAAGCTTTATATGGGAAAGTATGTAGTAAATTTACGGGGGTTTTAAAGATCATTTACGACCTGTCATGTTTTCATGTGTCACATCACTTTCTTACTATTTTCAAGCTAAGATAAACGCTTGTGCTATGAAAATATGACTAACTTGCTTGTCTTTAGTGAGGTTCGAACCCGCGACCATTGGATCACGAGGCGAATGTCCTAACCAACAAGCTACTCATTGGCTAGCTTAACTGATCTTCTTCCTCTTCTTCTAGATCTGTTGATCTATTCTGGCAGAAAGCTGCTACTTTTGTGCCCCGAGATCCAATCGTCCCTCCATATTTTGGTGGACTTCCAGGAACACGATGACCAACTGGGATTTCATTAGTTGCAATGTTAAGGATTCTGGAGTTGCCCGTTCTGGTTACATGATCTCTTCAGAAATTTATTCTTGTTCTACTCCCTTATCGTTAATCGTTAAATATCTTCCGTGCCACACATCTGTCTCATTTCTTCATCGTGGATTGCCCTTGAAGTTTTAATTTTCGATGTTCTCAGCAGATTTTCATTCTGGTTGTATCAGATCTTGTTTCAAGTTTAAGTGATCACTTTACACAATATTTTAATGTTCGCCACACGTCTATCAAATTTGAAAAATTGTATAAAAATATCTTCGTCTCTATGGGATATTTATAAAGCATCTTAATTTATTTATTTAATTTATTTTTCATTGTCTATTTAATTACATATAACATGTTGCTAATTCTGAAGTTCTTTGAGATGAATATGTTTCCACTATAGTTCTCAATTCGTCACTATCGATTGTAGTCTCCAGTCGTCCAAGGGGTTCGTTGTTGAGGTCGAGTTTTCTAGAACAGAAGCAATCAAACCAAAGATGATCCTGGTCCATACACGTCATTGATATTGCGTATCGTCTGTGCAGCATTAGTGCAACAATGCAACCTATATTCGAAAATAACTCGAATTTTAATTTTCTCAATGGTCGCAGACACAGCGACACCAAAAAATAAATAAACAGCGGGGAAAAAAAGAATGTCAGCATTAATATAATATTAAGTTGAATGCAAGATACTGAACTTCGTCAACGTCAATTTAAACAGAGTAAAGCAATTTTCTTTGAACATTGGCTCTGTGTAAGACTTAAATGTTAGTTATCAAGTCAATATAGGATATTCTTAATATTTTGATACTTATACATACTTAAGTAAATTATAGAGCTGATAATTAAGTAAATTGCAAGTTAAGGATCTAAATACTGTGCCAAAAAGCATCACGTAATGTATGAATTTAACAGAGCCGACTATATTAAAAAATATATATATACAATTTTTCAATGGTCTTACAGTTTATCGATAATACACTTAATCTACGTTAATCTACTAAAAGTAAATAGAGGCGTTACTAGACTGATTATATAGCAAATGCTGAGTATGGTAATAATTCGAACCATCATTATTAGAAGTCAAATACCCCATTATTACAATCTGTAAATCAACCCAATCATCATATCTGTGCTTACGTAAGTTATGGGTATAGTGTACATTAATTCAGCAGAATTCTCATCTCAGCTATTAAACACCTGAGTTTGCCCAAACAGCTACCGATAATCTGTTCATTGAAGCACGCAATGAAATAACAAAATGGTTGTTCTATTATCATTTTCTGTGATTTATGAAATGCACTTCGTTGATCTATTATTTTTTTTTAATAAATCATTAATTTCTTTATTCCAAAACTGTTTTAAGAGCAATTTTTTAATAGAGGATCACATATTTAAGATCAAAATGTTCAAATAGCAAATAAAATAAAAATTTCAGTAATAGTAGAAATATTGACATGAGACATACTTCTTGAAAATTCTAATTTAAACTTTGTACGTACATATCTACGATCCCTACATAATATACTGTCGAATTTGTAAAAAATATTGTTTCGTGTTACTATCTTAAATCATCCGTTTTACTCGGTATTTTCGGACAGTGTTTAAAAAATGAATTTTCATTTTTCAACAAAGCAAATGTATGTTAAAGGAAAATTAAACTTATTTTTTAATATTTTCCAAACATATGGAATAAGTCCGATGGTTTAAGATACTAAAACGAAAATCGAATTTTTGCAGATTCTACAGTATACGCAGGAACCGTCGATTTATCGTACATATTTATGTTCGTCTATTTTGCGCTGAGATAACAATCACTTATTATAAAAACAGGGGGATGGTTGTCATTTGTACCATATTGTCTTGTTGTGTCGCGAGGAGAGCGTGCCCGCCCAGGAGCTGACTGTCTCCCGCTGCGGCGATGCAGCTAATGTGCTCCATTGGACATTTCAAATTTATGGACGGGCAAGAGCCGCGAGCTAAAATCTGACAAACCTCGATGGTAGGCTGACACGCGCCCGCCAAAAACGGGGTGGCAAGTTTTGAGGCAAGTATTTCAACTATTGAGCTGAATAATAGCCTTATAGATTTCCTGCCTTTCAAAATTTTACATTTTTGACTGTTTAATTGCTATTTAACTCCAATTTTTTAAAGTAGTGTAACACGTAACAAGTTCAGTAATAACATGAGAGAATTGTCTGAATGATCATGTCAGTAATAGCCACTGAGTATAGAATTGTACCAAAATAAACTAAGCCCTTCTTTAAGCAAAGAATTAGGGCCACAGCGGAAGTATGTCCCCCTTGCGTATATTTAAAACACATGTTTAATGCGGTTAAATTTATTTTTGCATAATTCAATCTCCAACTAAACACAAAGGATTTCTTACAATAGACGATGTTTTCTTTATGTTTTAAAATTTCGTCCCAAACCGAGTATTTCAAAGTAAAAATCCAACTACTGCAGCTTGGTTCTTCCAACTCTCGGGTTTTGCGTCAAACACTTTTTGAATCCACGCGTTAAATATAACCAGCCCACTTCAGCTATTTACCAAATTCGTAATTATTACATGTTTGTTTCTCTCCGATTTCTATGCTTCAAATATTTGTAGATATCATTGTTTAATTAAATATTATTTTCTACATTTCATCTTCAGTAATGTTACTAATACTAAACCTAATACCAAAGGAGCCATGATGATTGGGGTAGAGATTAGAGTCGTGTCGTTATGTGAAAACACTTTGTATAAAATTACTATTTATGTAATGATTAACATTTTTCGAACCCAATATTATAAAATAAAAATAAAATTAAAAAGAAAGAAAAAGATACACTAATTCAAAAATACATTTACTACAAGCCAAAAGAAAACATGAACGCAGAAAAACCGTGGAGAAGAATTTTGTATACAGGAAAACTCATCACAGACCTTCTTAATTTGTGAAGATAGAAAGTTCAGACCCGCGTTCTACACAAACAACACCATTAAGAAATACATTTTCAATAATAAAACTAAAACAGAACATCTAGATAATAGTGGGGTTTATAAAATTAACTGTGGGAACTGCCAATCTTGCTATATAGGACAAACCAGAAGAAAAATAAAAACGCGAATAGATGAACATTTTAAAGGTATAAAAAATTTCAATATTAATTCAGAGATGGCAGACCATGTGAGATCAGAGGGACATCACTTCAAGTATGATAACGTGGAGGTGTTGCATGTATGCAAAAAAGGAAAGAAATTGGACATTTTGGAAAATATAGAAATTCATCGAAATAATGATAAGGCCTTAAACATACAAACACCACTTATTACATCCCCCCTTCTTACCATACTAGCCCCTCCCAGCAACCACTTTCACTTTCCGCCTGCCCCTCCCCCACTCCTGACAACTCCCGCCCCTATGTAGTAGATAAACTGTCTTCTAGTCTTAAGTTAGTATATTACTGAAGATGATGCAGTAAGCATCGAAAACGTTTTAATTAATTTATTTAATTAAACTGTCATTGTGTGAAGTAAACAGCGTTGTGTTCTATTCATAGTTATTTATTATGGTTTTCATCCAAAAGATGATTCAGAATATTCGGAATAAATTGTGGTTTTACGCACACGTTTTCTTTTTATTAATATAAATAATGTTACCGTACAGTTATTCTGCCGTTGTTGAAGAAGTAATTTTTTTTATTTATTAATATATTTATTTTAAATTACAAAACGGAAAATAAGAAAAATTGAAACAATTCAAAATCTATTCAGTTTTCTCTTCATCAGGTCTAATCTATAACATCATTAGAGCAATTTGCTACAATATCTATTATAAAGGTTGTCAGTAGTTCTTCAGATTACTTATAATGTCTATAAAACTATTTTATAAGTTAAATAATGTTGAAGCAAGACTGCGCACTAAAGTTCATAAGAATTTCGCTGTCGGAATGAACTAGAAATTTGCGAAGTAGGGGGTTATTTTATTATAAAACGTTGCACGGGTTAAGGATTAAGTTTAAAATAAATTTGTGAGGTAAACAAAGGTTCGATTCGAATGGTATAGATTTGCATCGAACATTTATAAGCGGACGGGAAGAGTTAAAAGAATCGGGGGGAAATGTCGCGATGTTACCCGCCAAGTCCTAACGAGTAAGTTTCCAAATTTTGAGGTCAGATCAGCCGAAAGGTACAGATTTACTTAGAAAATATATCAGGGGAGGGGAAGGGTTAAAAGAATTGGGGGGAAATATCACATACATTTCCCGCCTAGTCCTTAAGAATAACTTTCCAAATTTTGAGTCCGATCGGTCAAACGATACAGATTTGCATAGAAAATATGTCAGGGGGAGGGGAAGGCGTATGATAATAGGGAGGAAATGTTGCCTATGTTACTCGCCGGGTCTTAAAGCATAAGTATGCAAAATTTGTCGAATCGGACAAACGGTGTGGAGAAACGGATAGAGAACAGACAGACAGATAACTAGACCGACACACAGACAGACATTGAGTTTTATAGGTATAGATACTTAATTAACAATCAATCGTTTTCGAATATTGTGCTATAGACTAGTTTATCTTCAGAAAATATATATTATTTATTGATTTGCCATTAACTTTGTGGAATGACATGATTCATTCGTATATAAATAAAACACTTGTTTAAGACCACTTTTAAGTTTAAATGTACAGTTTAGTTTCGAGTAGGTACTAAAGATATTATAGGGTCAGTTTTCATTCTCTATTAAACCGACTAGTAATCATTCCCCTTAGTACTTCAAATTATAATTGCGAATTAAACAAAACAAATAGCCAAAAATAACGATAATAGATAAAATGTTAAGAAAAAAATTAAAAATAACTAGACTAAAAAACATTTATATGCAGCATACAATAACGAATTAAAAAAACATAGCTTAAATTCTATACACAGGTTCGTTAATCAATAAAATTTATCATATCTTACCTTCTCATATACAACCCGCGTATTACACTAAATAACAATTTAAGTAGAATTCTCGATAATTCAAAATCAAAATTAGACTTTTTGGGTAAAAGCGTGTATAAAATCTCTTGTGGAGACTGCAAAATGAAATATATAGGCCAATCCGCGAGAAATATAAAAATAAAAAATAAAGAACACCGTCGCGGTCTCGTCAGCAATTATTTTTCTAAATTTTCAAAAAATATAATAAACATCACTCGTTCGATTCTCACACGTTTAAATTATTACATTCAGTTTAATAAAAAGGCCAAGTAAAATTAATAAACTCTAAGAAGAATTAGAAATTAAAATAGAATTTAATTCTAGAAAAACTTTCATTAACTATATAAAATTCAAAAACTCGTCACCCTTCCTCTCTTTGTTTCCGTTAAATCAAGCCCCACCCCTGGTTTCCCCCTCCTCCACACATAACCCACCCACCTCTATCAGAAGCTAAGATATTTTATTTTATTACAATGCTTATTAGTTTATATTATCTCTTGTAGGTGGCAATATATGTAGTTCTCAAAACAAGTACAGTAAACTTAAACTCAAAAGTGGTCTTATAAAACTTTTTTATTTATATATAAATAAATCATTCAGAAAAGGTAGTTTATGAAGATTCCTTTTTAGCTTCTTTTAGAGTTTTGTTTGGTTTTAGAGATAACTCACATTCATTGTTTTTTTCCCACCGGATTAATCCCGAAGATCAATAAGCATACTATACTGGTTTATATTTGTTCACTCAAATCTCCCGAGAAAACCATTCAGACATTCTCATAAGACTTTTTTTTCATTGTGACGCGAACAATGCTAGTAACAAATAATAAGGGTAGTTTTCTTGTATCGCTAATCAATTTCTAGTGACAGTTACCGTATTACCTATAAGTCAAGGGATCCAATTGATCTTGATCTACCACTTCAGCGGTCTAGACAACAATACCCTATTAAATAAAGCAAACCCGAAGAAATACTTACGATATACATTGTTTGACGCGGATTCCCCCAGAAAGTAGTTCGTCATATATATATACATATGGAGTAAACATTTTTTTTAAATTTATTTATTTATGAATATAATATTGCTTTCACACAATATACTTTTAATACATTATATCTATCTATCTATCTATCTATCTATATTTTTTTTTTTGATAGTACAAGATATTTTCTAAGAGCAAATATAAAAAAAATACAGAGGGTATTTTTTCATTCTCAAGGCTCCGACACCGGTTACCGGACATGCGCCGGTATATAGTCAACGTTACATGAACGTTCGTAATACAACTTCTGTATGGAATATATTTTAATATCTTTGGTAAGAGTACGATTTAAGTCTGCAACCAATGCACAACACTGAAGTTAACATACGTATATATGTGTAACGAAATGTCTAGATCCAGTCCCATTTTCGCTTAACTAGGTGAACACCTCTCTCAAGGCAAACATCACATATATTAATTTGTATAAATAACACTTCAGACTGGATTTCTTATTCTATTATTTAATAAACATATATGCACCGATTCACATATATATAAATTCATCGATATTCAATGCTAATATAACATGTACGTATAAAAATACAAATGTATCATAAACGCTCATATATTCGTATGTCCCATATCATATATGTTATCACATATTAAGTGTTGAGAAACAATGACATTTTAAACGAGAAATTTTTAACCTTTATTTTGTTTACCCAACGAATAAACAGCAGAAGACCATTAAAATGAATGATTTCCAAATACCTTACATGTGGTTTGATGGTTGAGTCAGCCATTAACTAAAGCAGTCGAATTTAACGTATAGATTCTACATACATATAGGTAATACATACGTCTTCGGTAGTAAAAAGGACATTAAACTAAAATGTCCACTGCAGCACTTTGTATCAAAGTGGAGGAGTAATTTGATTGTCTCGCTGTAAAAGTCTTCTTCTAACAAATTTAATATAAATTGATATTTTATTTGAATTTTGTAACATTGTTTCAACAAATCATTCGACTCTCCCATACAATACAATGACGTTTTACTATCGGAAAACTGTAAGCTGTATAGAGATACAAGACAAAGTGTCTTGCTTGTTTGCTTATTCGTAAATTTGAAAATTGTAAATGCACACAACATTTATATAGCACATGCATAATATACACACATGTTTATTAAAAATTCTGGTCACGTGCTCCCCGCTTTACGAGAATTCTGTTCACCAAGCGTGTGTATAGTCTTCGCGGTGATCTTGTTGCTCATCTTGGTCCACTGGATCATCTATCCAACGATCTTTTATCTCATCCTCATCTCTATCTTAAGGGGTTACATGGGTTTCGCGGCTTCAAAAAATCGTTTTTATTTTTATTGTCTTATTAATTTCTACAACATCTCGAAAATATTATCCTAAATATTCAAGTCGATCCGAATAAAAGTTTCGGAGATACAGCCTTGGGAAGGTGCGTAGGTAGGCTCAGCGCGCCGCAGGTAGCTGCTTGTCTATTGTTTGTCCGTCCTTACTGTCCATTGCTTTCACTTTCTAAGGGCAACTAGTTTGAAATACGTCAATTTGTGATTCTTCTTCTTGAATCAAGAGGTTTCACACAAAATAATATTGAAAGCTTGAGCCAGTTAATCTGGAAAATTACTCCAAAAAACTTCCTGCTGGTTCAAAGATCGTTAATATTACTGCATTGGTCGCTGCTTGCACTTTTAATGAAGGAAAATCAGCTTTATTATTATTTATGCACTGTATGGATTTAAAACATGGCACATGCCCGAAATTCTGATGAAAAACGTGTTTGCGCAGCCGAAAAAAATCTTCGAGCGAGACTCGCGAAGCCAGGATTCATCGTAGACAGGAGCAAAAGGATGCCCTGGACATTGCAGCTGCTGCAGGTTCCTTACTTTACGACCCAGGAATCTACAATTCAATGTAAGTAAAAAAAATAAAAATAAATTCAAGTTTTATTGTTACTCAAAACTTTAAACCCGTTTATCTCGAAACTGTGTTTTCAAAGTCGGTTGACAAAATTTCTCTAAAACTACTCAACCAATCTTGATGAAATTTTACACTGGTCTTTGAGATACAATTCACGAGGATTTGAACGAAGGATATATTTTTTTTACAATCATAACTATTTAGAAAAAAAAAAATTGAGAAAAATTTACCGAAATTTGCATTTTTTTGTAAAAAGGTCTGCCAAAAATCCAATTTTCACTTCTTTTTTTTTTCCCTTCGTTCAGATTCTAGTTTATGGTCTTAACTAAAACATATAATTATTTTTTTTCACTTCAGATGATCCTGTCATGAGGTCACCGGAAATGACGTCACAATGGCGGAGTTTTTAATATTTTCTTTTGAAAATTTCAGAAATTCTTTGGCAAATGTATATCTTTAAAATAATAAAACGTTTGAATAAAATATTTTATTTTTTGTACAAAAAAAATTTTTTTGAAAATAGGCCCTTTTTCCCCGAGTAAACCCATGTAACCCCTTAATTAATGATTATCCCTCTGTGGAAAAAATCCAATAATTGTATTCTCAGAACACACATATTAAAAATATTGTAAAAATATATATATTGGTCTATAAAAGGAGTTAAGAAATTGAAAGTAATAGTTTTCAGGCGCATTCTAGTGTATGTGTTAAATTATTTGGAAGAATATCATATAAACATTAAAAAGAATATTGCTTATTATTGCACTTTAAAAACAAAGATGGACCTATCATTACCAGCTTCAAAATCTATGTGTGTCATGAGAAGAACCATAGAAGTATCTATTGCAGATGTGAATATTCCGAAAAAATACAGATTTAGAACATACACAACTTTCAAAATTTGAAACAACTAAATATATCAAAGTTTCATAATGCAACTTGGTACGAGTATATTCTGAATAAATGTTAAATAACAACAATGATACTGCCCTGTTTACAGTAACATTACTAACATTAGAGAAAGGTTACTGTTATTTATTTACTTAAGTTATAATAATATTAAAGTTATAATAAATTATTTTAAATTTACGTTTATGAACAAAATACAACCATTTTATGCTTTGGATTAGTTTTTTATTACCCTCATGAAATAAAATTTGAATTCATCCAAATATTAAAAAAAAAATCAAATACAGAGTTTTTAATAATATATACATTTCATAAACGCAATGATTATCTCATGTTCCCAATTAAAAAAATAACATTAAATTTGCAATATTTTTTTTAAAAATAAAAATTATTTTAAGAAAACAGGCTACAAAAGAATGTTAAAAATAATGTCATATGGCAAATTCACATAAAAACAAGTTTCTAAAAATATTTTTGCCAATATTTTTAATTTTTTGTTTGTGGTTTACCCTGAAGAAACCGAAACCGGCTGGTGCTAGCTGTATATATATAGTGAATTTATTGTTTCAGAGGTAAGTTTATAGAACTATCACCATAATCACCCATTATGGAAATTAAAACACTTGTTGGTTAGTTATACACTTTTAATTTTTATGAAATGAATTTTTATAGATTGATAATACTTACTTACCATCACGCCTTTTCCCCGTGGGGGTAGGCAGAGAGGATAGAGCGCCACACTCTTCTGTCCTGACGTACAACTCTCGCCTCATCCACACTCATACATCTTCGCATGCAAGCTCGCCGGTTGTTGAGGCTTCTAACGGGACCATCTTCCAGTATCTGGTTGATCTGGTCATGCCACGTCTTCCGCGGTCGCCCTCTCTTTCTGGCGCCGTCAACACTTGCATTATATATATTTCTTACCATTCTTTCCTCATTCATTCACCCAACATGCCCAAACCATCTGAGCGACCCTTTTTTAATTGCATTAATTATGCCAAGATCAGCTTTACATTCATTCCTAATATCTGCATTCTTTATCCTAAATTGATTTGCTCCACATACGTCTGAGGGATCTCATCTCCACTGCATAATTGATAATGCCCTCGCAAAAAGGAAAAAAGTGTTTTTATTTACATATAAAAGTATGAAAAATGTAGTGGTTAAAACCAAATATAATAAATATTTATTATTACGAAAAATGCGTATCGAAATGTGTATATTAATTACTATTTTAATAGTATGAGTGGTTCAGCGCACAAACCATATTCAACGCCGCCATTGGTCACAAGTGATGCTCACTTCTTACAAGGAAGAAAACGATTAGGGATTAGGGAAGCGGTCATCAATCAAACCGAGCCTTGCTAGATCGGACACAAATAATAAAATATATCCATCGAGCAGATGCACAAACGGAACGAACGAAAACAGCAAAGGATAATTGACCAAAACAAATCGCCATTTCCTGCGGTAACCCTCGGCGGTAATAATGTGATGAACCTAATGACAGTCATAATACATTTTCCCGCCAATTCAGCGCCATTTTCCGGCCAAACTTAATAATGACGGATGGGGCCGGGCGAACCTGCTCCGGTCTCCGACGTCCAATCCGGTGACCGACTGATGAGTGAAGCTGCGGAGTAAAAAGGTCCAATTATTAAAATAAAAGATAAAAATTAAATAAAAATAATTTGATTATGATAAATTATTAATGTCTCATGGAGACGAAGGATAGTCAAAGGGCTTATGACTTGTAAGTGATCACTTTACACAATAACGTTCACCGATTTCGCCGTAAGAACATCCACGCATTATCAATTATTTTAAAGTTGTTAAAGTTGCCGTGTTTCCACGACCTTTCTGGCCGACGTTTCGGATCCCATTGCAGGGTCCATCATCAGGGCTGATGTGTCAACTCAACACATCAGCCCTGATGATGAACCCTGCAATGGGTTCCGAAACGTTGGCCAAAAAGGTCGTCAAAACACGGCAAAATACCCCAGAAGACAAACCAGAAGATTCTGAGTGGCCGTCAAAACCTAAGAACATTCTTTCATATCTCCTTTTTCTAAATTATTGTACTGGTAAAACCTTCAAAAAACTATTTATAACATATTGTCAATTCCTACTGTAATTTTTTGCTTTACTTTATTACTACTATTTTGATTTTTTGCATATACTATTACGTAATAGGTACTCTTTGTTCCGTTTTTTGAAATAAATAAATAAACTTAATATCGCTTCAAAATGAATGTGGCTAAACCAGAAGATCGTTGACCTTTTATTAGTGGAACCTTTTAAGGCCGCTGTAGAACATTATGAGGTGTCATTTTATTGCCCTCCAACGGGAGCTCTAAACTCTAAACTAAACTCGTATTAGTGAAACTAATTTTCAAAAAAATCCTTCCAGCCATCTCGATTCTTATTTTGATTTCGAAGTTTTGTTTAAACAGAAGGCATTTAATATTTTGTACCCTTTTGACGTTAGTGCCATCGATTCACAAGTGAATATTCTCATATCTTTTGTCTGCTGTTTATTATGAACAGTGTTTTCTGAATGTAATTTTTTAGCAGAAATTGAAGATCTGCAATATTGTCAGCTACCCATACTGTATCATTGGCATAAATGCGGTTATTAGTTTAAGTCCTGTTTACTTTAACGCGCATTGGATTGCCAAATCAACATATTATATTTGTGGTTTTTTTTTAACTTTTTTTTAATTTGCGTAAACGGAAATTACTACCGCATTAGGCTCACAAGCTACATAAATAGTCGCTAACTTCAATTCAGTGGACGCGAGTGTTTATGCGGACAGCACTTGTGTTAGTACACGACACCGATTGGTCCACGAGACCGACGCAATTATCACAATTTTGAGTAAGTAAATGTTTGATTAGTTCTAAAACCTGAGTTATTTCTTATTATTATTGAATTAATAGCATATGATGTAATGTTTAATATATTTTCAAGTTATGTTATAACTTCTTAGAACGAATAATAATGAATAATATTCTTAAGTTTTCATGGACATTCTGAATTTTCTGGTTTGAGTTTTCTGGGATATTCTGCCGTGTTTCTACGACATTTCTGGCCAACGTTTCGTATCCCATTGCGGGGTCAATCATCGAGGCTGATGAATTGTTACAACACATCAGCCCTGATGATGGACCCTGCAATGGGAACCAAAACGTCGTCCAGAAAACTTAAACCAGAAGAATAAAAATGATTCTGGTGGAGGATAATTCAGATTCGTATTAGGATGACGTAAATGATTTCGAGGGTCACGTTGAAGTACATGAAGAAAGAAGCGATACTGATAGATAAGTAGAGGTTTAAAGAACTTCTAGTCACCACTACATCGGCAAAGATAATCAAAAAGCTAAGATAAGCTCCAAAAAGTACTGCAAGACTATTAAATTTTGTTGGAAATATTTTTGTTTGGAACGTGCAATTATGGTATGCTCTGACTGCTATAGTAGACCATTAATGGTGAATTAATTTGTAGACATTTATTATTTATATTTTTATCTTTAAGATTTGAGTGTTTTGTTTGATTTCAGAAGAGGTAAATTTTTGTTCAAGTTTTCATACCTTATAAGAATAAGTAACTTATGTAAAAGGTTGTATTAAAGACACTAATACATGTTAAATGTTTTCAATATTTTTTTATTTATTAAAGACACTAATACACGTTAAAAGTTTTCAATAATTAATTATTTTATTTTTATTTATTTGTATTACTTTAGACTTTTTGGATTTTTTAAAAATATTTTTTTCAATTATAGTAAGCTTTTTCTAAAAAAATATGTATAAAATAGGCCTTAGAATTTTGGGTCCCAGAAACCGTGCGCGGATATAGATGTTATTTTATTTGACGCGGGTATAGGAAGGTTAATGTTTTTCTGTATATCATATTTGGTATTTAGTCCAATTCTGAGGTTAGATCAAATAGATTAGATAGCACCCGATTCTGACTGTTTGGTTATTGTATTGTTACGTGTCGTGGCTCGGTCGAAATGAAATGAAAAACGTATTTCGTAATTGATCACTCGTAAAAGTTATTATCGCTTCAACATTTTATCTGACATTTTTATTTGTTCGAAACGCAATACTACTTTTAAACCAAAAAGAACCGCTTTGCTTTTGTCTCGCCACTGCGGTAAGAACCCTTCCAAAATCTTCGCTTTCGAATCATCTCTTAGTTCGTTATTTCAACGACTGAGCACACCGGCCCGCCGTTCTGCGCTTGCCCACTTATCTATGGCACGCGCCTGCGCTTGTCTTCGGCTATCAAATGTCAACGGACGACTCGTTACAATATATATGTATTTGCTTCATTCAAAAAATAAATAATCAATTTTACATAATTAAAATTAAATACATTATTTTTAAGTATCGTGAAATTGTAATCTTACAATTGCAGAGGTCATTAAACGGAGTTTAAGATATAATATTCAGTATTTGTTTCCAGCGTTTTGTCAATTAACAATCGCATAATGATTTATGCATACGCATTGTTCATTACCTGTTTCACAGTCATAAAATTTTACAAACTGAAAACACAAAAATATATATTTCGGTTTTAATAATAATGTATGTATAAGTACAATACAGTATAGGTTTAAGTTCTTAATGTATCATTAGTATGAAACACCACGTTTATGATTTTTGTGAAATAGTTATTATAAATATTTAAGTTATATAAAATAGTTAACATACAAAGGTTAACAAATAATAATATATTCATAATTTTTATAAATTAACTTTGTAAACACCGCTTATTTATTGAAAAAATTCAACATGTTACGAAGCCAATGGCTTCTTCGTCAGGAATAAATAATCAATCAATATTGGATTGCCAAATTATGTCACCACAAAATAAATTTGCTATATTTGAAGAAGAAATTTTGTTAATTCTATTCTATTAATTTATCAAAGTTTGTTAGTTCTGTGTCGTAGTCACGAAATCACATTGTCATATCCTTTATTATAATCACACGTACAGAAATATAAAATCAATAGATTATTAATACACGAAGATTGACCAATTGTTGCTTCCCAACCAACCGGGTGGCGAGGCCCCGCCACATAGTTAACGACAGCTTTGCCGACTGTGATTATCGTGATTATTGAAGTTTCATCCAAACATTTTCATAATACAATTATTTAGCATTGCGCATGGCCTTTGATTTTAGTGCTCATTTATTTATTTATGTATACTTATGAAGCCTTAAATAATTGAATACATATTTATCAAAGTAATAAAGATTGGTAATAATAAAAATAAATGCCCTCGATACATTTAAAATAATAAGTAAATCAAAAAAATATTTCAAGACATACTTTCAATATGAGGTAACAGTATCACTGCGAGAAGGTGAAGGAATGGCGCCTGAGTGTGAAAGGCTAGTTGCAAAAATACTACGTATATTATGCATCAACAATCTTTGAACTCGTGGCATAATTATGTTAAACCTTTTTTGGATTCGATCCACAGTTTTTTACAATACCTAAGTTATTCTGAGACCCTAATTTATCAAATTTGACATTTTGTTCCGACGCCTAATGTCAAAGTTGAATCTGCCGATTTAAATTAATAAATTTTAAATGGGAAAATTCTCTGATAAATTGATAAATCCTGAAGCTACGCAGAAATATAACGTTCAATAATAATGAAAAATTATTTATTTTCATCAAAATAATGACCAAATCATGTCGGAAAAGATTAAATAATGTATAGTCAACCACTTTACGTGAATTTAGAAAGTTTCAAAGGTCTAGCTAGTTGTGAAGTTGATGAAAAATCAATTACAAGATTCCATAACAACAAACAACAAAACAAACCAACAAATAGCAAAAGAGAGTTAAATAAAAGTACGTAAAAATCTTCAGTATTTGAATAATTACAAAAGCACAAATGAAATCGCCACAGCAATAATAATTGAAGACACAGTTGAAGATATAAATTAAAAATTTCTGCGCTACTATATATATTACCAAATCTCTGAATTATGCAGAATGGCGAGTTGAATTTCGTAATATTATTGATACAATAAAATAGTGTAGGTGCATTTAAGAATAGGCACATGGGCTGGCAGTCACGTCATTTAATATTTAGAAGAGAAATAATTTAATTGGATATTTTTCGTCTGTTAAGTTTTGAAAATTAGTGACAGATAATACGAAATTATTATCAAAATATTAAATCTAATGTAAATGTAGCCCAAGGTTTCATGTTGGACACTTTCAATGTTTTTTAAATTAATATTATAAAAAGGACACCATACAGGTAAATTATATTCAATGATACTCCCCAATAAATATTCACATACAAACAATGTGTACACAATATATATACATTGTTATCGAGGAGATATAGTTGAAATTTAAAGAACATATTAAGATAAATCCAAAAATTTTCATTTTTACTAGAAATTTTGTCAATATGGTGAATGAAGGCCAATTTTTCGTCAGTTTTACGCCGATTGATTTTAAGAAGCACTTAATATATTTCATTAAATAAAATAACGCCCCGTTTAAAGTGTGTATGTTAAACAAAAAATAGAGATGGGAACACGGAATACGTGTCGCATCAATTTATTACAATTTTAGAAATAAGCTAAACGCTTGTTCTATGACAATAGGACTAACTTTCTGGTGTCCTGGAACGGGGCTTGAATCACCGACCATCAGAACATAATGCGAATATCATGACCACTACACCAATAAGCTACTGGAACATAAACATTTAAGTCCGCTTCAAATACATATTTTCGCTGCTTTGCAACACGTCTGTTCAAGGGAAGACGTGTATTCGGGACACTGAGCAGCGCGAAAGGCAAAAGAATTGCTTTTACTTGGTATCCATTTGCAGCAGATTTTTTCAGTATTTTGAGAAACACATGCGCAGCTTTATTTTTCAATATTAATTCTTGCCCATTATGTTTCTAGTTAAAGCAATAACTATTATAATTATTAGCGCTTATGTCAAATAAATACACAATTTAGATTTATTTTACAGAAATTTTAGTAAAGCACAGCTTTTATTATTGTATAGTTTGGAGTGCGACACCTGATTCATTTAATATACTATGTTTAAAATATACGTATTCAAAATAAAATTGATATACATCAAAATTAGCAGACGGTACCCCAATTATAAAAATCGTATCCTTACATAAATTCATCGATCGAAACCATCGACGAATATACTTTTTCAAGCACAATTTGTTTTGTTCCTAAATCAATTTCCTTGCCTAAGTTTTCACTTCTGGTCGCAACTGTAACTGGTCATTGCATACTATTTTTTACTATTTTTACGCGCGATAAAAATTTGGTGTCCAACTATTTAGACGCAGATCGAAGCATGTCGTTTTAATTGATCTTAATAATTTGTATGTAAATACATCCACTGGAATTATTACAGACCTTGCTACCTGTCTACTTACATAATTATTATGTTGTTTGCCGCTCATCGATTGACGCGTGAATTCACTCGCCATTTTTATAAGATGATTAAAAAATATATTGAAAACAAAATAATTCACCTTAAATAATATTATAAAAATCTAAATTGGACGTGGATAATCTTAACATCTACATTGCATTTTTTTATGCCTTGCACTTTCTCGCTAGAAGAGACATTTATAATTATTTGTTAACCTTAATATTTTCAAAAAATTATTAATCACACACACGTAAAAAAATCAATCCGTATCAATGATTATTTTTGATTTTGATGTCGATGATGATGCGGATGATGATTATTATACATATATTCAAGAACACATTCATATTTGTGAAGTTGTAATTTTTCTGAAAAATTACAACTTCACAAATATGAATGTGTTCTTGAATATATAATATCTGTTGTATAAATGTATGTCCAAATAAAAATGAATTATTCAATTAATCATGGCGTCCATCTAGCGGTGGCATTGCAAAGTAATTTCAACTACCGTATCAAAAAAAAGTGGATTGCTCTATGGACAAAAATAAAAATTAATCAATTAATAAAAATAAGAACTACATATAAGGTCGATATATTCACGGAAACATAGAGGGTTGCTATAGCTTAGTGGTCAGAGCACCGGCCCCGGAAAGGAGGTGACCTGGGTTCGAATCCCAGTAGTAACCTAATATTTTTTCGTGAATTAGATTTTTCTGTATGTCTTTCTAATTGATTAATTAATTTGGTTATTGATTATTATACCTTTAATCTTTTCAAGAAACTATACGTAGACGTACAATACGCCGGTATTGAAACGTTAAAAATAATCAATGTGGTGTGTATAAAGCTCTTAGTTTTTTTAATAATTTGGTTCAACAATAAAGTTAAGAGTTTAAACATCAAAAATGATATTAACCCTTTTTATTTTGTTACTAAGATTTAAACTTTCGTAGTGAGTAAAATTTTTGATCTACAATTGTTTCGCGTTACATTTAAGCATTTTCTTTCTTATCAAATAATTTATTTTGCCTCATATCTTCTTCTTCTTAGCCTTCATCTCTCCACTGCTAAATATAAGCCTCTTCCATACCCTTCCACTTTTTTCTGTTGTTTTCTTCTTTTAGTCATTTCTTCCCCCCACAGCGGTTATAACGTCGGTCCATCTCTTATGAGGTCTTGCGACGCCTCATTGCCTCACGTAAAATATGAAAATTATTTCATGTTCATTTATTTGTCTAAGTATGCACTAATCTTAGATGCATTTTTATTTACTTGCATTTCTTTTTTTATTATTATTTCTGTGATAAAAAATATTTTAAAATATCCAATAATATAATAAAAATTATAATTATAAAAATTGTACATAAAATATTTAAAGAAAGTGTACTAAGTATTGTAGGAAGTGTTACTCAATGAAAACAGTACAATGTAAATTAATATTCCTTTAGTAATAAAATAAAAGATACATATTTACTGTATGTTTAATCATTCACCTATTAAAACTTTGCTATTAAACTATGGAAAAAAGGAAGAAAACTGTGAAAAAATATATAATTTTTACCAAAAAAATATGTCCGTCTTTTTGATTTATTTTCTCCATCATAATTTCTGTAAACTAGTGTGGATCCCAGCTGACTACACAATTATTAAAAATAATCATCCGAAATTTTGAACTCTAGTTGGCAATGTAGCAAGCTTATTGTAGCATAATAATTAATAAATAAAAGAGAATGAGGTCACTACTTACAACATACATATGCTTTTGAAATTATTAATAATTTACTTTGCATCGCCTCTTCTTTTCTACCCCTCTCATGTCACTTTAAGGTATAGTGCTTATTTTAGCGTGATATATATTTATTGATGAAGAAATTTATGATGCGTCTAAAATTATTACCCCTATCAGCAATAAAAATGGCACTGTTTTAAAAACTCGTTTTTAGCAACGACGCCGTAAATAACCTCATAGATAAATAAATATACGACCGCTTCTTATAACAAACGTAGTAGTGTTAGTAAAAATATATTTGTAAAAAAAAAAATACAAAAAATATATTTGATATTGTCACAGGTTATTTCAGGCGTCTCCCAAAAGTTGTGGATAATTGTAGGCTATCTTAGAAGAGTGCCTTCGATCTTACTGTCATCATCGATATATTACGAAGGATTCTGTGTGTAATCTCTCATCATCTCGTAAAAATATTTATCGACATAATATTCTGAATTCCTCGAAGGGCATTTGAAATAAATACACATATTAAATGAGAAACAACTTATTTTTTTACTGAGAAAACGTATATTTTGAATTTCCAGAACATATATCTAACCAAGTAATGGTGTATGTGTATGTGCGATTGTTATTTATTTCATTCTAATAATGATTATTTTCTGAGCTTTAACTGCTATCTAGTGTACCTACCGACAGTTGCTCGTCGAATTCAAAATCAATTACCAATCATCGATACAATTCGATAAAACTGTCCATCCGTGGGTTAGTCAATAGAGAGATGCATTGCAGAATACAAGAACACATAAAATGTCCAACATTTCAATATTATAATTACCTACTATTTAACATTTATTTATACAAACTTCTGTTTATAAAAGTAAATATATTATATTACATTGTTTGTATAAAAAAAAATTGTAATAAAATTAAGTTGTTAAAAATAAATTATAAATGTCAAAATAAATAGTCGTAATATTTTATCTAAGATATTGATTGCCTTCATTTCTAAGAGTCAAATAATATTTGCTTTTTTAAGAACTTTAAGAAATATATATTTTTTAATCTAGTGAAAATAGCGATAATAAAAAAATGAATTGGCTTACAAAAAATTAATTGAGCATAGCAAGTGGAAGAAAGATATGAAGCTAGGATTAATGATACCAGATACAAAAATAGAAAACGGTAGTGAAAAATTTGGCTTGACAAGGTAAACCATATACTGTCATTTTAGAAACCGACGAGGTTGCATGAGACGATGTATGAATGTAGTTGAACAAAGAAGTGTGATGCTCCACCCTTCTGCCACGGTAAATGGAGTGATGGTATGTTATTTAGTTAGATATATATTATGTATAAATGGTAAGTGATAGAATCCATCGGATTACCCTGTACCGTTCACCATTACTTTAATACCTCATTTGTAAACCTAATACCAACGATTACTTTTAAACTAATTCAAATTTCGGAGCAAGTTGAACTAGTGACCCCCGATTAAATGGCTCCGCCGCAACGCCTCCACTTAAATATTCAAATTCGACCATTTGAGCTCAGGGTTAATAAATTACAATTATCATTTTTATTTCCTCTTATCAAAGATCATCTGTGAAGGTCCGCTCACCGGAAAGACTTGATTTGCATTTAATTTTGAGACAGTGGCGGAACCTTATCCGGAGGCTTTATCTCTTCCTCGGCCCGGAGCGCTGTTATCTCAACCGGATAGCCTTTCTCTCATCAATCAATCAGTCAACCATCCCTTTAGCCTCAACTCACCCTCTTTAAAACTCCACGACCTCCACTCTGCGTTCTGATGAGGCGTTTAAATAATATTATTCTAGCCAATATTTAAAACGTCATTAATATAGTCATATTTTATATATCAAATATACGTGTCCATAATTTTAAGAGTGGCATCATTTCATATTTACATTTTTTTTTAAATTACACACAAAAAATCTTTAAAAAAATACGTTTCCATTGTTCCGTAATCTTAAACGCATAATCTGTATGCAGTCAAAGTTGCAAAGTATGAATGTAATCCCAATTATAATAATTCGTTTTCTGTCTGTCCGTCCGTCGTAACATGGTGTAATGTCCGTAACTTCTTTATAAAATATATATATATATATCTATATATATAGATATATATATATATATATATATATATATAATATATATATATATTATATATATATATATAGTGTATATATATATTTTATAAATAAATAAATACTTCTTCTTTGGGAACCGACATGTAAAAGTCCCATCATTATACATAGTATTTGGTGACAGTATATTAATAGCTATATTTCATGTGTAAAATCTGAGAAACACGTGCGATAGCGATTTTTCCTACAAAGGCGTTTTGTAAAATACATACATATCCAAAGGGTTTTCAATAAGAATGATGTGATTTTAAAATGAAATAAAACATGAACAGTTTAAGATACAACCAATAAATATTTTTTGGAGCACAAACGTTAACATTATGTTTTATTATTAAAAAATAATACCTTACAGTGAGTACCTGGACAGTCTTCGTGACTGACCAGGTTGAAGTTGGTACCCAGCGTTGGTACGCAGCGTACTAACTGCTGTGTGAATTCGCCTATACATAAACTGCATAACCTAGGTAATCAATACTGTCAGCTGTTATATTTACTGCTTGTTCACTACACACATTCAAAAGACAAATCTACTCATCTTCTAATTCATAATTTTCCTATCAATGCGATCTATTATTTGTTGTATTTATCTTGTTAAAATTTTCTCATTTTGTAATCACTTTCTTTTTTTTAGATTTTACGCCTCAACATGCCAAGAGGCCCAATTAGAGAAGCGAAAGGCGAAAAGCGAAACATCCAGGCTTGAGTATATCAGATAGATTAATTGTGACCTCACCGAGAATCGAACCCGGAACCCTCGGTGTGAGAATCTAGTGTCATGCCCACTAGGCTATAAAGGGCGCCGCATTTTTTTTTGTATCTACAGTTTTTATATTTATTTTCTTATATTTCTTACTATTTTCTTTCTTACGACTTCAACATATTACTTATTGCATTTTCTTATAATTTTTGTATTTATATTGTTAATATTATTTCATTTTTTGTCATGTATTTCTATGTACTTAGATATCTAACTTTCTCTTTTATCATATAAAATCCCAAATCTGGGCATATATATCATCAGTAAATAATAATAATAATAAATTGGAAGATGGGTTTTGGTGTGTGCGTGTGCGTGTGCGCGAGATTGAATGCGCGCGCAGAACTATGTAAGAGAGGGGACGCGGAGTATTCTTTATTTTCAAGCCCCCCCATCCAGTGTACGAAGACAAGTGTCTACCTATATTAGATAAATCACATGAATAAAACGTAGGCTTCGTGAATTCAAAAGTGAATTTTTTTAACTCATTGACAATATCTTAATCAAATCAATTAGGTCTGCCATGTACCTAAGCAGCGTCTTTGAAAAAAAATGGCCGGTTGTCGGTTGATATTATCAAGCCAAAACCAACTCTACAGAGTGATCTCTCGCGAATGCAAAGGCTTCTCTTTAATCTCTTGTGGAATACTTACTCACCCCAAAAATGACAGTTTCTTTTATTGGCAAAGGCTTTGTAATCAAATATGCTTCATCCGAAAAGATGATTTTTTAGCCAAATTACGATCCATTTCAAATTGATCTGGAGCCTAATCGGCAATCACGATAGCGACGATCTAGTGGCTTAAGTTCTTGAGCCAACCCAATCTTATAAGGGTGTAAACATAGATACATAAATATGAAGTGTTCAATATATTTTAAATTAGTTATCCTCGGTGACTGAATTCAAAACTTTTTTTTAATTTCTTGCTGATTGCTGTCTTTGTTTTTATACGCCATATATGAAGTATGTACAATGTGCAATATCATGATACCAAATATTATATTTAGGGGTAGGCAGGGAGGATAGAGACATCTGACCCAAGATCTAAGTAGCTGTAGCTGACACACAAGATAGCTAGCTACACAAAGCACTGGCTGCATGGGTCGTCAGCGACGGGTATGTAGCTGACAGCTTTGCCTTCCTTACCAGTCCTCGCTACACCAACAGACAATGTAAACAAAAATAAATTTAATGTAAATAGTTCCTCATTTCAAATCTAATCTAATGTATTTACCTTATATGACATTACTCTCTGTCATTTTCTTACACAAACAACTAGCATGGACTCCGCGACATACCTACATGAACATCAAATGGGAACACGACTTTGAAGGCGGGTTGTTACGCTTTGCATATTTACCTTCTGTCCTCATCCTCATCACGAGTTGAATTACCTTTCATTTTATTCAGCAGACGCTGCAGATCACACAGTCACACAGAAGTGACGCATCACATATTAATCGACATTAACCTCCAAAGAACTGTTTAAAAATCCATTAGTATGTGCTCACACCCTCATAAAAATGAATTAGCACACACTTTAAAAGCGTAATGACGCGCAGCGAAAGAAAATTTTGATATCGAGGTGCGCTTGAATTTTATAGCTGCAATTTCGTATTAAACACATCGCGTGCATTCTTGCGAACCACGAAATCTTTCGCACATTCTATGGTGGTTTCTAGGTTAAAAAAATCTGCAGATACTGGAATGCTACCAAACTATTTCAAATGCCTGGTACATAACTTCATCCAATTTTTCACGACTGTGGAAAATAAGCGGCTACGGCTTTACTTTATATTCTGACTCCGATTCAAATAATTTTACGACATATTATTATTTTCAATATATTTTTTTGTTTCCTACTGTCTGTTGTCTTCCAATTAAAAAATGTTTCTGGAATGCATATACCTACCTATATCGGGTATTGACGATTCACTTTTGGCCTAGAATTCTGAGGCAATTGCAAGTTCTTATTTATTTTTACTTTCATAATCTGACAGTATATTTTTATTATGTCATAAATTATTTTCATCGTATTGTGTTGTCAACTCTTTGATACTTTTTCTTAAACTGGACTTGATGTAGGTGTTCATTATTATTACTTTTTTTTAATATTTTAATTTTATTTGTTTAAATCGATAGCAGATATTTAAGTAGTTTTACATTTTTGTATATTTTTATAATTACATAACATTTGATTATTTGATATTTATAAAAATTGTTATATAACATATTTTTTATCAAAAAGAAGTAAAAGTTGGCTGATTTTTCACGTCTCCTACTCTTAACTACGCAGCCCTGAATTTTTGAAATTTTCACAAATCTTCCCCGATCAGAATTTTGTGGAGGGTAGGTATAGTGGGTCGGAAGTCCTTGGAGAGATCTTGGCGGGCGAATGTTACTATGATACGCAAAGGAACCAGGAAGGTCAATACCGTGGGGACTTAACACGATATTCTAACAGAAGCAAAGTTTACGGAAACATCATTTTTTACCCGTTATCAGTTATTGTTTCGGTTCAAGCCTTTGTTGCGAAGATTTACAACATTGAAAACACGAAGGCGAATTTTTTATCTCATTTTAAAACACTTCCTCTACTTTTTTTGTTTATTTATTTATTTTATTTATTTATTTAATTTCTTTACTTTTACATTTGTTTGAGTTAAATTATACTATGCCTGTCTCACTAGAGAGCTCTGTGTTGAGACAGGCAAAGTTTACAATTATAACTTATATGTAAGTACATTTATACAAAATAGGTTAAAACAAAAAGTACATTTTGAACAAATAAGTTTTAAAAAAAGATTTATAATCACCTAAATATACACTAATACAATCTCAATTTTTCTAATTCTCAATTTGTTTGGATGAGTTTCCCAATAGCTGGTCGACCCATCTCTTTTACCCAAATTTTTATAGTTGTTTTTACATTTTTCGGATTGTTAATTTGTGATACCCTTTCCAGCATTGTATTGTACAGTTTCGGGCCTATGTGTTTGAAGTTCCTTTGTCCATACGTGGTTCGCGCAATATTTATTTGTACATTTATATTCGTCCCAAAAATTCGAAAGAATTAATTTTATACTGGTAATTCCATTACATTTTGAAGGAATTATAAAATTAATTACGATAATTTGTAATAGTGCACATTAAATAATTAAAAATTAAAAATATAAATAAAATGGCACAATACTCATGAATTTGTAGAGAGTTATTTGGGATTTATTCAAATTTTAATTTGTTTTTTATTTAGATGTGCTTTTATTTAATTTTGGCATTCTTTTTTTTCGCTTATCTGTGTCATTTTATATATAACTTCTTAATAAATTTTGATTTTTTCATTCCTTTGCACCGAAGAGACAATGACATGGTTTTGAGTGCATTCGCCGCACACGTGCCTCAAATATATCCAACATAATTATTGAGTAACTTGTTGATCCTGTGGTTAGGACTCTCGCCGTGATCCAAAGGTCGCGGGTTCGAACCTCACTCCAGACCAGCAAGTTAGTCCTATATTCATGGCACAAGCATTTAGCTTAGTTTAAAAATAGTAAAGATATTAATGTGACACGTATTCCGTGTTTGCATCACTATTTAAAAAATAATAATAATACACGCGATACGACACATTAAACACCGGAAGATTCTCTCGGTCGGGTGAGAATCGTTTCTCACAGGCTACCGTGAGAATTGCGTGATTTTCTATCCACCAATACCGTATACCATGAAAATGTACTCAGGTTTTCACGACCGTTCAGAACTCCAGACCTCTCTGGCCGACGTCTCGGATCCCTTTGCAGGGTCCATCATCAGGGCTGATGTGATGAGTATGTGCTGATGTGTAGGTTAAGAATTGTCTTGCAATACCGTACCGAGGTCCAATTTTGTGTTAGGTTAAGTACTGGATTGCAATACCGTGTCGAAAGCAGGGTTTGTATATCGTGATGTAGGTGGTATCACCAAATGGTACACCGTGTCGGTATACCATGTGGTGATACCATTACCAACCCGAAAATTTTATCATTCATATCATTTTAAGATTTCCTATACGCGTATGATATTTTTGCCTCACTATTGGCTCTACAACCCCTGGTGGGTCTTCCAAAGACGATTTACACTGAGTATTTCCCTCAGCGGTATCACCAATGTTGGCGCATTTCTAAAAAGCATTTTTGGAATGGTGTTCAGCTGAGCCATCACATTCCGCATGTCTTTTCTTGATTCAAATTGGGTCCCCCTTCAGTGTCGTTTTTTTACTTGAAAAATAACCTAAAATCACGCGAAGCCATATCGAGAGAGTAGGATACCTGACCAGATCAATGCTATGCTTGGCCAAGAGAACCTGAATCAGATGCAAGGAAGCATAGAGCTGCTTGGCATAAATTTTGCGGACACTCGTTGACAAGTGCTCGTATTGTGACGCGTATCATCTCCAAAAGCTTGTTGTATCTCGCGAATGATTTCCATTTGGATATTGCTAAGTTTTTGGCAAAATTTTATGTGCAATATCGCTACTCCAGTCATTCCATTATTTCACAAAAAAAAATGACAATCCGACGAGCACTAACTACACATCTTTGCTCAGAGGCTAACTAACAGCGACTGTCGTTTCATGCGGGCAGAAAAAAATTCACGCATGCGCATTAATGTCCCCCACGCGCCAAAGGACACCTCCCGTGCTTTGGATGGAAAAAATTAATGTTCAGTATTCTTTGAACAATGTCATATACGTTATTAAAGACAGAGTCGATTTTAGTTAATGTTAATTATTTATTTTTATTTTACAAATGTTTGAATAGTTTATATCATTTTTTTTATTTGTATTGAAGCAAATGAATTCTTAAATTGATATAAGTTACTTTAATGATTGTCCAACATTTAACAGATGAAAATATATAAATACTGAATAAATGCAAACTTTGAAGTAGCTTATCTCCATATCTTATTATATTAAAACATTTTTGCTTGAACATTTTCAATTAATAATTTACCCAGGTACCTGTAAAGTGTTAAATTATGGACTAGCCTAGTTACAACCTATAAATACAAGATGTAATAGACCTATATAATTCCTTGGATATCAGTCCCTACTTTTTCAGGCATAGGTACTCAGGAACTGATCAGGACTCTTCAGGTACATATATTTCAAAATACTGAAACAACCAAAAATATTTTTTCATATAATGTCTCATACTTTTAAAGCAAAATTTTATGTTAAGTAATAAACAACGTTCATAAAAACACGACACTTTACTTAAGGCGCTGTCCATAGATAAGAGAGCTGTCAGTTGTGACATTTGTAGTAAAAATATTTCGCGCCAAAAATATTTCATTTTAATGGGATTTTAAAATACCCATTACTCGAATTATCATCAATACAAAAGTTTTTCTCAAAATATAATGATATTTCTCATTTTTTAAATAAAATAAAAAATGCTATTCATCTGTTAATTATTAATTATCCTACAAATTAAAAATTATATGAATTTACTAAAATAAAATTATTTATACCTGTAATATTGGTATTGCAGTTTTCTGGAAATGAAAATGTATTATATCTGTGGCAACCAATTTTTTTTTGATAAGTAGATTTTCAAATTATAACTTTCTAATTGATTCATTTAATTCTAATCTATATAAATAAAAATGTTAATGTTTCTTTGTACAAAATTGCTAATCTCTGGAAGTTCTTCACCGATTTCTTTGAATTTTTGGCAAAACATTGCATTTGAATACGAAGATGTTTTTGTATACCTCCTTTTTTTATATTCCTATTATTTATTTATATAAATAAAAATTTAAATGTTTGATTGTCCAAAATCTTAAATCTTAAATCTTCAAAAGTTCTTCAACTATTGTTTTGAATTTTTGACACAACGTTCCATTCGATTTCACACAAATTATTTTTAAAAAAAGACGCCGGTACCTACCTTTTCAATATCGATAAATCTATACCTTAAAACTCAATGTCTGTCTGTCTGTCTGTCATCTATACAAATCTACACCGCTTCACCGATTGGACCCACATTTTGCATACGTATTCCCGACGGAAAAAACAAGCCATATTTCTTCCCTAGATATCATATCCATCCCAGCCTTGATTAAATGGAAACATTGTTCTAATAGAGGCTTTACAAAACAATGGAACCTTTGTTTGCCCTCACAAATTTATTTTCAACTTAATTCTTAACCCGTCCAACGCCGGGTGTGACCAATATGGTAGTAAAAAAGAAATTAACATGTTGGGAACGATCTTCGAGCTGCTTGCAGCGTAGTCGATAGAATAAAAAAAGTGTCACATAGATAAAAAAGAATTTCTGAAAGAGCATATTCGATGATTTTATCACCATTATCGATTCAATAAATTATTGAAAAAATTGCGTGGACCCTTTTCCGTGGACTTTTGATCTTGGACCAACTGTGCACGAACCTTTTGTCATATTAAAGTTATCATGGCCCTCCAGATAATCACATACACGTTTGTACGTTAACGGAAGTAGGTAGTATCCGTTTTTCACAAATTTTAAAATGCACGCTAAAAGTAAAACAAATTGATAAATTTTCTGCTCTACACTTTTTTTATGCTTACTTTTACGTTACATGTCTTATTTCATTTAATTACAGGCCTTCGAAATGGAATACACAGTCAATAACAGTAGAAAAAAGTGAGCACTATTGACAACTCCTTCTATTAGTGTTCAAATTCCGGACAAAGTTGGACGAATTTTTCGAGCCAAGACTAGATGGTATTTATTGGCAGAGTCATCGAAAAACTTATAGAAAGTTGACGAGAAGTTGTAAATAATTAAGCAGAATACATTTTTGTCTCATTTGTTGTAATTTCTTTTATTTTGTCCTCTTGTCCTCTTTAATTAAAAAAAAAAAGACAATATTTAGACAAACCGGAAATCAAACCCAAAACCCTGTGTATGAAAAATCAGTGCCACACCCACTGGATTACAAGGGCTGCTAGTTTGTAAATTTATTTAAGAAAATCTTTGAATAAATTCGCACAATTCAAGTTAATATTAATTTTAAAAATATTTAATATCACACCGTGTTTTAGCAGTAATACCAAGTGACTATAATCAAAGTGTAATAACAAGAGCCTCATAAAAATGTCGAGAACTCCACGAGGGGTAGCGTGTAGCGTCGCTAAACTCCCCGCGCGCACTAATCTGTATTTAATTTCATATTACTTCGCAATTGTCGCATCCCGGTAATGGAATTTGTATATAATAATCGGGTTCCTTGTAACGTATATGCAAATCGAGAGGGCGTCTAATGAAACTGCACACCATGAGGTACGAAACTAACAACCCCCATCCGTCCCTCCCCGGCGGCGGTGGCACCTTCCACCCCCACCGACTTCCAGCGCCGGCAGCGGCCGAGACCCCGCGATATTGTTTCATGCTGCTTTGTAATTAAATTCCTCCGTGGAAAGGTACTGAGACAACCATTTTCAAATTATTAACATTTCTTTCTTTGACTGTCTCGGAATTTTTGCAGTTCTTGAGGGCATGAGGTGATGAAATGAGTGTGTGTTCATTTTGAGGGTAGTAATTACGTAATAAAGTTGATTAAACTTCATAGGGTAATGCTATATAATTCTGACATGTATTTATTTATTAATTTATTAATAAGAAATTTAACAGCAGTTTTGTATTTACAAATATAAAATAATGAATATTAAATTATGCCACTTAAAAATTTACCTCTGAATATAGTAATTTATTAAAACATGTATGACGCAGTAAAAGAAATTTTTTAAATTATTTTAACAGCGAGTGGGGAGGGTGGAGGGGAATATGGGACCGCAGAAGGGAAGATAAATTGTATGAATTAGTTTGGATGCGGTTATGTTTAAGTGATACTGTATGTGTTTAAGAAATCTTTAAGATTTTTCCATTTATTTTTTTTTTTAATTACCAGTTTAAATAGAATTATTTTCAAATATTATATGATGTCATTTTCACATATTTTAACTAGTATAATAGTGGTCAGATACTGGTCATTTTCAGTGCGTTCTCATTTCTAATCACTGTAATTATAAACCTACTCGTAGTATTGTTGAAGATGAACAACTTGTGTCAAATAAATCATGTATGACAGAAAAAACTCCGAAAATACCTAACAGTTCAATTTTGGTGATCTACATACTCTCAAGTCACCCTGAATATCTACAATACACATTTAATAAAATTGAACCATTTCGTATTATTTTATTATCGTACTAATGCGTGTTGTATTAATGTCCTGATTCGTGAATAAAATTCCAAGGAAAAATTCCACGATCAGTCCCTTTAAGCTCATTTGGTTAATCATTTTATATGTATAAAAATAGCCAGAAACAAATAATATGATTTTGTGATAATAATATAGTTGTAAGTTTTTTTTAAGTAAATTATCTGTAAACAAAAAATAAAATTAATAATACAGGAGGCGTGGTAAATGACAAAAGTGAAACAATATTATTATTTTAATATTGTTTCACTTTCGTCATTTGCCAAGCAATAACATCGAGTCTTGACTTGACCACGTTGCCATGAATTATATAGCATCAGCTGTTATATTACCTCTTTTCTGTCACATTGATTCAATTAATCCTTTTATAATATTAATTAAGTAATTGTAACATTGATTTATCAGTTGTATTTTTCTGTTCTGTTCTCGATCTCTTTTCCACTTTTGTCTGGTTTCATGTTTTATCAATCTTATTTATGCTTTGAGCTATCTTTTACTTCAATTTACTGTGATTTTTCAGATTTTTCTCTTTAAGGTCTGCTTGATCTTTATGAGTAAGGATAGCTTTGTCGAATGATAGCTTTAATAAAAATATTTTATCATATTTTCCATTTCTAAATTCCGAGTCTATAAATATTGATCTAAATATTTATAGAAAAATTTCTTATATGAAATTCTTAAATTAACATACATTTTAATGAAATACCATCAATAGTGATGAGATTAATATCACATTCAATATATTTGTCTATGTGAAATATGCTACGATATAATATTCATTACTGTCTATTTATACTCTTATACCTATATATCACATTGTGATGGTCGACACAGAGATAGATTTAATAAATTTAGAAAATCTTAAAATAATAATATTCAAAAAAGTCAAGTATGGACATCAAAAATATATTTCTTCTGTTTGGAATCGTTTAAAAGTAAAAGCCTGATACATTTCTTCTCAAGATTCTATGTATTACACCATATGGTTGAAGTCGACCGGTTGCATCCTGTCGCTCAATCGCGCGCGCTCACATATAAGATCGGAATGAAAAATATAATAATAAAATTCAACTCGCGTCAACTATTTTACGACTGTATAATATTTTTCATATAATAGAAAGCATCTCTAGAAAATACCGTCATTTGACGAGGACCCTCTATCATGCGGGATCATCACAACATACTTATATTTGTAATATTTCCAAACAAATAAATAAATATGAACTCCTAAAACGGGGACAATATCATTCCCGTGCTTAATTACTTTATTTTAATTAATTTTAATGTTAATATGTTTTTAAGATAGTTATCCATATAAGATAGCCGTAATTATTCAACAACAAAAAATGTTAATGATCCCTGTAGTGCAAATGAATAAACAAACAAAAAATATTACAACTTATACCCCATCGTATATTTTCATATATATACACATATATTGTTTTTTAATTACGGCAAATATCCGATTTCGTACCGGAATCCTGTTCAAGCTGTCCAGAATAAATAAAATGGCAAAGATTCTAATCTTGCACAGTGCAACACAAACCATAAATCTGACTCATTTTGATACCTTAGGAGGCAATGAACCTTATTTCCTGATGTAAGCAAAATATTTGTATTAGCTTACCAGCACTTATCAAAATAATCTGGCATTTTTTTAAAAACTTGATGTAATTAATTATTTTTATATTTAGTTTTAAATTTTCAGTCGATAAAATACTACTTATCAATAGTATCATAAGTATTAAAGTGTTAATGATCATAGAAAATAACATTTCGTAACATGTTTTTTAATATAAATTCGCCTAAATATATCTCTTCACTTCCGTATATTAGTAAAAATAAATTCCAAAAAGTACGTCATTCAGAATTCTTTCTTTCTTTCAAAACTGAACAAATTTTCATTTCGGCTTACACTACCTAATCCATTGTGCTAGTTGGCATAATAAAAGACCCTGTCTGAAATAGGTTTACGTTCAAATCTACCATTCTGCCTGCATCTTCCATCCTTCTAAAAACCTACCACCTACCAACTGATCTACAATCAACCACTACGATTACTACCATTCTGCTTTCTCATTTCTCATATGAAATTAACAAAATACTAATACCTGTGGTCTAGAGGATGATCGCTTTTACCCGTGAAATATTTGATCGGTTTTTTTTCTAGAATTTGTATCAGCACAGCGGTGTGATTTCAGGAAATCCAAGAGCATGAATTTTCAAATTATTTATTTGTATATCAAATTATTTGTATATTATTTATTGATCAACGCCCTAGTGGACTATAAATTTATAGGAACATGATTTTATAAGGGATAGGTAACATAAAATCTAGAAAAAATAATAATAAAAACATAAAAAAATAAAAATCTAAAATTCAGTACATTTTAAACTAGTTAACCTCGGTGACAGCATTCAAAACATTTTTTTATTTTTTTGTATATTGCTGTCTTTGCTTTAATACCCCACATGTAGCTTAAAAATAATAGCGGAGAATACAAAATAATACCCGTTCCATCAGTGAAAACACCATTACAAAATAAAATATTGCCTGGGTACGTTCTGACACAACGCTTTGTTAGAGTGGTTCAAATAATTCACGTGATATCAAACAACCACGGTCCTTCATATGAATTTAGATTGATGTCAACACACACGAGCACTTTCCTCTATTATTAGGTTACACACGGCGCCGTCACAGGCGGGTGGCTGGATGCACCGCGCGGCTATGGGGATGTGATCGGATGCAATTACACCGCGCACGGCGGGTGCGTCGGTGCGATTAAATGAACTCTATTCAACATTTTATTTGTTTTTTCCAAGCCCAATATGTCCGAGTCGATTCGTTTACCTGGACACTAAAGGCGACAATGGCGTGCAGGCGAACGATAAATTTCCCATTTTTCGCTTATTTTATGTTGACTGATTGAAATGGATACCTTCTATTATTTCACACTGTTATATAAATAATTTGATGAAATGGCTTTTAATAGTTTTTTAAGATCTTTTTTACATTAAAAGTTTAAGGTTTTTATTATGGTCGTTCCATTATCATATTTAGGTATTGAACCAAAAACGGATATTTTATACGAATCGTATATACCTATAGAGTGTAGAGATACGAATCTATGGAGTCATATCGCAGCTTTCTTCAGGAGAGACTCCTTCGTCTGACTTTGTAAATAAGCTATAAAATACTATATTAATTTAAAGTAAGCGTTGTAAGATAACCAAACATGATCCTAAATAATTAATTAACATGAAAACTGATTACAAAAAAAAACTTATTTTTAATACTATTCACTATGTCTTCGTCAGGGCAGTCGCACACTAACAGATCCATACAATAAAACATGCAAAGAAACCAGTGGCGGTTCAGTTTCTTTTGAATAAATGTTTGTACTTTGCAAGTGATTGAATATTAAAAAACGATGCGTTCACAAACAAAACGTATCAATGAATTTCCTTTTTATATAATTATTTGTTTAACGTGAATATCTAAAATATACGATAATTTATTTTAGTTAAATATACGATAATTTATATTGTTTATTTTTTATCGTTTATTTTATTGTTTATTTTAATTTTGTTTTAATATATGTTACTAATAACTGCCACACTAGGTAAATCCTATTCTGTGGCAGTTATTCTCATTTGCTAGTTATGTAATAGTAACAAATAACAATAGTAAAGAAGTATAAACGTAAAAAAGAAAGCAGAAAGAATTTAGTAATATATACAATCATAATATAAACATTAACTTTTTTTTCAATATTTTAATTATGTTTTTGATTATTTATACACCACATACGAGTAAAACAATGTTCACCAAGGAGCACCATCCGCAAATATAAATCATTTTAATTAATTAACTTTACAATATTTTTTAGTTCATTCATGTTTTCTGTGTACCCCTTAACGTGTCTTGGATTTTTTGATTTTCACAGGGCCACATACGATTATCCATGCAAAAAGAAACTTCTCAAACAAATACATTCCCACGAACTCAAAACATTGTCCTTGCCTTTTATTTATCGTCATGGCGTAATCAGGAATTGCCGGAAACTGAAGACGTTTTGAATAAAACGAAGATTTATGTCGCTCGATGCCAAATCAATTCTGCGTATGAGAACTTATCACCATGGCCACATTCAGAAAGTACTACAATATTCATGCGTAGTACTGAGATTGAAAGGTTGAATTTTTCCTCGAATTAAGTTCCGTAATGTAACTCCAACTTTAAATACAAGCTTATGTAATATTTAATTTGAGACATATCGAAATTGTTGTATTAAAAAAATTTATTGGATGATTTGATAATTTTTCTGAATTTTCTAATCCACTTTTTGAGACAGACCATTATTTAGATATTAATAAGGATTGAGAAATTTTTCATACAAATAAATATAATCAGATAAATTGACAGATCAAAGTTTAAATGGAAAATTAAATATTTTAAGAAACCAAATCTTTTTTGCAAATAGCTACCATTTAAATTTATTTTCACATTATATTCTTTATACATTTCTTTATTCATTTACTTTATACATACGTCGTATTCTGTCTAAGGCACCATTGGCCCCAAAACATGTTGAATATTCAATAAAGAGTTATATTATACAAAGTTTTCTTTTATAAATGCTTTTATTTTCTCTTTGCCTGTTTGCTTGCTGTAATGGAATCTTGTAATTGATTTTTCACTACTTTCCCGACTAGCTAGAGCTTTGAAATATATGCCTCAAGTGGATGACTATACATTATTAAATCTTTTCGACAATATTTGGTCATTATTTCGATTGAAATTAATAATCTTCCATTATTATTGAGTGATGGAAGATTATTAATGACTACGTATCTTCGAGATTCATTAATATTAATTAGTATGATAAAATGTTCTAATTTCAAATTTATTAATTTTAGTCGACAGATTCAACAGGAACAAAACGTCAAATTCGTTTAATTAAGGTTTTGTTGAATACAAATTCATAATATCTCTGGTTAACTTGGCATAGAAAAAAACAACAATAAGAACGTTAAGAACATAATTTTAAAGGGTTCAAAGAGTGCTGATGTGCGTTAATTGCAAATATACGCAGTAATTTTGCAATTAACCTCTCATACTCATGTGGAATTATTTTACTTTCTCGCAGTGAAACTGTTACCCCATGTTCTTCTTCTTCTTCTCGTGTTCTGTCCGTTTAACGGACGTTGGCAATCATGTTGGCTACGCGGACTTTGTTTACTGCGGCCCGAAACAGCTCCACAGTAGACTGGCCAAACCACTGTCTTAAGTTTTTCAGCCATGAAGTCCTCCTTCTTCCAGGGCCCCGACTTCCGGCAATCTTTCCCTGCATTATGAGATGCAAGATCTCGTATTTTTCTGGTTAGTACCTCATATTAAAAGTATCCCATGTTAAAAGCACGCAATCAAAAAAAAATTGATTCACTTGTTTAATGATAATTAATAGCTTTAATGATAATAACAGCTTCATTTAATTTTCTATGCTGCATCTTTGATTTTTTTTAATATAACAAAACTTGTAGCCACCTTTATTGTGAAGTTTGTCTACTAAATATACAATGTTGTTAAATAATTTAGTACATCAATAATGTGAAATGGCAGTGGGTAGACCACGTCACTCGTAGAATCACTGGCCGACTGTTGTCATCTAATGGTACCCAAATGGAATCAAAAGTCTCACTAGATTAACGAAAGTGTAAAAAAGTGAATAAAAATAAATACAAAATATTTTTACGGAAAGATTATTTATTACGTTATAAACAATGTTAGCTAAAAGATATCAACTAGTTTCAAATGCTTTTCATTATAATAAAGATGGATGCAGTATCGCATCCATTAATTAATCGATCTTTTATACTCCTTTTAAAATAATTTAGATTTTAGAATCTGTATATATTCTGACTTTGTTATGCTAATTTTCGACTTTGGTTATGCTTTCCAGTCCTACTCATTACGTAACTCCGGGATATTGCTGATATTCTAAAAATATTTTTAAACGTATTCAACGACTTCATTAAAAGTACTCCATCGTTATGGAAGAAACCTTAGATACTTCCGAATGAATAAACGATGCCTTATTTATAAAGTTTTTTTGCGAAAGCACTTTGTTTTTATTTGTTTAAAGGCTTATCGTTATACCATCTGCGCGCCTTTGTTCAATCCACAAAAATATGTTTCTTAAAAGCCCCGAAAACAAAAGATCAAAATAAAAGTTCTCACGTCTGAACAAAAAGAAGTGGCTAGGGGGGAGGGCTATCTCGTGGAACTTGGCGCGGATATGGCTGAGCGGAGATCGGGGGCCGACGGCGGGCAAATAAAAAAATCGACTAACGCAAAATAAAACGAGCGGCGCGAAATAGAGAAAGAAAGTGGCAAAAAAGTGACGGAAAAAACAGAGGAAACGGCCCCACAATAGGGATTGGCCGGAAATAAAAGCCGTGTAATGACAACCGCTACTTTCCCGGCCGATAAAACAGTCGGCAGATTTACCCGCGCGGTCGGTAATTGGGAGTCGGGAAGCCGCCGGATTTACCGACTGAGCTCCCGCGAAATGGAAAGGAGCGGAGATTCTTCCCGCGCCGCGGCGAAAAATGGCGGTGAAATCTAAAGTTAAAGGTACCGAGGTCACGTACGTCAGAAGTTAGGCGCGGCGCCCACAGTGCTGGAAGTTTGGCCTGCCGATAGGGCGGAAGAAAGGATCTCTGTAATTTATTATCTGTAAGTTAGCCGGGGCCCGGGCTGACCTTCGTCTCTAATCGGGAGGTCGTGATCTCAACAGTACTTAAGACGCAGTGTGAACTTTTTTATGACCGAAATAAAATGAGGCTTTGTCGCGCGAAGCTGTTACGGTTGAAAAAGTTTTTTTTTAATGTTAGACATTCGGAACGATCTTGACACCTCGTATTCAATTTATTTTGACTAAAACGTAATATTTCTTAAATCTCGTAAAGAATAAATATTACATTGATACGTGACTTTAATATTATAAAATATTTTTGAAGAAAAGTATAATTCAAAAAAAGAAAATGCTTTGTATAAAACTACTATTTATTAAATAATCAACACATTTCGGTGCCCATAGTCCTTTCAGCGGGATGCAACGTATTTAAACTAAAAATTAAAATTGGAAGTATAGACATTAAAAAAAACGAAAATAAAGTATGGTTATTTACGATTTTTAATTGTCTATTAATTTTTTTTCGAATTTCTAATTAATCTTACTTCAATCCTAGTATATATAGGTATACAAAGTTTCTAAATTCTTGTTAATTAATATAAAAAATAGTATGTTTCCAAAAGAAGAACAGTTATTGCTATATTATCTTGAGTGCTCCTTAATTCTAATAACATATTTTTACAAGTTTTACGTATATAAAAATGATTGCAATCCATAACAAATAAATTTATAAACTCCCGTATTTAAATGTCATCTTTATCTTCTTTCTTATCTTTTAATATGTATTTAATTTTTTTACCATAATTTGTATCCTAATGAAGGAACCATTGTCACCGAAACATGTTGACATATAACATAATAACATATAACAGATTGGATATTTAATGTTTTTGAGGTAAGTTTTTAGAATCCCAAATCACACGTATAAATATAAACACGTGTTTTTTTATTCTACTCGTTTAATTACTCGAGAAATCTTTCGTCACTTGCGGACATTATCAAGCAAGAATTAATGAGACGAAACGCGTCCCCAATTAATTAAATTATTAAAATCAAAAAGAAGTGTCATATTTCCATGCACGAGACTTGAGGATCATTCTTTTATCATTACTAATAAGTTGTATCTTTGTTCAATCTTCGATCTGTTAATGCCATTTTTTCCGAACTGAAACTCCAGATTAAGAAATTCGTAACCTTTTTATATCCGAAAATTAAGCATTGTTTAATAACAGAATTGCAATTTAGAGAGACATTTACATGTTTAACGAATCCGAAATGGTTTTCGACACAATTACGGATTTGACAGTCAAATTCGTGAATTCTAATAGCTTAATTAAAACGATTTGCTCACAGACACAAATTATCCGGTCTCATTACCGATTCATTCAAATTACTCGCCGAATTGAGTTACCGACCCTTATTGGACGTCCCCCGTCCGGTTGAGTGTTTAACTTCATTTGTTTGGCCACAATGGATTGGTCCGTGGAGATTCGGGGTGGCCGTTTTTTTTTGTTGACGTACAGCTCCCCGCCAAACAATCTGCGTTTGTTACAATCTGACACGATCACCCAACGACACTCGGAAGGGCAATTAAAACAGCGAGCACTCGATGTCTCCCTGAAGGGGTTGAACGGCGATGGAGAACAAAGCGCCAATATACCCTTAACTATTTAACAGAAAAAACATTTTTGATAAAAAAAAATTCAAATAAATCGTTCATAATTGGTGAGATGATAGTGACACACACAGAAGTCAGAAAAGAAAAGATACTAAAGAAATGTTTGAAACAAAATTTATTTAATCCACCACATAAAAGCATATTTAAACATAGAAATAGTATCAATTATTCAGTAATTTTAACGCGTCTTTCGTAAAAAAAATACAAATCAATGTCAAATTAAATCAGTTGGAAAAAAAATCAACACCAATAATTTTTTATATTTTGATATATTTATTACTTCACGTTTGAAATATTATTTCAGATAGATTTAATTTTGGAGTGTATTTTAAAATAAATTAAATTTTAAATGTGGAAATAAATTGTTAAATCAAATATAAATTATTATTTCAGTAAAACTTCCAATTAAGTTATATTTAAGAATGATTGGAGTGAACAACATTCTGCCTGATTACTTGACAATTGAAAAATCCTTATTATTTATGGCACCCTCAAAAATTTGCGTAGTTTCAGTAGTCTGCCTAGATAAAAAAAATTCATTCCTACATAAAAGATGTTCTTAAAGCCGAAATGACGAAAATATTTCATTATCCATTGATTTTTACAATCCTTCTTACGAATATTTAATCGGAATTGATAATGAAGGAAAAGTCAGTGAAAAATCCTCGAATTTAAAGTTTGGTATGCTAAAGATTTAAAGGCCAGTTAACAGATGAGAAAGACTTTGCCGGAGATAGAGAATATTTGGAAAGAAAGGGTGGATATAAATTGAGCCCCCAAATGCCTCTTGGAGGACCAGCTAAAACAGGACATATATAAAAGGAAACGGCTCAGATTTAATCTGTCTTTTCTAATGGGCGGTTTGCGCTCGTTAAACGAATTTTATCTCTTTTAAAAGATTGAATTGATTGATACAATAAAGGTTACCTTTATCCAACTCTCGCTCCGTTCAATGGAGGGTCGCTCTGCTGATTATCGGATATTGCAGCTTTGGAGAAATATTTTCCTGATTGGAATTTGTAAAGCATTTCATCATCAAAGGAAGCCTTGTATCATTTATTTAAGACAGTCTAATAAATTGATTTTCAATTCAGTCATTTTCTTCAATAGATAAAATGGATTTAACGTTCACTATATTATACGCGAGATAACTTGTGAATTCCACGTAATTATTTAGAATATATCTCAATAAATACTAAATAATTCTTCAACAACATCTGAAAGAAGTATGCAGATATTTGAATTCTTAAGTAACATCATTAAAAAATTTATTATGAATGTGTCATATTTTTTATTTAGATTTTTTCTAAGTGAGTAAAAATATTGAGAATTCAAATCGATTCTTTTATTTTCTTTGTATGGCCTGAGTCTGCCTATCTGTTCGGACTGTCTTTGCGTTTAAGATCAAACATAAGTCAATCTGTATATATACTATCTGTATAACCCTTGACTGTTCTTCCACAGGCGTTTTTCTGACACGTAAAACTGGGAAAGATTTTTTATACATATTACTTTTTAGAACTCTATTAAATAGATTTAATGGAATTGTTATATTTGTATCTTTGTTAATGCATTTATATTTATCCTAATGACATTTTCATCTTTAACCAAAGTAGACGGTCTTCCAAGTCTGTCGTCTTTCTGACCTACTTATAAAATTATTTATCCATATGGACAAAGCGGTTATCTTTATGAATGACTTCTTGAACCTTCACCTTAGGTTCATAATGTTACATCTTATCAAACTAACTTAAAAATCGAAGGTTCGTACCTATTCAAAATGACAAATATTTAAATTCAAACCAGTTTGCATGAAAATAATTCAGTACTCTAGCAAATATGATGCATTGTATATCTCAAAAGATTTATATGGAAATAATCAAATTAGGTGTAATGGATAGCGTTTACAAATTTAAACCAATGTTCGTTAATATTTTTAATATCCCTATACTATTTGACATAGTTCTATAAACGGGTTTTCACGGTACTGATTTTAAATAACAAAAAACATAAATATTATTAAAAGTGCAATACTTGTTTCCACTTCCAATCAGTCTAAAATATTTTTAATTAATATTTTGATCAATAAACAGAATTAAGCATTGGACGTAATTGAAAAAACAGGATGTATTTTATTAAATTCAGATACAATCGCGTATTATTAATTATAACAGTTTATTGCCCAACAATACAATAAACCCCGAGATTAAACGATTATGCAATATTAGCCAATATTTTAATTGAAGTTGAAAATATGGACATTTTTCCCTGTTTTGAATGGTAGCCGTGCTGTATCGTAACTATCGAACCGTGTGCGTCTATCTGATTCTGTATCTTAACATGTTACTTACTCAATGATGTTCCTGTTGATGAAACGATGTATCGATGGCATCTGGTTTTTCCAGCAATTATACAAGAATAATATTTTTTTAAATCGGGGCTTTATAAATTAATTGTAATGATGGCTATCATTTTTTATTACAGGTAAAACTTGCAGAAATTTTGGTATTATGGTTAAAAAGCACTTACACAAGTATAAATAGCAACAACTTTTCTAAATTTTCCAAACAGCTTTTGGAAACAATCCATTATTTTGATATTAACAAGGGTTTAGAAATTTTACATACATGTAAACGAAATTATATGTAGTTAGACAAATTAGAAATTTTTGATATTATAAAACGTATTAATACCAAATTAAATATTATAAAGCAGGAAATTCACTTTGAAAATAGTTACCTTTTTTATTTTCTCATTAGTTCATTTTAGCTTATATGTCAATTATATTTTTTTTATTCAAAGCTTTTATTATTTTTTGTTTTTGTTTATGTCTACACCTCTTATTTTAATTTTCAATTATGTTGTATCCTGATGAAGTGACTATTGGATGATCAATCAATAAATAATGGTTTAAAGTAAGTGTTTACTTTTATATAATAATAATAATATAATTGTGTTACCACAAAGTTGTTTTGCAATTATTGAAGTATTATTGAGTAAGATTAAATCAAATCAAAATGAAGTACCTCGTTTAATTGTCGAGTTCAAGGTTAGACATACAAAAGAAACAATCTATTCAATTTTAAGTTTTCCTGTCACTTAGGTCTCGAGAGTGGGAATAATCGTCTCGTACGTATGGTTGTAATCAATAATTTAGAAGTATATGTCTAAAGAAAAATTGGTTAAACAGAACAATAGGTTTCTGTGGACGGATTAGATCATATTATAAAATAAGTGTTATTACTATTCCGGTAAAAACATGCGCAAAAGAATGCTTATTATCGTCATTTCATTGAATAAAAAAACAATTGTTAAATTTTTTCTCACAAATAACTCCACATCTATGGAATTTATTGCCACCTTCTGGTTTATTCATAAAGCCTTGAATTGTTTTGACGTAAGTTGGGGTCAATTTTAAAAAAAAATCAAAATTTTAAAAAATCGGTGATTTTTTTCGAAAGGATTCTTATTAATAAATATCTTGTCTTATTAAAAAATCCGTATCCTTATCTTATTAAAAAAAAACGATATTTCATTTCTAAACAAGTACCATGATATTTGTCTCTGTCTTGGACAAACGAGCACGGAAGAATGATGCCCCTCATCTCAAGAATGGACTTGATGCGGCCATTATGTTTATATAAAAATATTCTAATAAAATAATAGCTGAACATATTAAAATACGTTTCATTAAATAAAATTAATTACTTTTCTTTGTAAAAAAATACTCAATATCTTTACTTAATTTCAGGCTCCTAGATTGACATTACCCATTAATAAAATCTGAGATTTTTTAACCCTCAGCATACAACTATAGAAAATACTCGTAAGCAGTCATGAATTCAACTAATTTTACTACAAATAGCATATTTGAAGCAATTGAAATGAAAAAAAATGCTTTTGTTAGTTCGAATGGTTTTTTTGATAAATTTTGTAAAATCATTGAGTATTTGATGTGAAATATTAATGCGTACGGTCATACCTATTGGAGTATCCATCGAAACTCGTCTATCAGGGCTACTGTATTTATCATTGTTTATTCTACTACGACTGACTCCAAAAAAGGAATAAGGTGCTTTGAATGAAATACTTTCTAATATAAACATATCAACCGAGGTGAGACTAGAACTAGTCTCACTTCAGTTGTAAACTGGGAATTCTGATATCAACACTGATGTATGGAAGCGATGACTGGAGCGGGCAGAAGAGGAAGAAGGTAGACTGAACGCTTAGGCATATGTGTGGAAAATCTTTCTACGATAGAGTAAAGGAAAAATAACACTTTTTTAAGGAACTAAGCATCACTAAATTTATAAAATTGTGAAGACTTCGGTGGTTAGTTAATGTAGAGAAAATGACTGGAAAACATACACAAAAGTCCTTGAATACAAGACCAATACTGAAAATACTGAATACAAGACCAAAAACATATCCAAAAACATATCTGCCTGGAAAAGTATTGGAGAGAGCTGGCACAAGGCCGAAATCGGTAGAAGAAGACCCTTAACCACTCAAGACCCACCAGGAGTTTTTAAACAAAATTTATGACGATGACGAAAAAAACACCTTACGAAAGAAGATTAAGCTATTTTAGCAAAGCGAATAGAAGTTTTGACGGCGCCAGAAAGAGTCGGCTACTACGGTAGACCCTGCATAACCAGGCTAACCTGATACTGGATGGGGATTCTGCTAGAAGCTTCAACAATTGTTGAGCTGGCATGTGAAGATCTATGAATGTTGCGAGATTTGTGTGCTGGGAGAGAAATGTGCGGCACTTCATCCCCTTTGTCCACCTCTGCGGGCAAACGGTGCGTTAGTAAATTAGTTAGTAAATCGAAAAATAATTATTTATAGTAATCGCTTCTAATGCTAAGTTTATTTTTTCTCTTTCTTCCTTGCCCGGTTATCGAATTGCCTCATATTCATTAGCAAGGATACTCTTTACCTTGCAGGATCTCTTCTGCTCGCAATTTTGCCTTCAATGATGAGATTCAGGATCGTACATTTTTCTGGTTGCCTTATGGGTATATAGTGAAAAAATTGTAATTTCCTGATTTTAAATGTTTCAAAAATTTCTTCTTTCTTTCCATTCGGATCATTTCATTGTCATTTATTTTCAAAGTAATCCTGCTTATTTTTAAAAGCCCTCTGTGGATCCACATTCATAAGCTTTGAAATGAAAAAGTAGCTATTATTTAAACTTTGTCATAGCTGCATAATACCTTCGTGATATTACTGCTTATACGAGATAAAACTGCTGTGCAGTTTGTCATATGAATCTATGTAATAAGTATCAAAAAATAAATAAATATGAAAAAAAAAAAAAAAAAAAATATATATATATATATAGGAGCCAAACGTCACAAAATTTATAAAACTGGGAAGACTTCGGTGGCTGGGTCATGTGGAGAGAATGTCCGAGCATCATGCACCAAAGTCCCTGCTGTACCAATAGGTGGCCAATAGGGCGAAGGAGCTTAGGAAGGCCTAAATTAAGATGGAGTGACAACGTCCTCAAAGATATCTCTGCCTTAGAGCTTCGAAACTGGAGAGAGCTGGCACTAGACCGAGATGAGTGGAAGAAAATTATTGAGGAGGCCAAGACCCACCAAAGGGTTGTAGTGCCAAGAATGATGATGATGAGATATATATATATATATATATATACATAAATATATATTTGCAAGACAGGCTTACGAATATTTTTGTAGTACTATGATGTAGCTGGTTGCAACAGAAGTATACAACTAATTAAATAAATTTAAACAACTATATTTATTCTGTATTTGTTTATATATATATATATAATATTTCGTGATCGCCGCGCGCAGGCCGCGCCAAGATTTGATTGGTTGGGCTGGCACCTGATGTGTCCTGCGCCAATCGCTGGCCAGGATTCGAATTTTTAAAAATCCGCGCAGTGACAGGTGAAATGCGTGTCAGGTGTCGTTTTTCGATGAGAACCGACATTCCTCTTCATGTGAGTTCAACATCAGTTCAATTTAGCCTTCCGGAAGAGACACACCAACTGTTCCGGATTCGACGAAGCCAGGAGAATCTCGATTGAAGCGGCACCCGCCTTCCCAGGAAACCGCAAGTACATTTTGTCCACTGTGTCGTAGTTAGCTTTGCCCAGTGTATCTCGGGTGTCATTTACGGTCAATCATTAATCGGCGGCGATTGGAAAGGAAAATCTTTCTTTCTAATATCCGACCCGCGTGCGATGGTGACGAGACGTTCGTCATCGTACATATATAGAAGCAAAAGCAGCAGTAATATCCAAAAAAAATTAAAAAGTTTTGAATGCAGTCACCGAGGATTGCTAATTTAAAATGTCCCGAATTCTAGATTTTTATGTATCTATCCTTTCCAAAAGCATGTTTTTTTATAAAATCTCGAATTCAGTACGTTATAAATTGCATTGTATTCCTCAATGACTGCATACAATGTTTTTTGTATATTGTTGCCTTTGCTATCTTTTTTGCTTTGCCTTTGCTACAGATATATTGTTTTCATACCTTACATACAGAGCCAATTTACGGACATATTACATTTAGCTCGATAGACCTGTGTCCGTACATAGCTAGGGAAGAGTTAAAGGAAATTAGTCGTATTCTAGCGGGAGAAGAGTTGCGGGACAAAGAGGGTTAAAGTCTGGCTGCAAACTTGCTTGAGTTGGAGGCTTCCATACATCTGCCGCCGCGGGGGTGTCTTGTCTCGTCTCCTTCTTTTTCAATTCTCACCTTTTACGCCACTGTTCTTATAATAGTCCCGAGGTGTAAGTTACATTTTTACGAGCGAAGGAGACATTTCCCGGCTATCGTGAATATAACTTTGTCTGTGGTTCTGAAAAGACAAAAGAAGAACTATTCATTTAAATTCAGATCTCTTTATACAATGAGCAGCTTTAGCCCGATTTTCTATTTTCTTTGAAATCTTAGAACTGTTAAGTATGTCTCGTCTGGTTGTCTCTTGTCCTTTTTAATCACAAATTTGTACAATTAAAAACCGTATTTCCTAAATTAAATCTGTTTTAATGTATATCGTGAATTAATATATGTTAAACAAAGAAAAATTAACTTAAAAAATAAGAACTCTCGTAGTTTTGGTAGACTGCTATAGCATATATAAATTATTATCTGATATTAATACATATATATATATATATATATATATATATATTTGTGTGTGTGTGTGTGTGTGTGTGTATACTAAAAGTATTGCTTTAATAGATCAAAAATATTAAAGCTAGATTTTTTTATTATTATAAACTGGTGTTACCTACATTGCATTGCAATAAATGGAGCATCTCAGAAAAAAGTTAATCCCTAACACGATAATATTTTAAAGACCAATATTTAAAAACATTTTTAAGCATTCTTTCCAAGTTTTCTAAATATAATTAATATTTTCAAGAATCAACACGATTAAAAAAATACAAATTTTATGTAAAAAGGTTTTTAGTGAAGCGGGAAGAAATTTTAAAAGGAATTTTATTTCAGGATGTTTGCTTCAGATGTATTTCAGGATGTTATTATTTCGGGAGTTTTTAGAAAAAGAGTTTACATTTTTATATGTATAAGAAATATTTTTATTAGAAGTAAAGTTCTATAATTTAAAATGAAATACAACACATAAAAACCCTTAGTAACAACCATGGTATTGGCTTTTTTGGAAAGAAAGAAGATTTTATGCTATTTGTGATTAAATACAGGGTGTTTTAGTCTATAGTATATTCTTATGAGCTAGTATATAGGTACGTCGAGTTCTTAACTGGTAATGACATCTCTATATTTTAATATTAGGTCCTTACATATGAAATTGGCGTTTAGTATGGGAGGAACATAAAGCCGAATTTTTTTTATTATAATATATTTATTTAATCAAAGTATGTACCATTGCTATCTATGCACTTTTGCCATCTCATAGGTAGTTCATCGATCCCTTTACTAAAAAAACCATTCGGACGGGAATCAATTACATCTTTGAAGGCGGTTTGGACTGCCCCATCGGAGTTGAATTTTTTCCTTTGCAAGAAGTTATCCAAATTTCGAAAAAAATGGTAATCTGTTGGGGCAAGGTCCGGAGAGTACGGTGGATGTCTTAGACATTCCAATTGAAGCTCCTCTAATTTGGTAGCCGTCTGTTGTGCAGTGTGTGGTCTAGCGTTATCATGAAGCAGCAGTGGCCTAGAGCGATTAACCAGCCTCGGTTGTTTAGCAGCTAGCTTTTCCATCATGGTTTGCAGTTGCTGACAATAGACATCTGCCGTAATCGTCTGGCCAGATTTAAGAAAGCTGTAGTGAACGACACCAGCACTAGTCCACCAAACGCTCACAAGTAACTTTTTTGGAGTCAATTTTCGCTTGGGGCATGGTTTGGCTGGTTCGGCAGGGTTCAGCCATTGCGATGAGCGCTTCCGATTATCGTACAGGATCCACTTTTCATCACAGGTAATGATTCGATTTAAAATCCCTTCATTATTGTGCCGGTTGAGTAATGCAACGCAGCAGTCAACGCGCGTTTGTTGATTTGCTTCACTCAATTCGTGAGGTACCCACCTTTCAAGCTTTTTCACCTTACCAATTTGCTTCAAGTGGATTAAAACAGTTTTATCACTAACACCGCAGCCTGCAGCTAACTCGGATGTGGTTTGCGATGGATCCGCTTCCACAATAGCTTCAATTCTTCATTATCAACTTTGGGCTCCGGCCGTCCACGGGGCTTGTTCTGCAGGTCAAAATTTCCAGAACGAAAACGTTGGAACCAAAAACGCACTGTGTTTTCTTTTGCGGCACCGTCGCCATACACATCATTAATCCTTCGAGCCGTTTCTGCAGCACTGGTGCCACGGTGTAACTCGTACTTGTAAATAACGCGATATTTCAAGTTTTTCATTTTGTAAACTGAGTGACGCAAAGAAAAAAACAATCGAGGAAAAAACAAATGAATTATAATTTTCAAAACACAAATACATTATAAAATAGCTGTATAAATTTGGATTTGGAATTCCTAACCAAAGAGAAGATATTTGAGATCAAATTTGCCAGTACGGCAAAACGCCAATTTCATATGTAAGGACCTAATATTAAATATTATAATTTTTTACGCCTGACATTTTTGTTTTTAAACATTTTGTTTAGAGCAAACAAACATTTGTCTAGCTTTCTTTAATTATATTCAATTTGATGACATTAGAGTATTTGATTTATATGTACATGTTACATGCCTGTGTAACGGGGCAAAATAATTCCTGATCCTTTTCGAAGATTCCTCTCACCGCACAACGGCAATGATTTTTTATAGCTTTATGAAACACGTTTACCCTTTTACATGTTCAATAAACCTATAATTTTATTGTAAACGTATTTTTATGTGCACAAACCTCTCGCAACCTACTTTATGTCTCTTTTAAAATTTATCACATATTTTTTCAGTACTAATACATCCATTTGTAATGAATTTATGTAGGAAACACTTAATAATATTCTGCATACACTTACCTCAATATACGGAGTATATGTATATGTAGCAGGTATGTGCAATCCGTACATCAATGCTCGTCTTTTACGCAAACATTTGTTTTGAAAAAAAAAAATATATATATATATTTATATGACAAAATATTTTGTTATCAAATCTGAATAATATAATAAATATTTTGATAGGATTATTGCGAGACACACACATATTGTAACTTAATGTGATTTAAGAAACGAAAACAACTGCACTCGGTAGAGGGTTTCCAAAGGTTTGGATGATTTTGGAATGATTTGGAAGGAATTGGGAACTGGTGGAACACACGAAAATGTACGAGAAGATTCCAGAAAGAGCGTTACATATAAATTGCAAAGCGATCGTGTAGACAAATCTATTTTTGTTGTGACAGCAGCAATAAACCACAGAAAGCGAATAATAGAAACCTTGCGATAAACAAAGTGCGACGAACATTAAGGCAGCGCACCACGGTTCGTGCGCGGTAGGTGTGTATTTTTCTTAATTATTTTCAAGAATACGACATACGGATTTTTTAAAATTAATAGTCATAGTCAGTCAATATATACATATAGAGGAATGTATACAAATTTTTTTACTCGAATCTAAAGTATGGTTTGCGTCCAAGAGGACACTCCGATGAAATTGCTGCTCGATTAAGCTATACAGTTCATTATCATCATCAAATAAAAATATATTTTGAAACTAGCCTAGTTTAAAGCATCACATAGTGGAATTTCGATATATTAGGTCCTTACATATGAAATTGGTGTTTAGTATGGGAGGAACGTAAAGCCGATTTTTTTTTATTATAATATATTTATTTAATCAAAGTATGTACCATTGCTATCTATGCACTTTTGCCATCTCATAGGTAGTTCATCGATCCCTTTACTAAAAAAACCATTCGGACGGGAATCAATAAAATCTTTGAAGGCGGTTTGGACTGCCCCATCGGAGTTGAATTTTTTCCTTTGCAAGAAGTTATCCAAATTTCGAAAAAAATGGTAATCTGTTGGGGCAAGGTCCGGAGAGTACGGTGGATGTCTTAGACATTCCAATTGAAGCTTCTCTAATTTGGTAGCCGTCTGTTGTGCAGTGTATGGTCTAGCGTTATCATGAAGCAGCAGTGGCCTAGAGCGATTAACCAGCCTCGGTTGTTTAGCAGCTAGCTTTTCCATCATGGTTTGCAGTTGCTGACAATAGACATCTGCCGTAATCGTCTGGCCAGATTTAAGAAAGCTGTAGTGAACGACACCAGCACTAGTCCACCAAACGCTCACAAGTAACTTTTTTGGAGTCAATTTTCGCTTGGGGCATGGTTTGGCTGGTTCGGCAGGGTTCAGCCATTGCGATGAGCGCTTCCGATTATCGTACAGGATCCACTTTTCATCACAGGTAATGATTCGATTTAAAATCCCTTCATTATTGTGCCGGTTGAGTAATGCAACGCAGCAGTCAACGCGCGTTTTTTGATTTGCTTCACTCAATTCGTGAGGTACCCACCTTTCAAGCTTTTTCACCTTACCAATTTGCTTCAAGTGGATTAAAGCAGTTTTATCACTAATACCGCAGCCTGCAGCTAACTCGGATGTGGTTTGCGACGGATCCGCTTCCACAATAGCCTTCAATTCTTCATTATCAACTTTGGTCTCCGGCCGTCCACGGGGCTTGTTCTGCAGGTCGAAATTTCCAGAACGAAAACGTTGGAACCAAAAACGCACTGTGTTTTCTTTTGCGGCACCGTCGCCATACACATCATTAATCCTTCGAGCCGTTTCTGCAGCACTGGTGCCACGGTGGAACTCGTACTCGTAAATAACGCGATATTTCAAGTTTTTCATTTTGTAAACTGAGTGACGCAAAGAAAAAAACAATTGAGGAAAAAACAAATGAATTATAATTTTCAAAACACAAATACATGAGTAAATAGCTGTATAAATTTGGATTTGGAATTCCTAACCAAAGAGAAGATATTTGAGATCAAATTTGCCAGTACGGCAAAACGTCAATTTCATATGTAAGGACCTAATATATATATATATATATATATATATAAAATGGCGGACCAGCGAATTGTATTTCCGATTTTTATGGAAAATTTTCATACATAAAATTAATAAAGGGGGCCTTTTATAAAAATATATTACGCGATGCCAAAGAGACTGGATTTTCGAACTGTTTAAAGTTTAACGCATGCAAATTCGGATGTATAATTTTTTTAATATATTGTCAACCAGGTTGAAAAACGTAGTTCCTAGAAAAACGCATTCATAGTTTTACTAAAGGAAAAGTTTTACAACTGTTTAACCGCTGTATCTCCGTCAATTTTACATTTTTTTTAAAAACATATTTAAAAGCATTTTTAATAAATGCATCTTTCAGAAAATGACAAAAAACAATTTTTCCCGTGGAGTGGGGCCTTAAGAGTACCGGATACGTGTTTAATTATTATTATGAGGTGAATATTAAGTGTACCACAAATGAGTGGAATATTTTAGCGAAAATTACGGAAAGTTTCAATTTCAATTAAAGTTTTTGTTGAGAGATTCGTGTTTAATAAAAATTTTGGAATTATTTCATTTTGTTCCCCGCCACGGGGAATCCTTGAATATATTTTATTTCAAAGTGCTGACTTTATGCGCTGATATGCGATATGATATGCTATTCAGATTATGTCAAAAGGGATGACTGCTGAATTACCCTTGCACAGCCTTGGGGCGATTTTCAGTATTATTGATGTGTAAGAAAATCGTTGACACGGTTCAGATCACGGTATCGTGGCCAATGCGACTGGATTGCTTCTGTCGGATTATCGCATATATTTCCATATTTTCAGATCTGATGAAAGCTACTGTTAAATTTGACCCGAAACATAAACCAACCTATACCAGATTATCCTTAAAACATATTCTAGTTCAACCAAAGTCAACTACCGTGATTCATGTAAATTTATGTCACCATCTATTTGTCGTATGAATTAATTTCTGAAATTATTTTTAACATATCGTGGAACTAATACAAACCATTCACCTTAACTATTATCTTATATTATAACTAGCTGTTCGTACCAGGCGTTGCAAAGGTTAAGGATAAAGTTGAAAATAAATTTGTGGGGGGAAACAAAGGTTCGATTCGAACAGTATAGATTTGCATCGAAAATATATAAGGGGGAGGGGAAAGGGTAAAAACGAAAGGAGGAAAATTACCTATGTCACCCGCCGGATCCTAAAGAATAAGTTTGCAAATTTTGAGTCCGATCGGTCGAATGGCATAGATTTGCATCAAAAATATATCAGGGGGAGGGGAAGGGGTAGAAAAAGCGAGGGGAAATGTCGCCTATGTCACCCGTCGGGTTCTAAAAAATAAGTTTCCAAATTCATAAAATAATATGGGGAAATGTCGCCTTTGTTTACCGCCGAGTCTTAAAGAATAAGTTTACAAATTTTAAGTCTGATATTAGTTATGATAGTTCTGTATGGAGTCTAAACGTGACTAAGAAGGAATGAAAGAAACATGCTCAATGCCTTGAGATGTGGTATTGGCACCGTATGGTACGAATGGTAGTTTCTAAGATAGCTCTAGATAAGAGAGAACGCGCATTATCCTTGTCTCTACACAACTGAGCTTCTCCAAGAAATGTGTATTTGATAAAGCATTTTTATCGGCTGTTGCTCGATATGATCAATAATCTTAAAACTGTGCCTTGCATTGGTTTATATGTTGCCGATAATTACTTAAAATGGCGTTAACTTATTATGCTTATTTCAAGAGCTACCGCTATAATGTATAATATGTCTTTGTATATCCATCTGTTCCGTGTCTCTGAGGGGATTTGCCAAAGCTGGATTCTCCTACAACTTTGATAATTCTTGTAATGTATACTCTTCAATTTCATAAATATTCTCTCTGGATAATATAGAATTAAATATACAGAGAGAGAATTAACTAAATTTAATAATACCTATGTACGCATTAAATTTATATTAGTCGTGTTGGTATATATTATTTATTTATCGATTAATTTGAAAAAATGTTCTCAGGTTTTCACGGCCGTTCAGAATCTTCTGTGTGTAATTTACTGGAATATTCTGCCATGTATATGTGACCTCTTGGGCCGAGGTTTCGGATCCCATTGCAGGGTGCATCATCATGGCTGATGTGATGAGTATGTGCTAATGTGTAGATTAAGTACTGACTTGTAATACTGTAACCTGACTTCGGTACGGTATTACAAGCAAGTTATTAACCTGAACTTTCGATAATAATTGAAAAATGTGATTATTTTCTGCTTACTACGTACTATTTCTACTATATCACTCTCTAGCAACATACCCAAGGTACAAATTAATTCTTTAATCAAGATATATTACGTCGAACGTGATGGTCGAACGGTACAGATTTGCATCGAAAATATATCGGGAGAAGGGAAGGGGTAAGAGAATAGGGTGGAAATGTTACCTATGTTCCACGCCGGGTCCTAAAGCATAAGTATGCAAAATTTGAATCAAATCGGACAAACGGTGTAGATTTGTATAGAGAACAGACAGACAGATGTTGAGTTTTATAGGTATAGATATGTCGGGCAATGTCGGATACGGACAATTAGAACATAATTTTACGTTTAATTTTTATCTGTATATCTTTTACATTTTTGTTTCTCGGAAAAAATTCTTATGCTCTATCTACTAAGAGATGGTTTTATGCAATTCTTTCAGCAAATACATTGTATTTTCTGCTTTAATTAAATATGTATATCCCGTAAAAACATAGGTTCATCTCAACCATACCGCAGCATTTTGAATTTCAAAAAAATACAATGTAACAATAAAAAAAATTTTGGTATTCACTTTTTTTATTCTCTTGATACATTTGACATTTACGCATTTTTACTATTTACTTAATGTATTTTTATGTTCAATAAAACGGATATTTTATACGAACCGTATATTTCACTGATGAGGAAATCTCTAAGTTGGTTTTTTTTCCGAGATCGTAAATTATATACACTTTGTTGTGGAGTGTTCACTTCTTCTACGATAGAGGTCGCCAGTGTGCAATATGTACTAATTTCATCTTCAGGCTTTTCTGCGACGTCTCTGTAAGAATGTACATACCGATTTTATGGTATCTGAAAGAATACCATAATTTTTCCTGCTTCGCAATACCTGGCGAAGGCTATTCGTAACGATTATGGGTCTTCAGGTAGCTAAATAGTCCAATCCTGGATCGGCAAGTACTGGAGCGTCATGGGAATGAGAAGATAGCAGCTGGGGGCTGATTTCTGCGAGCCATATTTGCGTCTTCTCTTTCTGATTGCAGTATTTTGTTTCGAATAATTGAGTGCCACTGTATGCTGTTCCCATCCAGACCAGAGTTTCTTCTGCAGCTACTTCTCAAGTAATGTTGGCCTTCTGAAGATTTTCTCTCAGGAAGTCAAGAGTCCTTCAAGAATATATTGTTTCTTTTAGAAAATTGTTTACTTGTCACTTTGATACCCTACCCTAGTCGGCATGGTTACGTGTTTGGAGAAGGATTTGTGGTAAGTGGTCACCGATTCGAGATTTATGAAGAAATACACGGCTTCTTCCGTGTTATTCGGTTCAATTAAATATGTGGGTAAGTAAGACATATAGGTGAACAGGAATAAGAACTATAGTTTGTTTACTTGAGCTTACAGATTAGGGTTGAAAGGTTATTTAAATAAGATTTCTGTAGAGAAAGGCTTGAGTTCAGAACCTGCTCGCGCTTTATTTCTTTCCGCTGCCGGTTATATTCATATTCCATCGTCGATAATTCTCAAAATAATGTTTACAGTTAATTGCATTTTTTCTGCATGCCGATTACCAAACTCCATGTGCATAAAAAGGATGCGAATGTTTATATATGTCATCCATTGTTTAACGTATGTCATACATACGTTAAACAATGTGGAGAAAGTAATTCATCATGTAATATATATCAGTTCGCAAAGTCATTCCGGAATAAAGAAATGTGTGTGCGAAGATTTTGATAGAGTGAAATGTTACGAAAGTTTTCAAATTAAAGTCGAAAGAAGAACATTTATAAAAACCGAAGGTACGAGTGGAAATATCCGTGGCGGTTTTCCGAAACATTAAATGGGAAAATCATCTCGCAGGGGGGTCGGGGAGTGTTCAAACATGAAATCATAAAAGCTTCTCGGAGACTTTAAATGAAAGCGGTGGTAGCTAAGCCAAATACGTTATTACCTTTTCGAAGTCATAAATTACGGCACAGTTCACTGGGCGGGTTCTCTCATTTTCGCATACTTATTGATCGCTTATCTTTTTTCATTTAAGTTGATGCACGTTTCAATAAACCTGAATTATTTCCCAAACGCACAGATGCACAGATACCGATACTTCGTGTATAACGCATTCTAGGTACCTCTGCCTGTGTTTTACAATATTCCCATCGTTTCAGCATTCTTCCTGAAAATAAAAATGAACACAAATTTGCTGAGATTCAACGAACAAGAACAAATTTACGTGGAATGGCTGAACAAAATTCATATTGAGAATAAAATTAAAATTAAAGTTGGTCATAATATGATGTTATGCTCCCTAATTGCACACAAATATGTAATTGTAATATATCTATTTATTTTGTTTTTTCAGAGATAAAACAAACACAAATTAATGATATGTATCGAAAAGAACATGGATTATCAGAATCAAACCTGTGTTCTAACATATTTCACATAGAAATTTTTTTAAATATATAAACAATAAGAAGAAGAACAAATAAAAAATAGGAAACACAAGCAATAGAATCGAAAAAGCGAATGTAAATAAGTAATAAAATAGTAATGAGTAATAACTCAATGCAACGTTGGTATATAATGAAGTAATAACATAATGAAATAAGTGACAAAAAAACAAAGATATAATAAAGACACCCAAGTGAAACTTCATTTGTACATATATTGCGTCGCAGAGCATTTTATACGTGTATTTGAATATTAATTAAATGTTGCGACGCAGAATAATATTCACTTGGATTCTTAGTACATATGAAGACAAGATAATTTCTTAATATATCTTTCGGTAAACAAGTCTTTGTAAGCTCGGCACATTTCCACTATGGGTGAGCGTAATCCAGAGTCGGTGCGAGCAAAAGGCAGAGTATCCATGTTGTCTTTGCTGGGACGTGAATTTTATTATGTGATAATAAGAATGGACAATTATATTGGTTTCGATAGATATTATACAAATTGAAAATATCGAGAGCTGTGCATCTGTTTTTTAAACATAAAATGTTCAATGACTTCACTGAAAACTTCAATAAATCTGCATACTAATGAATATTGAATATTAATGGATAAACTAGAAACGTACCTCAGTATATATGAACGTAATAAGCCTATGACTATTACTAACCTTAGTATCATATATGCGTAGATGGAATTATGGATGTACTAATCCTCAGGATCTATTAATGTAATTATGGGGGTACTTTAATAGATCAGTAATTAAATCGACATATTTTTAATATAAATAACTCAGTATTTGTTTAATTCAAAATAATACATTATTACTAAATAATTGTTACTATATATTATGGCCAATGAGTTACATACCTCATTCCGAGAAGAACAACATGACAAATTACAAATAATAAGGTTTAATCAAAAATTATGAAAGATAGCTTACAGAAAAGGAAAATTTGTATACAGATACTGATTATGCACATCTACAGGTATTTTACATGCATACAAGTACTGAGGAAATATTTTTAAAGGAACTTTTGCCAGTATTTTTTTGTTCGTCACTGGAGACTTTAGTTCACTAGATAATGCGGAATATTGAGTATAGGCGATGTATTGCAGCGAATTCATACCAAATTTTGTCCCGTGAGTTGACGATTAGCGTATTTGATATTAATATAATAATATAATAATAGTTTTTATTCGTATATTATATTTTTGAATTGTATTATACTTTGATCTGGTCACCTATGAGATTTGGACACCTCGTATATGAAGGGTTAAATATATACAGTAATTATAATACAGTGAATTGTAAATTTAATAACTATAAGTTTTTGAGATTATTCTATTACAGATATTATTTAATTAACAAAAAAAGGAATAACTCACAATTATTCATCCAGTGCATTTCACACAAACGATTGAAAGAACATTTTTCTTAATATTTATTTTTATTTTTTCAATTTTTTGGTGTTACAAAAAACCGAATGTAGCAAAAATGATAAATATAAATTTGTATAAAAAATTACCCGATTTGTACCTGTTTCCTTCCGCCCTTTTACCTATCTTCGGTTTTTAATATAAAGTTGATAAACCGTTATGTCAGAAAGGCAAACAGTTTTAACGATCTACTTATTCAGCAACTGATAAAATATATTTAATTGGGTTAATTTAATTATCCAACGTTTTCAATATTTACGATGTCGGAGGTATTTACAATTGATTAATGTATTCATGTAAAAAAATAACCATCCTGAGAATATATATAATCTTTTAATGCCTTTTAAAAGCCAAGTACCGTATTTTTAAAATGAATACTCCTTTCATTATATTTGGCATCATATAAAAAGTAATAAATCGTACAATACAATAAAATACGGAAAATAAAAGTACAGGAGGTAATATTGTCATGAGATGGTAGAATCGGAAAAAAATATACGCTATGGAAATTTCTCGAATACTCCACACGAATCTGGAACTCACCGGGCTATTTACGTAGTCACTGGAAGTACGGAGAGGCTACTGGAAATATAGAAGGACCACTAGAAATCTGTAGAACGTTCTAGAGGCATCACGAAGTCAACATGTTTTGTACAAAAGGGCTAGCTTACGCACAGTTAGCGAGTTATTGTTTTGAGGTTTGATAATTGTGTGATGACCCACGTAGATAGAGGGTCCTCCAAATTAAAAAGTTAAAGTTATTTAAAATTTAAAGTTTAAAGTTTTCTAGATGTTCAAAAGATTAATTCAGTATTAGGATATACTATAAAACGTAGTAGGATAATTTCCGCGAGTTGAAATTTAATTTTAGCTATTATGTTCAATTGATTTGCCAACTCCTGGCCGCGGCTAACAATGTGATGAATCCTATGGGGTGACCCGTCAAAAATACGTCGTGGAAAATAATATTAAATAATATAAATTTCATTGCAATGAATAAAGTCATTTGCCGTATGATGTTAGCGAAAATAGTTGTATGGCGCGGGTGGCAACGGCTGAGGTCGACAGATACGCTGTAACTATAAAAGTATCGCGGAATAAAATATTATACCTTCTTGAAATATTATAAATAATGTATTCTATACAATATTAATACTCTGCCTGTGCTAACTATACATTTAACTAAAATATATATTATTAACTGGAAATAATTATTCTGTGAAAATTGCGCTTTTGAATGCAATATTAACTAAAAATATTAACTAACATCTTGGGTTCGCAGACGAAATCGATAATACCTAATGCCCTTTGCATTTACTAAGTATATTACCTAAATAGCCACAGCTATACCATCCTGTCCGTCAGGGACGAAACATAAAACACAGTTATATTTCTAAAAGTGCTACCTCTTACGCGACAATACCTATTACAGTCGAACTATGATTATTTCCGCCTCACAATGGAATCTGGAACCAACACTCAAACCCTTACTAGAAATAATAAATGCAATTAAACCTCGATTAAATTGAGTCTATACTATTCGTAATACGTCGTTGAATTGGCACATGATTCGTCTAATGGATGAAGGACCCCGTTGTGTATCGTAATAACTTCAAATTCTTTTATAGGAGCAGTGTGGAAACAATTGCATAATATTACGTAATAAAAACATCTAACGAACCTAATAATCTATACATTTATGTTACAATAAAATACGTTCACCAGAAGAATTCGTGTATTAGAAATAAAACATTTCCGTTTGGAGACAAACCAGTAGAATTGTTCGAACGGTGCAAAGCGAAAAATTCACACATATTAAATAACACTGAAATTAATAATTATAAACACTTTGTATTAGCAAATTCTTACCTTGAATGCCCAGTGAGTTTATATGAAATAATAGTTTCTTTGAATGCTAAATTTTGGTTTTTTAAACACTCAGCATCTCTGCCGAGGGGGGTTAAGGCTCCGCGCCCGCCTAAACCCGGTGACCAACTTCATAAGTGACTAAATGGATATGGATAAAACCTCCGGAACTTACTGCATCCCGAGACTCTATCTCTTCTTAACGAGATGTGATCCTGTGACGCTCTTCTTTTAGGCTTATAATTGAGATGGCCGTACACTTTTGGTACGAGTTTCTGATGATGAGTGTTGTCTTGAGGCTCCTTTCTTTTAGGCCGGTGTTTGAAGAATCATGTACTCTCTTGGTACGAATTGATGACGATATTATAGCCTCCTTTGCGGGCATAGTTAGCGATGTTTCAAATTATTGTGCAATCTCATTATGCCTTTTCAGAACGGCGTCCCACGATTCTGCATCTTGCAACATTTACTTCGGTCAAATGTTTTCTTATTTTTTCTTATTTTTTTTTTTTTTTTTTTTTACGCTTCAACAGGCCATGAGGCCCAATTACAGAAGCGAAATACATCACAAAACACCCAGGCTTGAGTAAATCACATAGATTAAATTATGACCTCACCGGGAATCGAACCCGGAACCCTCGGTGTGGGAAGCCAGTGTCATACCCACTGCGCTACGAGGGCCACCAAGTGTTAGGGTGTTAGTAACATATTTATAATATCCCAGCTATTTCATATGAGTGAATGATTTTTAAACTGATTCTGGCCCTGTCTTTCTTACAAAGGACGAAATAGAAGTTAACGTTTTCTATCAAGGTTTTACAGCATTCAAGCATGGAAATCCTTCCAAAGTCAGAGAATTCACGACGTTGGTTCACGCTGTTTTTGAGCAGGATGAGGCGCGAAGGTCGAGTCTAGTGGCCACTCCGATCAACAAGGGAGGTCCCGCTGTTAAGAGTACCTCACAGGGGCTTGCGCGAATTCCAGGCTTATGACACGAAGCGTCATCCACAACCTCACCTAGCTCAACGTTCGTAAACCAGAAAACTCCAATTTCAGTTAGATCTCCCCATTCTGTCCTTTACTCGTCGTTCTGAAGCTACTTGTTAAGCCGGATATACCGAAGTACACAAACCATAAAGAGTTAGCTGAAGACCGGATTGCGCAATACTTATGCAACAAAATTATTATAAGGCTACTAAGCGTTTCTTATAGAATTACATGTATTCAATTATTAGTAAAAATAGTATGAAAATCCCCATACTTTAAAATATATTCGTTCGGAAGAATTTCTCGTACGATTTGGATTGATATCTGGTTATGCAATACATAACGCGTCGACAATTATTATGAATCTATTAAGCACTGCTTATAGAGCTCCGTAAAATCACTTGTTAATACAAATGGTATGAAAATCCCCATGCATCAAAATATATTCGTTTGGGAGATATTCCCGTACGAATTGAGCCAAGATCACACAAGAAATCGTGATATTAATTATACATTATTGCTCCGATTTTAAATCTTCCCAAAATAAATACATTTCAATAGTGAAAATAATAAATCGATAGATAATATAAATGTGTTCCTTAGCTGTTACACAGTGGCGGTATGATCCTCTCTGGTACTGATGAATGGTAGATTCCTCCATACGTCCGGGCAGCAACTCCGTCCGCAAATGATGTTCTGGAACTCAGGGCTCCGTCGGTAGTCTGTCGGGCAGCGCTCCCGCTCGCAAGTCTGGTCTCGAACTGAAGGGGCCGAGTATATCGTGTTCGCTCCTTTTATAGTAACGAATGCACCATATCTCCGAAATCCACGCTAGTGCAGTGACTCATCCTATGCGCGATGACTTCACCGGCGGCGCTCGCCATTGGCCGGATTCAGTCATCAGGACGGTCGGCTCCGGCTCAACCCGTCGAAGGCAAAGCGCGCCTGTGATTGGTCCGTTTCGTTAAAATAATAGTAAAGCACCCGCTACACGCGAGACTTGCTGTTCCGATTCTGAAATAATAAAGGCTCGTTCGCACCTACTCACAAGGTCGAGTCTATTAGGATTGTCATAAACAATATTAGTTTGACACAGAATTATATCTAAGGTATAATAAAGACCTAAGAAATATTACTTGTATAGCTGAATATTCAATATTTTGTTAGCGTCTTGTAATACATGGAATCTTGAGAAAAAATATGTCAGGCTTTTACTTTTAAACGATTCAAACCAGAAGAAATATATTTTTGATGTCCATACTTGGCTTTTTTGAATATTATTATTTTAAGATTTTCTAAATTTATTAAATCTATCTCTATGTCGACCATCACAAGTGTGAAAGACACCAAGTTTTAATAAACTTAAGTGGCAGAGTGGGTACTCACGAACGAACAAGCGTAAAATAATGTGCGAATTACAACGAAGTGATCTGGCGATATACAAAAGTGTACCGAATATTTTAGTAATAATTAGTAATAATTATTTTAGTAATAGTAAATTAAATAACGGTGATCCGATTTAATTCATGCCAGGTGATTTAATTAATTAATAAAATTATAATTTATTTCCCGTGTTTTATTTGTCTCCCACGGCCACTATCCTGTGACAATACAATAATTAATAAAGCATATAAAAAAGTCTACATACCAGATATCAGTGATCACCAATAACAGTTTGAATTATAATCGGTCAAAGCATTTTCAAATTTATATCGATGTTTAAAGTGTAAGCCAACGCAACGTTTTTATATGTACTTTGCTCCAAAATTATACATACAAAACTACCCTATAAAAAAATCATCCTTGATTGCACACGACTGATCCCTACTCAACTGAATGTTGAAAGTAGCACAGATCAGTATAAAAAACTAATTATTATTACTCTAATTACCTTTTACAAATGTAATTTATATTATTATTTCGGATTCACTGTTTCCATTGGTAAGCGAAACCATATTTATCTGCAGTCATTTTATTTTTATAAATATTGTCATAAATTTAATTCTGTAATTTGTTATAATTTAACAAATTTTTAAAAATATATTTTATTTTTGTAAACTATGCTTTCATTTTATTTTTGAAGGGTTATGAATAACAACAGTCCTTTAAAGCAATGAATTTATTTATATTAATCAAATATATCGGGAGACAACGTTATTGCTCAGAGCTCGAGCCGCGACACACAAATGGTGATTATAAAATGGCGGCTGACCATAGAAGTATACACACAATTTGATATAGATGGAGCTCACGTCGCTTCGTATTATCTTAACAATTTTTATAAACTACCATGTAATATTTTTAATTATGTATTATTTATAATTTTCTAAATTTTAATTTTGTTTACCTATGTTGAGAGCATCGTTATTGTTTACATTCCACTATTGCATACAATGGATTAACCTACCTCATATACATCAGATTTATTGTTACAGAGGTAAGTTTGTAAAATTCCATAATCACACATATGGAAATAAAAACAATTGATTTTTAAGTTCTACCTTCTTAATTTTCTGAGACGCGTTTTGCCTTAAGAGGGCATTATCAATCGATTGATAACGATTGATTTGATTGATAAATTTTTATTTCCATATGTATTTACCACAGACCTTGATCTAGTTTAAGGGGGCAATTATTAATTTTTACATTAAACTAGCTGTGCCCGCGCGGCTTCGCACGCGTAGATTTTTAGTACACTGTTTGGATCGTTATAGAACTTTTGCGAACCTTCTAGAACATTTTCCTTCCAGAACTTTCAAGAAATTTATCGAACGTACAGGAACCTTCTAGACACACCGACACATTCCGCCACCAGTTAAGAACCTTATAGAACTTTAGGGAATTTTCTAGAACCTTCTCCTTCCAGAACTTTCTGGGGCAGGTTTTTCCGGAACCTTTTAGACTCACTGACACACTCCTATTTTGAAACAATCTGAAGCATTTGCGACCTTCCCACACCAAAACAATGTGCTAAAAAGCACATTTTCGGCACCCACTTCCACCCACGCTCAGCCACCCCCACCAAACTCGCATATTTTCGTTGTGACACCAAGGGCTATCCACCACCATAACCACCGGTGGGTGGTTGTGTCTGGTTGCGGAGAAAACTTGGCGGATAGGGAAACAAGGGGTTTCTTTTTATATTTATATATTTTTAAAAAACAAAAATGAAATCTAAGTGTATTTATGCATTAACAAATAAATCAAAATGAACTATTGCTCAAATAAGGTCAGATGGTCTCAATCTTTTCCTCCGCATTAAAACTTCAATAAGTCACTGTTATTTTATTCACTAGCTTATCAGATTAACAGCTTAACAAATACCCAATTTCCCAATTCTTGTATGTACAATATCCTAACCTGTTTACTAATTAAAATGGTAAAACTAAAGATTTGCACAAGAAAGTGGATTGCCGGCTATGAGCCGGAGGTAATATGAAATGCCTGTAGACTTAGGGAGGACAATCGCCTGAAGATGGGGCGGGATAGAGGGATTTGTTAATTGTAACCGTAATAATTGATCAAGGGATACAGAGGCCATTGTATGTTGTCCCGTCTCTTGAATATCCAATCGGATTGTTTGAAATGAGGTTTCACGGTCGGACCTTAACGGTTATTACTGCGTGGCCAAATATTAAACCCTTCAATCGATGAACGGTTTAGTTACAAACCACTGATTCGCCGAGCAAATTGTGCACAATTCACAAGATAATTTCCCGGAAATATTGGCTACTTTATTTTCTGTTCTTATAAATTTCAAAATCATCCATTTTTTTTTTAAAAAATGTTGTTTATTTTGTTTTTACACCGATTTTTTCTAACGTTTTCCATCTCTACAGTAGGTGATAAATAAAAAAATATTAAATGGTTTTCAAAAATCTATATAAATACTAGCTGTTCGTACCCGGCATTGCACGGATTAAGGATTAAGTTGAAAATTAATTTGTGGGAGGAAACAAAGGTTCCATTGTTTTGCAAAACCTCTAATTAGAAGAATAATTCCATATAATCAAGGCTGGGATGGATAGGATGTCAAGGGAAGAACTTTGCCCTATTTTTTCTATCGGGAACATGTATGCAAAATTTGGGTCCAGTCGGTGAAGCGGTCTGGATTTGTACAGAAAATATATCTGGGGAAGGGGGTGGGTTAGAGGGGGGAAAAGAAAATATCACCTATATTACCCGAATGGTCCTAAAATCCCATCGGTCAAAAGGTACAGATTTGCATTGAAAATATATCAGGGGAGGAAAAGGGGTTAAAGACGAGGGGTAAATGTCAACCATGTTACCCGCCAAGTCTTAAAGAATAAGTTTCCAAATTTTGAGTCCGATCGGTCGAACGATACAGATTTGCGTTGAAAATATATCAGGGGGAAGGGGAAGGATAAAAGAGGAGGGGGTAAATGTCGCTTATGTTACCCGCCGGGTCCTAAAGCATAAATATGCAAAGTTTTCAATAAATCGGACAAAGGACGTAGATTTGTATAGACAACAGACAGACAGATATTGGGTTTTATTGGTATAGAATATACTAATTATTTTATCGGAAATATTTTTAAATAGTTTGAAAGTAACCGGTGTACATATAATTCTTTTTTAATATTGAAGATTACCAAGAGAGATTACGGACCAATTACGGAGAGAAAAAACACGTACAATTTTTAAATATCGTATTAACATATGTTAATATTCTGAACATGTTAATATTCTCCACCATGGTATGGAGTACCATTATGGTGGTGGAGCATATTATGGTACTAAGTAATATACGAAATAAGAAAAATACGTAAGTGATATTAAAAATAATGAAATGTAAGATTTACAATTACCTTCCACAGCGTAACAAAACACGAAATATAATGATTTAACCAAAATTTAGTCACATACATACGTTTTTTCAGTGTGGTAAATTTTATGGTGACAAATTATAATTCTTTTTAAACTCGATATTGCAAAAAAAATATCCAACATTGCTGATAATATACCACTCTCTCTCGAGAAATGTCACCAAATATTGTGACACCGTGTTAATTTACTTTATTTTAATTATGAGATCACTCAAAATTAGAATTTTATTGTTTGCTAAAAATATGAAGAAATTTTTCGCAAGATAAATTAATCTTCCAGTTGTTACTTAGCCTTCTACGTTTGTTTTCATAACTTAAATAATATTTATAAATGGAGGCATCTTTTGTACAACTTATACAATTTCTGGGAATGAATAATTACGAAACAATTATAAAATTAACTGCTAATTGTTAAGTTTTAATTATCTAGCATGTTAAACTTCGAAGGAAAATTGTGTTTGAATAATGTGACATTAAATTTATGAGAAGATATTTTTCGGTTTCAAATTGAATTAGTTATATTTAATACAACGATCAATATAAGTTTTACACCCTGACCCAGGAGGGGGGAGGAGTTGGTATAAAATGGTGGGCGCGCTCTCTTCTTCTTCCCATCTACATACGAGTATCATGGTTACGGTAGCTATTGTCAGTCCGCAACACGTATTGCATAATAATACAGAACAGTGTCGAAAATCCCTGTTACCATTAAAAAAAACATATTCTCAGGCGGGAATAGGTATACTACAAGAATAAATTGGAAACACTTGGAAGCCAATCAATATAACGTTTTTTATACATTAAATAATACAAATATTTCAGAAAAAAATATAAATAAATAAAAATAATAATTCCAGAAAATGAGGCCATTCCATAGAATGACCCTGAAAACATTTTATTTATTTTAATTAAACAACTTTTTATTAACCACTTAACTAGTAACTCTACGTCTATCAGTTTTGATACCACTGTATCTTCAACAGGACGGACGCAAACTGACTATCCATTATCTATTCTAGCAAATAAATTATTTTTTGAAAGGGGCCGGGCGTCATACATCTATTCATGGAGATATGGAATTACATCAACATTTGCGTTGATTTGACTTTTTATAAATTTTTAGTCTATGGTCATTAAAGTAACTTATAAAAAATATGATTTACCATTTGTTTTAATACTAGTCCCAAAAAATGACTAAAAACTTGCGGAAATTTGAACCAGAATTTTTCCGCAAGGTTTAAATAATTTTATCCGACTTGTTTTAAATATTCTATATTGAATTTTTAATATTCTATATATTAATATAAGTTACTTTCAGTTCGCTGATCTTGATAACATGAATGTAAAGTATTTTCAACTTATTATTTAGACAAAATTCTACCTATCGAGCATGGTGGACAAGCTCTGTTAAACCATGTATATTATTAAATAAGCATTAAGAAAATGAAAATGAAACTAACAGAAAAAATACAATTCTTAATAAATACACTACCAACTTTGTTAACGTTTATCATATGCCATTTTGGTTCGAGCGTATTCAAATAGAGGGCAATATGACTGTAGAGACTGGGCGTAAATCTTGGGGATTTGAACATATTGATGAATGTGTGGTTAAACAATCCTAGGGTCCGGACACGTGGCTGAGGCGGTGCGGTGGAGCGAAACGCTGTGGGGGATTCCCACAGATTTTTTACCTCGCGGCTCGGAAACTGCAAATACGTGGGGTCGCCATATTGACTAGCGAAGATTAATGCCGTCACGATATGCTAAATATAAAAGGACCTGCATATAATCGACGATTTTGTAACACTCTTGTGATGTTTTGAGGCTGGCCATCCTGATCCAGGAGGGAGGGAGAAGTCGACATAAAATGGTGGGCACGGTCTCTTCTTCTTCTCATCTACATACGAGTATCGAGGTCACGGTAGCTATTATCGGTCAGCAACATGGAGAACATAAAATGGAGCAGTATCTAAAACCCCTGTTACTATTATTTATCAATACACTTACTCCCAGGCGAGAATAGACTACAAGGATAAATTGGAAACACCTAGAAACCAATAGAATACACGAAAGTGCCAGTTATTGTTTGATGTTTGGAAGGTCATAGATATATAGAGCGGGCGATATAGTAAGCCAAGGAATAATGTACCAGAAAACCTATCTTTTTATTTTTCATATAATTTTTTTTGAACATCACTAGCCCCACAAAACATCTTAAAGAGATGTTTGTTTTATTTTTACAATTAATATTACAATACTACTACATTTTACATTTACATTTTCACAATTAATATTTCAATACCATTAAATTTTATTTTTGAACCTCACAAATAATAATATGATACACATCAATTTAATAATCTGTGTTCGAAATATTCTAGTAGTGAGTCAGTGCGATAGAAACGACGAAAGTAAATTGTTCCACAGACAAGTGGAATATTCTCGAGTGATAATTGGTACGAATTAGGGAAAAGTTTTGAATTTGTTTTAGGCTTAGTGAAAATTTAATAATTTCACTCACCTACAAAGTATTAAAACTACAATATTGAAAAACAAATGAAACTTACCTAACGTAACCTGACCTGGAAAAATCGTCGAATTTCATCAAGAGAATGGCAATTATTTTTTCCTTGTGAACGACACAAAGACTTGATAAAGAGAGATGAAATTATGGTTTTTTGTACGTCCGTTATATTCACAAAGCATTATTATTAGTTATACTTTACTTAATAGTTTTTACCGAACACCCAGATATAAAATACAAGGGAATTAATGTCCTCGTTTACTTTTGTATGCGCGCTATTGTCGGCGCGCAGTTGTATGCGAGCAATTGCTAGGACATATTTTACGCGTTGCATAATGACAGAGTGGTCCATTCTATCAAAGATGGTAGACTTTGCTGGTCGTCATGTAGATTAATTTAAAAATAATATCAACCACAACACGAAAAATATGTTTATTGCGATTCGAAGTATTAGAAGAAGCAACAGATAATCTAACGGGTAAGGTACGTGTACCTACTTCTTGTAACTCCGTGAAATCGACCGCTTAACATATAAATTTGCCAGGTTGAGGTATCAAATTTTGCCCAAAAAATCTGCAAACTTAGGTAGGAATGGGCTGAATATATCTGTGGAAGAGATGACTGGCCATATTCTAAACTATGAAATATTACTTTTCCTGTATCCTGACAGTTTTTGTATAAGAATGTTATTAGATTTTCACGGCTAACGTGTTTTTACGACCTTTCTGGCCGACGTTTCGAATCCCGTTGCAAGGTACATCATCAGGCATCAGCATCAACATATCAGCCTTGTCCATCATCAGAGCACCAGAAGACACAAAACAGAAGTTTTTGTATAAGATTGTAATGCCGAAAATTTTAACGTTTTAGGTTTGACAGGTTTGAAATTAATGAATTCAATCATTAGAAAGCTCAATATTAGTAATTGTGAATACCTTAACATTTGTTTACGTTTCAGAGCTTTCTGATTGATTGAATTCATCAATTTCAAACCTATCAAACTTAAAACGTCAGAATTGGCGGCATTACAATTTTGAAATAGCAATATTGCTTAGTTCAGAACACGGATATACGTTGCAAAAAGTATCCTTGATTAGAGGCCTTGAGTTAGTAGTCTTGGCCATATATAAATTACAATTTTTAAATTAAAAATATACATTACCGAAGCTGGCTTAAACCACAAAATTTCAGCTAGCAATTTCGCGAATAGCCAAAACGTCAACGAGACCGACAGAGAAAAATTATTTATATTCAAAATTTTGTTAATCAATTTGTTTTGGACCTAATGATAAATCGGATAATTTCGCTCACCTACGCAGTACTCCGCTTCATTCAAAATTCGCTAGACGGATTTTTCGCGTCTCTTCGTTTACTTTATTAAATTGTTTATTTTTTCGATTCCATGTTAACGATATTTCCAAAATGGCTTCCCATCAACCATAATCGTAAAACATTCTGTCGATATCAGCGCAGCCACAAGCGAGCAGGGTGTGGGGTGCGGGGATGGGGGCTGGAGATGAGACCCTCACAATCGGCCACGACCGAGCGGGGAAACATGTCTTATCACCGCCGATCCTCCCCGTTGCCAATTACTTTAGACCTGATTTGAGGGGTTGCAGAACCAGACTTCTTAAAACCTATCGGGTTTAAGTAATGACACTGTCTGATATAGTTTAACGGACATCAATCATCTCTCTAAGAAGACTCGCAATATTCTTCAGCTTTGACAGTGCCTTGTGACTGTTAAAAATACGTTCCGGGATATCAATCACGACCGTGAGTTCTTGACAAATGAAAAGGAAAATTGTTCAGAAAAGTTAAAATGTCAGTTACGAAAAATCTTAATTAAGTCAATGTTGTAACTACAGTTTCTAAATAAATAATTTTGCGTTTGTTAAAATGCTGGGTTAAAGAGAAAGGTGGCAAAAAGCAGAAATTTGCGAAAGAATAATTAAGATCTGTTCATTCAACATATCAATTTTTAACAGTGGTGTTTAACATCATGATAGTCCTAAATAAATTAACCCTACATTTAATATTCCAATATATATATATATTATATATATATATATATATTACTAAATTACAAAACATGTTTCGATACAGCAAAAGCTGCCCGTGTATAAGCATTTGTTTAGGACCTGAGTATCAACATATTTAAACCTTAAACAAATATTTATAAGTATAAAATGTTTAGAATTAATATTATTTTTTATGTTTTATTTCGATTTTTGGTCACTGCTCCATTTTTCATGTTGGTTCATTTTTACTAATATTTTTATACATATTATATTTATATCCTACATTACTACAATCTCTTGACTTCATAATGTAATATTGTCACATCACAAATAAAAATAATAATTTACTAATTACCGTGTGACACATGTTTATATGAGATATGCATAAAAATCATCACACATTTAGTTTATAAACCAGTGTTGGTTTACACTCAATTGTTTTTACTTATATTGTTAATATAAATAGACACATCATTGTTTATTTTGGAATAGCACCCTGGATAAATAAATAAATTTATTATATTTTCGAAAATCTACATTGATCTGTAAGAATAATTGCAAATTTTTTAAATGGTACCAAAAATATCCCATTTAGAATAATTTTGTTGTCTGTCTGTTTGTCTGTCCGTAACTTCTGTAACGTCCGTAAATTTTTAATTTTTTTTAACGTAGACTATATTCCTCCCTTTCCATTTACTACGCTCGTTCTCCACGATACATTTTCTACACAAATTTTTAACGTTTGACAGATTTTACCCAAATCTTGCATACTTATTCATTAGGAACCGACATGAAAGTACGTCATTTTAACTAAATTGGAATAAAGACTTATTGTTATTTTTTTACATTTTTTGTAACTCTGCATATTTTGCTTATTTTTTCTGATTTTAGTAGAAAGATGATATGCAATATAATGTTTAGTTAAATGTAATTGTTATCTACAGATATGTTATTTAATATAATGTAACCAAGGTAAAAATTTGATAATATATGTACTTAACCACATGAGAGTGATAAATTTCAATTAAAAAATCAAATAATTCATTAAATAACCTCCTTAAATAAACTTTTTTATTTAAAATTATGATATTTCCGCGTTTAATTGGCATTTTTTTTTGTTCTACCATTTCTAATATTTAATAAAAGACATTAAACGTTAATTTGAAATACTTAAGTTCCGACTTGTACAAATTTGTACTTGATGATAATTAGACAAGAAAGTTTCAATTGAATCAAGTTGCGCCTTATGATACGAGGCAACATTTTAGTTCAAAAGGGGGATAGTCAGGCCTTATTCTGACATTTGGTGAATAAATTCTGGAGTGACATTGTTCATTTAGGCAGTCAACAATACGAAGAACTTTGCGATCGGGTTACCCTCAGGGAGTTCTTTGATACTTTAGCTGTTTCGAATCGGAGGTGGAAATTCACGACTTCTTATTAAAGTACCCTTCGGATTATGGCATTGTCTAGGGCTGTGTAGTGAGGAGTATTGCAGTGAAGAGGCTCGTGCTTTTATTTGTATCGAAAACTTTGTGTGCAGAGTGCTCGACCCTCATCAGATCATCTTTAGACTTAATATTTGACAGCAACATGTTGTAATTTGACGTAATCCTGAATCACGTTACATTTTGTAATGACATGTAATATTTTGAAGTTAAATCAAAATCAAAATATTGAACAATTTTTTTTTTGGGTTCGCTGAGGTGGGAGACGAAATTAAACTTTTTATTAAATATAAATGAGTAGCTTGATGGTCTTGTGATAAGGACTCTCACCTCGAGATCGAAAGATCGCGGGTTCGAACCTCAATCCAAACCAGCAAGTTGGTCCTTTCTTCATGGCATAGCTTAGTTTGAAAATAGTAAGAATAATGATGTGACGCGTATTCCGTGTTCGCATCTCTATTTAAAAAAAAAATATTTTATTTACCATTCACAAATAGATTTTTTTAAAACCCGCTGGACACAATTTTCACTGGAATATTATTCGGTAATTTGGACTTATCGTCACTAGAGAATATTTTGCTTATATGTGGAACACTTTATTTACGCCGTTTCTATCGCATTGAGTTTCTACCATAATATTCCGCACGCATGTATTCTGGTATTTTCGCTGGCTGGGTATACCCGCATGGATCACGCGTTCGCTTCCTTTGGTCTTATTTAGGTTTGAGGATAGCCAGATACATCCTTGATCTGATCAGGCCATCGAATCGGATTGAGTTCTTCCTCTCTGGCCATCCAGCCTTATTCTTGTGTGTGGATATCCTTAGAGGGCCTCCCCGCGGGATGAGACTGTTGTATGCTGGTTTTCCTTCTACCAGCTATTTTCATTATAATCCAGTTGGCATGTCCCCGCAAGTGAGGTAAATTCATCCCTCACCTCACATAATGATGAAAGAGCAAGGGGTCCTTTGTGACCCGGTACTCTGCTGGCAACGAGATCAAAGTCAAGTCCAGTTGGCATGATTTTTAATTCCTTACCTGTAACGTCATTAGCTTAACCTCTACCGTGGTTACTATGTCTATACAGAATCTACAGATTCGAGTCCTCTGTTCGTCTGCATAGTAGAACTTTATTTTTATTTTTCCCTTATGGGAGCGAGTATCGCATTTTTATTAACTATCACAACAGTGCAATTTTTTGCTCATTTTCATTTCATATATTTTTTTTTTTATAAAGAATTCTATATTCTATAAAAATATATATGTTACAGTGACAGTGAATATTACAATTTTATACGTGTTTAACTGTCCCCAGAAAAGTTAAAATAAGGAAGCAAGTAAAAAAGGAGTATATGATGCATAAGAGCATAAATGATAAGTATGCATAAGTCAATAATGGAACAGTGTAGAGAAATACAAACATCATAAAATGAAAATTGGTGACTCAAGTATACTAATTCTTTTCGGAGTACCATTATTTTTTTAAGTTCTAACTATTTTTGTTTTAATTATGTATATTCTATTTGTTTTGTGTATTTCTTGAATTTTGTATAGTGTTCTTCAGTTCTGATATTATTGGCAAGTTATTTAAAAATTTGACAACCAGATAAGTATAATGGTGTTGTGTGGCTGTTTTGTTGAATTTGGGAATGTTTAAACATCCTGTTATTTGTGCTATGAATATGAGTGTTATGAGTTTGTGGTGTATTTATATTTAGTGAATGAATTTTTATTTATGTATTTATAAAATTGAGGTGTTTTTGATAATCTGTCTAATTTCAACCTGGAGGCGAAAAAGTGCGACCGAAATGGGAGTCATTCACTGGCATTCCACCTATACAAAAAATTTTAAGTTCTTCTCCACAGAAAATATGTCATATTTAAGTGTTTCTTAATAAGTTTAGCTCACTTAAGCTTCAGATTTAAGAAATCTATCATAAAACTTAAGAACAATTATCAATTAAATTTTCGTAAATCTTCGATGATGGATGATCAATTGGAAAAATTAGGTTTTCTCAAAATGAGCATAATTATATGTTATATTTCACTACTAGAATTTTGAGTATCTTAATCATCGACGGGTGAATTATTTAACATAGAAGTAACATTTAATATGTTTTTCATCCATTTTAATGATCATTATAAATAAATGGATAATGTTTGTTCATTGATTATTGAAGGATTTGACGTTTACATCGTATATATTTTCTAACCACAACAGCAGCAAGCTACATGAATATATAATGTATAATGTATTCTATATGTATAATATTTAATGTATTCTATATAATGTATTCTAATTCTCTGACCAATATAGACGCAAACTCAGTTCGAAGTCGACGAGATTCAAACGCGAAACCAAAGCGGCGAAAATTTCCCACTTCCCTATCATATACACCGAATCCCTTTATTTACCCACGATTCAATGATAATTTATTGCTTCTGTTATTTACCAGTTTTGCGAATCATTCTGTATCCCAAACGCCCCGAGACAATTCCAGAACCGAGCGGCTGCGGTCATTTTTTCCTTCCTCTTCACTCCTCACAATATTAATAGTGATCACGCGCCGCCTCCGCCGCACGGCGCGGTGTCATAACAATTTATCACCCACCCCCGGGTGGACCCGGGGGATGGAAATGAAAAGGATAGATCAAGTTGCGATTCCACCTCTTACCCGCAACCACGTCCCTTCCACGTAAAAAACCTCCGTAACAAGAGCGCAAATATGTTGTTTGAATTATAAATAAGGAACGAAAGATCCCGCGGCGCCTCGAATTCACGAGAAGGGGATCAATTATTTCGCTCGCGAGTTACATATCACGAAACACAAAAGTATCACTTCTCCCGGATTACCAGGAGACTTCGGCAAAACTGACTTTGAATCGTTCTGCCACCGCAGATAATTATGGACACGAAGCGAAGATCATTATTTTATTTTTATTTCATTTGAGAAATCAAACAGTTCATTGTTAATAAGAGAGGCGAAAAAGCACTCTCTTGATTACGCTGTGGTTTGACTCCAGCAAAACTTCAAGAATCGAATCTTTACACATCGAAAGATTCGTTTAAAATATTCGTGTTTGTTTCAATACTTCAATCTGACAAAAAACAAAAAAAAAATAGTCAATAACATGAATCCTCTAAATTACCAAGCATTAGTGAAAATGATATTTGTACAATCATCAAACATAATAATCTCGTTATCTGCCTGTCTGTCCATCTGTCCGAGTCTCTGTCGTAAAGTCTATAAATATTTGGAATTGAAAATTAATTTAATTAGAGCGCGCTGCATATGTATGTTGGGCGGTTACGCATGGCAAGACGTTTTTATTATTTCCCGTGATTTGTCACAGGTGTACGACAAGATAATGTAACTAAAAATAAATAAAAAAATACAGTAGGTAACAAGTTTAACAGTAAAATTCCAAAATGAACATGTGAGAAAAAGAAATGGAAGATGGTATTGGTATGGATAACGATATTTATTTAATTTTTTTTTTAATAAAAAAAAAGATATAAGAAATCCGAGGGGTCTAGGAATACTTCATTTTTCATTCATCCTTATATGAACATTAGGATAATAAAATAAATATTATAAAAATAAAAATAAACTTTTAGAGATGTTCGAGTCGATAGAGTAATGTTTAATTTGATTGCAATGATTGTGGTATTAAAAAATATACGTTTTGAAGTGCAAGGAGGCTTTGTAGAAAAATGAGTTCTGTTTTGAATTTGTATTTTTTTTTTTTTTTATTTATTAGAGACATTAACAGGATAATAGGTACATGATACTCTGATAATAAACATTATATTATTTTTATTGTATTGGAAGACTAAAGTTTTGATGGATGGAAGCTACACGTTCACAAATTAAAAGAATACGTCTAAAGATCATAATTTCATAACGCCCTATTAAATTTATCAAGCACATCATAATTATCCTTCTTCTTATAGTGTTTGTCCGCAAATCTAGCGCTGGCTAGCGATCAGATTGGCATCAATATCTTGTTTGCAGCAGCTCGAAAAAGATAGCACGTGGATTCCTACAATGAGAATGTCTTTCAAGGACTCTTAATTTTTTCTTGAATAATAAGATGCAGAATCTGGTCTCTAGATGTCTCGTGACATTGTCACGGGATCGCGCCTGTTGCAGACAAAATGAGATACTTGAAATTAATTAACTTTTATTTATCACCAAAGGTCACTGGACGTAAGCTTAATTGTAATCGCAATGATGTAGTTTGCAGTAATTGTTCGTTTCGAAAATCTTCCATTTATTACGGCGTCCCTTATCGCACTGGTTGGCAATCGAGAATTTCGCACGTAAGTACTCTTTCAATTTATGTCACTAGTTGAGTATAATGCGAACTCAATCGCCGGCCGTTGTTTCATTTCACTTGATGCTTTGACCTCTGGCTTCCACTTAACTTCCATCATTTCTTGAATGTTTCATGATATTTGTGTGTATTTTAGACCCTTCCAGTATTTCCAGTTTGTTTTAAACATTCAGAGTGTTAGTGAATTCCAGATTACGTGCAATGATTTTTGTTTCTACTGTCTCATTTACAATATGGTCAAAATATTGGTTTTATTTGGTTTTAAGGATTCCTTTCTTCTCATCATATTTTCATTGTGAACCCAATAAATTCATCTTATTTTAAGAAGCAGTCTATTGATGTACATCTTAAATGTTTCTTAGGGAATATTCATGATTCTATTTTATATTTAAAAAATATCTTGATTAAATCAATGAAACGAACCTGAAAGCTTCTACGAGCGCAAATTATTTCTTAACGTTGTATTCTATAAATTTGAATTATCATCTGAGAAAGACACCGCCCGCCCCGCCCATGAAATTCCCTTTATTCGGCCACTTTCCACTTTGCCCGACTGAGGGCACGTTCTGTTTTTAAATATTTACACCCCCACGCGGCTTCCGGTACACTCAGTCACGTGACAAGGGCTCCCCCGAAGCCTCCCGTAAAATTTCTCATTCCGCATATAAAGAAAACCCGATAGTAACCACTTTGACACTCTGCGTTATCTATTGGAACCATGCTTTGAATTTTTATAAGCCTCAGATACATCCATAAAAATACTCCACAGCCATTAAGAACGGTTTTATGAGTATTTCTGTGCAGAAATTTAAATAAAAGATGAACACTTAATAGGGATACGGGGCAATAAATTGAAAGAACAATATCTCGTTATCTTTAACAATCTTTTTACTGAAATGTGAAAATAATGTGTACACTAACTATTTAATTGGCTTGGCTTGGCACTAAAAGAATATGAATCATTTTAGGAGGTGTTGCAATTTTTTTTGTATTTGAACCCAATGGAGTAATTTTTCTAATTGTACACTATTCTTATATTAAAATCTTAATTTTTGTAGAAATCTATATTATAATTTACATCTTAAAATACAATATGGCATGAAAGGATGATACTAGCTGTAACCCGTCAACTTACCGGTACTTTTACATGTCGGTTCCCTAAGAATAAGTATTTATTTATTTATAAAAAAAATAAAAAACGCAATAAAAGTTTTTAATAAAGAAGAAACGGATGATACAAGAAGTTACGTATGGACAGACAGACAACGAAATTAATATTATTGGGATAACATAAATATTCCATATATTGAATAAAATTATCCGCAAAAGACCTGGCATGTTCAAATACTACAAATATTAAAATTAAAAACTCTCAACAACCGTCGAGCTTGCATGAGAAGATGTACGATAATGTAGCCGAAACAAAATTGCCAAAATAGAAAAATATGGCGTTCTATCCTCTCTGCCTGCCTGCGGAGAAACGGCGTGATGGTTAATTAGTTAGTTCGAAAAAAAATGGTTTCCGCAGGGATTTAAAACTATAAAATTTAATTGCCGGATACTGCGATAAAAATTTCGCTTTGTTAACAACCTATATGGTTCTTAATCTTAAAAAGAATGAAAAATGTCAAACTCAATAATAAGTGCATCTATTTTTATTCCCTTTTTCATTTATATATATCAATATATCAATATTAAGAAATGAATCCCATTAATCTTTGACACACGCTAGGCGATGCCAAAATAAATCAATCAATTCTTTATTAAATCTGGAACTTCTTCGATACTGCAAATTAATATGTTTTTTTTAATTTTACCCTTCAAGAGGCCAAGTAGCTCAATTCTTGTCAACTTCAACTTGTCAAGAAATGGCATTCCGAGATAACTGGATTCAAAGTGAATTCTCAGAAAGAAAACAAGTACAACCAATGTGCGTAGTAAACCTTTATATTTTTCAATGTACACCATAATATTTTTATATTCAATTTAATATTTTATAATGTATAATATGTGAACGAAATTGTACTTTTAATAGTTTTTTGTGAAATATAAAATTTCTTTGTCCAGTCTTTGACAAACAAATATTTTCACAAATCAATTTTGTGAAATTTTCACAAATCTTTGACTCATCACGTACATTATTATTATACCTACATCAACTTACAGAAAGATAATATTTCTTTCAGAGGGGACCGAAAAGAATAAAAAAAACATTATTTTTTCAATTTTTTTTTTTTGCATAATAACAGAAATCCAAGGATCTTTTCTTCGAGTGGAATTGATTTATGACCTTAAATTCATTTTGGTTATGATCTATGATCAAATATTTTTGAATGGTAAGCTTTATATCTTCTGTTGCTTATGCATACTAGTAAATACATTTTATCTTAATATTTATTTAAATTTAAGTTCTGTACTCTAATTTAGTACATTTCGTTACTATAATAACATTAAAGTAATTTTAAGGTTTTATTTTAAGCTAAAATGTGTATGGAGGAGATATCTTCTTTTTTAAATTTTTTCTTTGTAAAAAATAAATTTATGCATCTTTAGCTTCAATTTTAATAAAAAAATAATTATTATTTTATCACTTGTCACAATCTAGGGTGCAAACTGTGTTGTCATTGAAACAAAACATATTGTATTCCAAACGATTCATTAAAAAAAACACCTTCATTCTTTGTACTATTTATATGAAACATTTTATTAACATTTTTATTTACTTAAAGTATAGTTGCACTTTGTGAGAATAGTTAATATTATTTCAACGGTGGGGTTTCAGACCGAAACATATTGCTCTCGCGCAAATGACAAAGCGACAGTCTGCACGCCCATATTAAAGTCGTCCCACGTATGAATTTGAAAACCTCCCTTTTCGCCAGCTGTATAATGTCATCCACCATTTTTCTAACGCTGCCGTCGTGAATCGTTTCTTATTTGATATTATATGAAGAGTCCACACAGATAATACCGGAGCTGAGAGTCGCTTATCCTCGCGGTACGTGGCGCCACTGTTTGTCCCCTTCTAGCGCCGCACTGTGGCCAAGTTGCACTAGCATTACAGACAGTATGATAAAATTTCACCTCAATTCTCGGTCAAATGTACGCAATCCCCTTTATTTCTATCCAATAGCTAATCGCATTCCGATTTTCAAAATTGTTATTAAATAAAATGACAATATTGGTTTTATCCTTTTCTAGTAAAATACTTCTATTTAGATTTTTTAAATATTAAGATTTTTTTAATATTTCAGTTTAATGAAAATTAAAACTTATAAGTGCATCCGTTACTTTTTTACATAATATGTCGTTGGTAATAATCATTTATCAAAATATATAATTCTCTATCTAACAATGTTCGTCCCTAATGTTACCAGATAGCTCAAATAATAATGAGGTATAATATAATGCAGAGGCACAGGAAGCAAAAAAACATCATTATTTTTTAATAATGTTTGTCATTAACGATATTAAGAGGATACGCTATTCTAGATAGCGCTATTCTCAGAGCCTTAACTGGCGATCGAAAAATATAATAAAAGTACTTCATTTTTGACGTGTTATGGCTGGTTATAATATATTTTAACCATATTTCAATACTCGAATATTCCTAAGTATTTGTTACCGCCACGTTAGACGTAGAGTACAGTATTCCAAAGCAATGGTTGTTTCTCGTTGGACGCTCCGATCAATAGATTTCGCCGAAGACAGCATGGAGTGCAGACGTAATTTTGAGTATTAATTAATTTTAATTAACGTAATTTTGATTAATTTATACTATAAAAATGATGACAATTCTAAATAATAATAATTATTGAAATACTATCATTGTAGGTATGTAGCTCTATATTATAGACGTAACATAAATGCATTAATATTTAATATTTAAAAATTAGTCACTTAAAAATTGATGTATGCTTGACTTTTATTTCACTTAACTTTCCAAAACAAGTCATTTTTTACATAAATATTAAAATCTTTATTATCTTTCTTTTACCTTGTGTATTTCAAATGGTTCATGCTTTAACTTATTTTACTAGAAGATATTCGTGTTTTTATAGAGGGCGGGATTGTATGACAAATTTTTACACAGAGCCTAACGCAGATAATGAATAACTTTTTATATTTTTATTTTTACCTTTTTGTAAATATACAAATAAACATTATTTTTAAAGCTGCTATATTATACTCATTTTTATAAAAAGAAAAATATATATTTTAGATTAAACAGAAACATTTATTTTTAAATTCTTAAAATCATAATAAAACGTTTATTCTAAAGTAAACAACTTTTCATAATTATTACTACTCATTATTCTTCTTCTTCTTTCTGTGCCTTGTCAGGTCCCCACGACGTTTGCGATCGCTTGTGCGAAAATCTCTCTGGTCTGCGCTGCCCGGAACAAATCCTCCATCTGTCTCATGCCGGTCCACTTTCTAATGTTGCGTAAGGAGGATTTCTACCAACTCCCCGTCTTCTATCTATCTATATAACCCTCGAGTATTAGTCGGAGAAGGCGATATTGTTGCCATTATTACTCTCATTATAATACTATTATATTGAGACACCGATTGTCTTAGAAGCTTATATATTGAGTGTACATATAAATTGTATATGTTCTATTTACATATATTAATTATATTATAAAAAAGAGGACAAAAGGACATAACGAGAAATAATTGCAATAAATTAGTCAAAAATATATTCTCATTTATTATTTACAACTTTACTTTTGTTATTTCTGGATGACCTAATAAAATAAAACAAAAAAAATAAAAATTTAAAAAAAAATCCAATGAGCAAATTTCGCGAACAGCTTTGGTGGCTTTGTTTCCTCAATCTATTTATTATGTCTATTTGTACTTTGTCTACTTGACATTCTTTTTTGAAGACCAATACATGAAATAATAAATGTTTTACGTATAAAAGCAAACACAATCCTTTGTTTTCTTTTGGCGTGAATTTTATAATTTGCAAAAACGGACATTGTGTTGACACCTAACACATGCAAATATTTTGTTGTCTTTACATAACATCGAAATTGATGACAGTGCGCCGTTGTTATCATACGCTACCAAATAGAACGGTCCGTGGAATCTACTCTGTAGTGTCAGAATTGCAAAACACTATTAAAAGATTAGATCTTAAAGAACTTTTATCTCGAAGAATATTTACCAATAAGTTGTATTATGGCCATCGGTTCAAAAACAGTGACTACTAATTATGACCATTACCGTTTTAATTGTCAGCTAATCTCAGCTCATGTATCCTTTTACGCCCATTACAGATCTTATATCTTTAATGGTTTATTATTTTTGCTTAAGTAATTAATGTTTTATTTATGTTAAATACATTTGTGAACGATTTCTCATTAAAAGTACACATTATTAGGCTTTACAAATACGTAGTTTAATCGTGTATATTTTTGCAATCTTTGTCTAATTAATGATCGGTTAAAAATTATTTTTCATTGATATTTTCGATAAATGTTGTCTTTAATTTCAATTTTAATTAACATTAATATTAATATATGTAATTCTCTTTAATAACGTTTGTTATTTAATGTAAATGATATATTATTTGCGAAGTTAAGATTTTTTATGTCAACGAAATATGATTATTATAAAAACAAATCACTTTCGTTTCGTATTTATTTCATTTAAATATTCATTTTTATAGTATTCTGTTAATTTACTAAGTTGTAGCTATGTATATAAAATTGATTTTTTAAATTATGGAAATAGAAATGCCAATCAGTAAATCTTAAGATATTTTATAACTATTTAATTGTTTGTTTTATTTATTTCACAATTTATAAATGTAAATAAAAATGTTTACGACTAGCGTTATTTATAAAATGTCATTTATAAACATAAAAATGATTTTAATTATTTACAATGATGAATTTTATAAATAAGTTCAAATTAGTAACCTTTTTGTATATTTGATTAAATAATTAATGTATTTCATCTTCGAACAATTGATAGAATTGATAGGTTATATGTATAAAGTGAACTTAAATAATTTCAAATCATAACTAAATAATGTTGACTATTGGCTGAGCACTTAGGTTTAAGTGTAAATAAAATGGCCAAATAGCCGCCATTACGACTAAAAATTTCAATCACATGTGTCAGTATACTTTACCTTATTTCCAGAATATTGAATTTATTGATGAATATTGTCATTCAGCTGTTCCTGTAAATCCTTTTTTTGTGTAGCAAATAAAAAACAGGTGCAATTATAATAGGTGAACGAGGCGGCCAGTTGATATCACCAAATTTTTCCATTCTGCGGCCTAAAAATTTTATTACATCCAGCCAGCTAGCTGCAATTATTTTTGGATGAATTCAGGTAAAAAAAGGTTTTACAAAATCACACGATATCTTTCATTCAAGCGATTTTCCATATATGACGTCTAACTGACGTGCCTGAACTATCATAAACACTTTCTCTTATATCGTCAAAGTACGAACCACTACGAACTCTGCTAAATTTTGATAAAAGCATAGATTTTTACGAAAACGGATCGTCTGATTGGTGGAGAACGTAAAAATCTATGCTTTAAGAGAACGCTTACTTTAATCCAACTTGAAACAACCGGCCCTAAGCAATGTAATGCACCCTTTTCAAATTATTTGATTTCACGCTGAATTGTGTTTTTTGTGGCGATCCATTATGATAAAACTGCATTCCATATTGAATTACGTATTATTTATTTATTTATTTCAAAAAAATCCTTGTTTACAAATAACGGTACTTAATACTGTTTAACAATAAAATATAAGATAAATTACACATTTTTTTTGTTAAATTTGTGGATTATGCCACTCTACTAGGCTACGCCTGTCCCAGAGTGGCGTTATAGAACACAATTATAATATTTTTTTGAATTCGTCAGTAATATTTATTTTCAAAAGGTAGTAATTATATATCTACAAAGTATCAAGTATGAAATTGTACAAATTAATTTGTTTTATATTATTAATTGATTTAAGAAAAATAAGTACATAAATAACACCCGATGAATGTAAATAGTTATAAAATGATTAAATTTCCTACTAAATAAAACAGCACCTGTGAGTTTCCGCATTGTGTATGGTCCACAAAGAACGGAAGACTACAATCAATATGCTGACATCACCGGCATTGAATTAGGAGCCATATAAAAAAGCTTTTCTCGTGCTGAAAAGAATTTCCTTCACTCTTTCAGCGATTCCTAGAATATCTTCAAGCGGAACCTTTGTACACAATCAAATGTCCCGGCCCGAACAAAGGAGTGGTCTTCCCAAACACAATACGCTTAATACGTGATGAGCGGGAAGAGTCCGGGCGGCCGCGGTACAAAGGCTCCCGAGGAGCGCGGTGACAACGCGATGACCCAGTTTCCGGGGCAATTGCCAAATATATCACGACTAAACCACGTATCGGAAGTATACGTTGCCAAATCTCCCTTCTTCTTTATTTATATATAAAACAAAATAAAAAGTTCACGCAGTGAATAAACGATATTCATATTTTTACTTATTAACTTTAAAAAAAGCAGTTGTTAGGTTGATCACAAACCACCAAAATATATTTATTTATTTATTAGCTGTGCCCGCAGCTTTGCCCGCGTGGAATTCAGTTTGAGGCTATATATATAGTATCTAAACTACTCGTTCAAACAAATATTGTGTATACGGCAATTTTTATCTACATTTTTCTCTGGTATTTCATAAATTGCCAAAAAGATGTAAATATATACTAAGGTTTAGCAAAGGCGCGAATCAATGTTCCGTCATTTTTGACGGGTAACAGCTGGTAGAATAATATTTCCGGTATACAATGTTACAGTGACAAAACTAACTCCATAATAACGAGACGAGTAGGAGATGAATGGGGACAAAGAAAGGTTAAACTAAGTTTTGGAAAAGGTGTAATTACTTTAGTCTGCTTTTAAAGATTGTTATGGTATCATTATTATATAGGTTATATACATCATCACAATATATTGATATATGCATTATTGCATATTGTAAATCAACCTAATAGATAAATCAAATAGAGTAGCTTGTTGGTCTTGTAGTTAGAACTCTCGCCTCGTGATCCAAAGGTCGCGGTTCGAACCTCACTCCAGACTAGCAAGTTAGTCCTATTTTCATAGCACAAGCATTTAGCTTAGTGTAAATTTGCCAGGATATAAATTTATTACACAATACATAATATGCAGAGTATCCGGTTCATTGACAAATACATTTTATGATATTATAATAAAAATTTGATCGGGCAACACTAAAGAAACAAACCAGTAATGGTGGCCGCTCTATCTAGAGTCCTGTAAAACGATAATATTGGTCTATTATTTGCTTTTTCAGCTTCGCAAAACTTTAAAAATACATTGGCAATTGTTCTTGCACCATCTGCAAGGTGTTGCAAGACTGTTTTGGGCATAGTTCATTGTGTATTGGAAATCGAGATGTCACAGCTCACGCATCAAATACGAGATTGAGGGGTGCAGGCTGGGCGGGTTTTAGTTTCAAAGTCGCCGCACGCCAATTTACGTTGGTCAAGCTCTAAATATATATAATTGTTGGTTTTATTTTTTTTGGTTGGTTTTATTTGGTTTAATTGTTTGGTTTTATTTTTTATATTTGGTATTTATATTTGATTAATCTAATTTGTTTTAAATG